>VDFB02281492.1:506950638-507522264 GCA_007258455.2 Sequoia sempervirens
AATGCATAGGTTACATTGCAACATTAAATCAAAGCAAGATGAGTAAAACATCATAGGAGAAAGACCTAAAGGGTATGTGTAGGATCATCATGGGAAAAACAAGCCCTTAAGTGGTGATGAAAATTCAAAAAATCAAAGTTAGGAAACTTGATGTAAAAATTTGAATAAGTTATGATCTATATTATTTCAAAAATATGTAACAATAGAATCTATAGCAAATTGAATGTAGTTTCTAAAACACTATGTTTATTTATTTTTAAATATATTTGGTGAAAATTTGAAATTTCAATGCAATAGTACTTAAATTTCAAAGAAAAAAAAGGAAGTAGGTTTCTGTCTGACCACCCTAACCATAGTAAAATGATAATAACTTTTTATAAGATATTAGATATAAGTAGAGGACTCATGTCCCAATGTGATGCATATTTTTTTGTAATTTTTTTCTAAATAAAATAAATAATTATGAATTTTTTATTACAAATTTTTTAAAAATATTAAAAGCTTCGTGTATGTTTGACCACCTTAACTTGGTCAAAACTTCATGAAATTAATTTTTTTTTTTTTTCAATCCTATATTATACGAAGCATAGAATGTGATACTGTTTGTAAGCTACAAATGTTTTTCAACTAGCCTATCAATGAGGACTTTAGTCATAATTCAAATAGAAAATGAATAATAATTATTTGTTAAATTGAAAATAAAGCATAATTTATATTGGTGGAAAGCTGAGAATCTCCTTTAAAAACCCTTTTTGTTTCATCAATTTTGGGTAAAGAAAAAGTCATCAGCCACATGGGCCATCATATCACTTACATATCGCCACTTTTTGGCCCATCATGATCCTGCACATATCCTAAAAGACCATGAAAATGACAATGATCCATTTTTCTATGGTAGAAAAGGAATTATCTTTCATCAAGAATCATGATCAAGATCTACATCCATTGAGGCCACTTCATGCTTGTCTATAGATCTAAAAGGTTTCAAGCGACGTTTTATTGTTCCATCTATTGTTTCATGTTTCATTTCATTTATACTCCATTTCTCATTAAGATTTGATTACCAAAACAAGGTTTGACCTAGGAAAGTGCTTATTTAATCCATATTCAGAGGCTTATAAAGTTTCAATTCAAAATTCTCCTCATAGGACACTTTTCTATTTTTTGGGACACTTTGGAACAGTCTGGGTGTATGAGTTCTAATACAACCTTTTTGCCAAATTTTTAAAGATCTAGATAATTCATCAAGAGATTCTAGATCCTACCCAAAATCCCTAGACTAGAACTAAATCACATAGTTTGGCATATGAGTCCCATTACACATCAAAAGTTAGAATTTCAAAGTTTCATATCTCATTTTGGACATCTCCAGTCTTCTAGGTGCTTCTCTATTTATCCTCAATCTATTATTATGATTTTGAGTTTCATTTTCTAGGTCATATAGCTAGATTTTCATATTACTTTCATTTCACTCTTTTTAAGATTTTTCTTAGTGGTGAACTCATCTTTAATCACACGTGAGGAGACCTTGTAGCAATCTCTTTTCCTAATTGAATCATTGGGTTGAGATTTATGAACTAAGAGAGAAATAGGAGAACCCCCCTTATTGTTGAAAATGAAGGTAATATTGTAGCTTAAAACTTGTAAAACTATGAGACTGTAGTTCTAATTAAGTTCTCTTTGTCACAATTATTTTTGTATGATTAATCTGTTTAGATGAATTTTACCGATTGTAGAAAGAAACAAAATATTGGAGAAGAATGAGACAAGGTGATAGAAGTGACACAACATATATGTGGAGAAACCATTTCAAGAAAAAAATTCACTAGAATTAGTAGTGTTTGTATTATTTAACCTTAGAACAAGATTACAATAATATTGTATCGATCCTTGATTGATATGCTTCCTTTTCCTTCAACAATCCTTCTTCACAACCTATAATAAACTCTCATACAGTTTCTGTAGCACAAGCTATCCATCCATTCCATGTGACCAAGCATGAATCCACACATCCCATAGCATGCTTCAAACCCTCACACATGCATAAGCTCAACCTGCTAACCTCTCATAGAACTCTCATCCACTTGTTGCAATTCCTAGAGAATTAATGAGCATGTAAACTCATAAGATTTTTCAAATACAAGAGCATAAAGCTCCTCTCAAAAATCCATGCCTAGATTGGGAAAGTATAGTTCTACAATGTAATCTGAAGTCAAACTAAAGTCTTCCTCAATTTAGGCACCCCAAATTGAAAACTTAACTGAACTTTGGTCAAGAAAATATCTTGTAAGCTTCACCTCAAAGTTGGAACCCAAGAATGGGCCCACTTGACCGAGCCTTGTAAATATCTTCTCATGCAAAAGATGCTAATTGAAAGATGCGAACTTAGGTACCCAAGGTGGGTCCAAGTTAATCTTAGTTAACTGAAACATATCTCTCAACCAATTCATGCAAAAATTATGCATGATTAATCATCAACACTTAACTATAAGTATCCACCTATTATCTATAATGCAACTGAAGTCATTAGTCATTTAACTCAATTCAGCTAAAGTCAACTAGCATTCAACTCAAAACAACTACATGCAATTGAAGATAACTAAACCATAACTGAACTGAATTGAACTGAACTGAATTGAACTTAACTAAATTGAATTGAACTAAACTAAACTAAACTAAATTGAACTAAACTAAACTAAACTAAACTAAACTGAACTGAACTAAACTAAACTAAACTAAACTAAACTAAACTAAACTAAACTAAACTAAACTAAACTAAACTAAACTAAACTAAACTAATAGTGCCAATCTAGTCATGTAAATACAATCCATAATTTGTAGGATCAAAACATGCATTGTTGAAGTGTTATCAATCCTCCAAATAGTTAACTTAAAGAAGGATTTTTGAAGGATTCATATAGTATTATTGTAATCTTGTTCTAAGGTTAAATAATACAAGCACTATTGATTCTAGTGGATTTTTTTCCCCGAAAGGGTTTCTCCACATATATGATGTGTCACTTCTATCTCCTTGCCTCATTCTTCTACAATCTTCTATCTCTTTCTACAATTGGTAAAATTGATCTAAACAGATTAATCATACACAAAAAATTGTGACAAAGAATACTTAATTAGATCTACAATCTCATAGTTTTACAAGTTTTAAGCTACAACATTACCTTCATTTTGAACATTTGGTATCGAAGCTAATGGTTGGTTAGAGCTTGGGACGCCTTTCTTTTAAAAGTTTGAAGGTTTTTTGGCTGTAGTGGGATCTTTTACTATTGTCTTATTGCATATTTGTACAAGAATTGTGTTACAATGAGTTCTACTTCTCGTCTATATATTGAAAGATTCAATGGATCTAGTTACAAGATTTGGAAACAAAAAATGGAGTTGTACATGTAAAATTTAATACATGTATTTAGGATGATGGTTGTAAGACCTAGTATGGCTTGCTCAATCCCTGAAAGGAAAGGCCTGATAAGAGAGGAGTTCTCCTAGGTGGTAAGGGGGGGCAGTTAGGTTAAACTACTTGTTGGGTTCGAGTTAGTGGATTACCTCTAGTGGCCTTTAGCACATGGTTTTTTGTTAGTTGTATTGGTCCATGGTTTTGGAGCTCATGGTTTTGAGCCCATGTTTTTTCATGTGTGGAAGTCTATACAATGGTTTGGTGACTCCATTGTAAGTCTAGCTGGCAGCTTGATCTATGCAATGGTCTGTAAAAGCCTAGATATAGCCCAAGCAGTGGGAGTTCTAAGTAGGTTTATGTCTAATCCTGGTAAAGAACATTGGACTTATGTTAAGAGGGTATTTAGATATTTAAGAGGAACTTCTTATTATTGTTTGGTTTATCATGGTGCTAATGATATTGATATTATAAACAAATCATTGGACATATAGGGTTTTGTTTATTCAGATTGGGTAGGAGACCTAGACAATTGAAGGTCGACAAGTTCCTATGTGTTTACTTTGATTAGAGCTATGGTTAGTTGGATGAGTAAGAGGCATCCTTTGGTTTCTTTTTCCACCACAAAATCATAGTACATGGCTACTACACATGCCTCTAAAGAGGTAGTTTAGTTATATAAACTTGGGAAAGGTATTGGTTGTAATTGCAAGAAAATTATACTTGAATGTGATAGTCAAGTGTTATTTGTTTAGCCAAAAATCATATGTATCATGATCTTACTAAGCATGTTGATTTTCATTATCACTTTGTGTGAGAAATGGTTGAGAGTGGGAAGGAATTGAATGAGAAAGTTGACACTAAATGATCAATGTTGAAGATTATCTTACAAAATCAGTTCTTGTAGATAAGTTCTCTTGTTGCAGGAAGGCCATTGGTATTGAGTCTTGTACTTGATTTATAATAATGATTCCTTGTTTAGAATAATTCCAATGTATAATGTCAAGTGGGAGAATGTTGGGAATAGGAAACCATTTAATTGCAATCCTAAATATATTTCATGTATCTCCTAAGTCCTTGGAAAGTGTTCCCCAACACTAGGATTATATAGAGATTAATTTTGAATGACATGAACATTTAAATTGACATTTGTGATTATTCCTAAATGATATGAACATGTGGGGATGTCTAAGAAGAGCTCCTAGAAAATAGGACCACATGGTGCACCCACATGGAAGGTGGAACCCACCTTGCTTAAGTTAATTGTTTGGAGGATTGATAACACTTCAGTAATGCATTTTTTGATCCTACAAATTAGGGATTATATTTACATGAGTGGAGTGGTACTATCAATTTAGCTTAGCTCAGTTTAGTTCTAAAGTATCAGTTTAGTTCAGTTCAGTTCAATTATGGTTCAGTTATCTTTATTTGCATGTAGTTATTTTGAGTTGAATTCTAGTTGACTTTAGTTGACTTGAGTTGCATGACTAATGACTTCAGTTGCATGATAGATAATAGGTGGATACTTATAGTTAAGTGGGGATGATCAATCATGCATAATGTTTGCATAAATTGGTTGAGAGACATGTTTCAGTTAACTAAGATTGACTTGGATCCACCTTGGGTGCCCTTGTTGGAATCTTTGAGTTAACACTCTTTGCATGAGAAGACATTTACAAGGCTTAATCAATTGGGTCCATTCTTGGGCGCTAACTTTGAGGTGAAGCTTGCAAGATATTTTCTTGACCAAAGTTTAGTTAAGTGTTCAGATTGGGGTGCCTTAATTGAGGAATACTTTGGTTTGACTTCAGATTACATTGTGGAACTCTAATTGGCCAATCTAGGCATGGAATTTTGAGAGGAGATTTATGCTCTTGTATATGACAACTCTTATGAGTTTACATGCTCATTAATGGTCTATGAATGGTGTAGGAGCACCTTGGAACAAAAAATTTCAATCAAGGTTGCTTAGGTCAGGGCTTTAGATTTGGTGTGTCTTTTGTCTAAATAAGGTGAGTATGCCCTTTTTTGTTGTTAAATTAGGCATATTTGATGAATATTAGGTGTCTAGGGGGTTGTAGATTGCAAGTAGTGCAAAATATTGAAAAGTTGCTAATTATGCAAAAATAGAAAGTTGTAAAGTTAAAAAAAAAAAAGACTTGAGGAAGGCAAATGGTCATGTACTTCGGAAGTCAGTTTTGTTCAGTGGAGAAAGTTAGTTTACAATGTAAAAATTATAAATATGATGTAAAAACTTGATTGAAGGTTGATCTTGAAGATTGAAATAAAAATAAATAAAGAATACCCCTATTTTTAGTGATTTTCTATGTTTTTCATATTGTATTGGGACTATATAGTCCGTACAACTCCATAATTCTCTAAATTTGTTTTTGGATTAATTTGTAGGTGTGATTTTTCCATTTAATTCTTTTGGTTTGATCTTCTAATAGTAAAATTTGTGTAAGAGAAAATTCCTTGAGACTAGTTTTATACACTATTTTAAGAGTTTGTAGCTTGTAAGATGTAAACTTGGCCCATTCCACTATATGTGGTGCTTGTGACATGTGGAATGAGTCTCCATAATTAGGAAAAAGATATGATCATGTTTCTTTGGTGCAAGGGAGGTCAATTAAGGTATTGGGCATGAAGCCCTAATGGAGAAAGATGAGATTTCTTCATGAAATTATGAGGTTTAGTGATGCTAAATTGTGTAAAATGGTGGGTTAGCATTATGTGATGGTGTATTGAGTCTATGAAGAGGAATTTGGTCCTATTGGAGGTGAATGCAAGCTTTGACAAGTTTTGGTAATTTGTTTTTCTGTAAAACCCTAAGTTTGAGGAGAATAATGAGGGTTTTTTGTTTTGGCCCTTTAAAGTGAGTTTTTCTACAAAGTAGTTATGAAACATGAGGTTTGAGAACCTATTGATTGCTTCCATGGTGATTTCATAGTTTGGTGAAAAGATTAAAAGGAAATACTCTTTGTAAAAGAGGGCTAATTTGAGCCCTAAAAGGCATAAAAAGCCTAATTTGGAGAAGTTATTCCAAAGTAACCAGTAGGGGTTTGTTACATCAATATGTTGTTGACCACTAAAATGGATCCTTGAAATGGGTTGGGTTTTGGTCTAGAAGAAGGTCATTGAGAAGAATTACTTGAGTGATTTGATTCCCAGCGCTACAACAAATAAAGTGGATTTTGAAGACATTAAGTTTGAATACTTGTTGATTTGACAATTGTTTGCTGTTGATTGATTTTGTGTTGGAAGGGCTGCAGAACCTCCCCTGCTTGCATCAATGAATTGCAACAAGTGGATGAGAGTTCTATGAGAGGTTAGTAGGTTGAGCTTCTGCATGTGTGAGGGTTTGAAGCATGGCATGGGATGTGTGGATTCATGCTTGGTCACATGGAATGCATGGATAGCTTGTGCTACAAAAAGTGTATGAGAGTTTATTGCAGGTTGTGAAGAAGGATTTTTGAAGGAAAATGAACCATATCAATCAAGGATTGATATAGTATTATTTTAATCTTGTTCTAAGGTTAAATAATACAAGAACTATTGATTCTAGTGGAGTTTTTTCCCAAAATGGTTTCTCCATGTATATGTTGTGTCACTTTTATTTCCTTGACTCATTCTTCTACAATCTTTTGTCTCTTTCTACAATTGGTAAAATTGATCTAAACAAATTAATCATACACAAAGAATTGTGACAAAGAAAACTTAATTAGATGTACAGTCTCATAGTTTTACAAGTTTTAAGCTACAATATTACCTTGATTTTAAACACTTGTGTGTTCCATCTCATAAAAAGTGGAGCACCTTATTTCCTATGGTTCAACTATTAAGAAGAATTAAGGAATCTCTCAAATATAATACTTTATATGTTACCATTTATCAGATTCTCTAAAGAATATTTGGATACATCACTTCTCTAGCACAATAGGGTCCCCCATCTCATTTTCATAGTGGACATATAGTTTTGAAGGAGGTAGAGTTCATAAACATACTGATGAGGAATAAAGTAGACTAAGAACTATTCAATACCTAGGATCATTCACCAAGTATTAAAAATTAGATTGTCTCTTCTTCCCACATGCATAACTATAATTCAAATTAAAATTCAAATAGAGAGCCTCTCAAGTATACCGTCAATTACTTAGATAAGGGCTTTCAAGCTTGCATAAAGAAAACCCTTGAAACGATGTAGGTGTGTCTTTATATCTACTAAATCTTTTTTATTTATATTATTTTGGTGATATAGGTTCTTTTAGATAGGGAATTGAGCTCATATTCATAAAAAATGATTCCTAGAGTGATGATCATGAACTATAGAGCTTCACTCTTCCTTACTTTGTGTTCATCTTCATCATGTGTATTTCCTAATTTTATTTTTATATTCTTTATTCTATTGACATCTAGTGGTGTTTCTTTCACTTTAATAGTTTGTATTACTAGAATCCCACAACTTGAGGTTCTCAAATTTTATTTTTTGAGAGGTCTAAAATCTTCTTCACAATTGATACTATTTCAAATGAATAGATCATATAATATTTTTAAAAATTCTAGAATAAATATTCATGGGATTTTGTCATTGGTTGGTGCTATTAGTTCAATAAATTGACAAGTGTTACTCTCAATCAAGAAATACATAGTTAAGGGTATGTGAAAGATAATGATGGGGCAAAAAGTGGCGATATGATGGGTATGTGTAGGCTATGTAGTAAGGCGTATTTTTTTACCCAAATTGATGGAGCGAAAAGGGTTTTTTAAAGTATATTCTCAACTTTCCACCAATATAAATTATATACTACTTTGAATTTAACAAATAATAATTATTCATTTTTCTATTTGAATTATGACAAAAAGTCTTCATTGATAGGCTAATTGAAAAATCTATAGCTTTCAAATGGTAGCTGTCCGAGGGGTATGTGTAGGATCATCATGGAAAAAATAGGCTCTTAAGTGGCAATTTTTTTAAGAAAATTAGAATTAGGCAAAATTGATGTAAAATTTGAATAAGTTATCTATATTATTTCAAAATATGTAAGAATAGAATGTATGGAAAAGGGAATTAAATGTAGTTTCTAAACTACTAGGTTTATGTTAAAAAAATGTATTTGGTGAAATTTACACATTTCAATTATATAGTAGTACTTAAATTTTAGGGAAAAAATAAAGTAGGGTGTAAATGGAAATAACCTATTACAACAAAATAATAATATTTTTTATAATATTTTAGATATAGAAGTAGATGACTCGTAATACCGATGTGATGCATATTTTTGTAATATTTTTCTAAGTAAATAATTAATTATGAATTTTTATTACAAATTTTAAAAATATAAAAGCTCGTATGTCTACGACCACCTCAACTTGGTCAAAACTTCATGAAATTCATTTTTTTTTTAATCCTATAATTGTCTACGAAGCATAAAATGTGACACATGTTTGGATTCAAAAATGTGATACCTTTGAAAGCTAGATGCTTTTCAATCAACCTATCAATAGGGCCTTTAGTCATAATTCAAATGAAAATGAATAATAATTATTTATTAAATTCAAGTAAAGCATAATTTAAATTGGTAGAAATTTGAGAATCTCCTTTAAAAGGAAACCTTTCATCATTTTTGGGTAAAAAAGTCGTTAGCCACATACCCTAGTACACATACATCATATTGCCATTTTTTGGCCCATCATGATCCTGCACATACCCATCACATTTTTTGAATCTAAAGCATGTGTCACATTCTATGCTTCACATACTATAGGATTAAAAAAAATAAAAATTCATGAACTTTTGGCCAAGTTAAGGTGGTCAAACATACAAGCTTTTATATTTTTTAAAAGTTGTAATAAAAAATTCATAATTAATTATTTAGTTGGAAAAAAATTACAAAAAAATATGCATCACATTGGGACATAATTCCTCTACTTATATCTCAAATATTATAAAAAATATTATCATTTTGTTATGGTTAGGCTTGTTAGATAGACACTTACTTTTTTTTCCTTGAAATTTAAGTACTACTACATTGAAATTTCAAATTTTCACCAAATAGATTTTAAAAAAAATTAAACCTAGTAGTTTAGAAACTACATTCAATTTTCTACAGATTCTATTCTTACATATTTTTGAAATAATATAGATAACTTATTCAATTTTTTATGTCAAGTTTCCTAACTCTAATTTTTCTGAATTTTTTGCCACTTAAGAGCTTTTTTTTTCCATAATGACCCTGCACATACCCTTAATATAGGAAATATTATAGAGTCATTAATCAATGAAATGATATACATGGCTATATCCTCTATGTTTTAGTCCTTGACATATTTACAAAGTAGTCACGAAAGTAAAAATAAAATTTTCAAAATTTGTGAGACTAAAACTAATAAAAACCAAAATGGAATAGAACAATTAGGGACCATCAAAAAAATACAGAGACAATAATATACTAATGGAAAATAGTTGTATATCTATAAAAAAAAATTAGCCAATTTATGGCCTACAATTCATGATCCCAAAAATATATATATTTTTTCAAAGGTCCCCTCAATTGACTTGTAGATTAGCACACCGTGATTTTTAGAAAAATCCTTTCCCTTAGCATCCTTCGTTCTTTCAAGAGCTTTGTTAGCAAGACCAAGCTAAGGAGTGTTGATATGGTTTTCTTGTTTGATATCTTTTCTCATTTCCAAATAAGATTAGAACATGCACAAAGTGGTTGCTAAGTTCTTCATGGTTTCATTCCGAATGGTAATGATTTCCTTCATATTATTCTTGATTTTTTAAAAGTTTTCTTGAGAGAATCTACATCTTTATCTAATTGTTAGTACTTATCAATTTTAATAAGAAATTCTTTAACATAATGATAAATATCTTTCTCCATTGAACTAGTCTACTAGTTAGGGACTTCAATATGGTTAAAAAAATCCAAATGCTATATTTTACTTTTTTCTAAATGTTATTGAGCCAATTATCATTTAATAATGTCATTATGAATATATTTAGACTTAAAAATTATGGTGAGCTTCTCATACATTTTGTTGTTGAAGCTAAACTAGGATTTCCACTCCATGGATCTTGAAAAGAGAGCCTTCTACAAGCTATAAGAAGCAGAGGGAAAACATACAAAGTTGATTTAAATGCTTGAACAAAGTAAATGGACTAAGGGGATACCAGAACCAAAGGTTACCTTTTAGAGAGGATGGTCAAAAGGGAGTGATAGTGGAGTTGGAGAAATTTTTCTCCTTGCCTTTGTATGATGTAGTAGTGCTCGGGAAACTAGGGTCTTGGAAAAGAGAATTAGGAAGGGAATCCTAATTAGCATGGATGGGATTATGGGCTCTACAAAAGGGATTGCTGATTTGGTGTTACTTTTTAATTTCATGATTAGTTTAGTATTTTCTACTTTAACATTTTTATTAAAATTTATAATATTCAATATTGGAATTGTGTGCATGATCATACCCTTTTCCTAGGATTATTCACTATAAGTTAGTTAGGGATTGCACAAAATGTAGTGCTAATTTATCTCTTGGTCAATTTTTAGATAGTTTAGTTTCATTTTCAAATGATTTGTTCCTCTTTTACCTCCAAATACAAACATTTCTACATAAAACCATATGAAAAATTAACTTCTAAAAAAATGAGTTTATTTTAATAATCAAAACTAATATTTTCTATATTTTCCATGTTAGCACAAGGGTGTAGAAAAGTGAAAACATAAATAGCAATAAAAAAGTTAATATTCCTATTCTACACAAGTATAAACATTAAATTAAGTAATTTAAGAATTCAAGTAAAATAAATAACAATAAAAAAATACATATAATAAACTATAATTTTGGTTGGATATGCTTCCAAAATGTAAATAACTTCTGTAAACTCTATCTAGATGCTAAATCTTTGCAAGACATCCTTATTATTTATGAATCGTTATTTTGGTGGATATTGGAAGTTTAATTTATAATTTCTTAAATATTTTAATGAACATTATTAACGGGTTTTATAAATCTCTAATTAAGATCAATAGAGAATCCTTCCTTGAATATATGTGGTATGATGAATGCTTAAGATTAAATTTATTTAAAATAGTTGGTGAAGATGCAAATTTTTAAATGTTTAGAACAATAAAATGGTCTTTTGTCTTTTGCAACAATATGGAAAGGGTTTAAATATTTTTACAAAATGGAGGGTTGAAATTAAAATATTTTAAATAAAAATTATATTTAAACTTATAGATAATGAAGAGCATTTATTTAACTAAATGGAAGGAAACAAATTAATTTAGGTATTTATATAAAATAATGAAATTATATATTGGTTTTGAATCATGAGGTGGAAATTATAATAGTTAAGTAAATACATAATTTAATTGTCTAGTGGCATTTTGAGGTGAAAAATAGATAGCTAAGTTAATTAATGTAAGACATTGTTAGTGTGCTGATTTTATCAAAAATAGCTAATTAGTATAGTGATATAAATATGATGCTATAAATGATCTATAATGTGTCATTAGAATATGAAACATAAAAAATGTGATGAATCTAAGATCAATATTCATAACCTAGGGCCATTTCCACATTTTTATAAATTTCATTGGGATATAGATCAACAAGCTGAACTAATTAACTATCAACCTCAATGGTGAGCCAACCAGACCTGGATCTATATCCTAAGGGGGATTGAAATTGATTAGAAATATTTTTAAATGATTAAATTAATGTTCATATATGGCCTAATATTAAAATTGCAAGATCCTAAAGATTGACAATCAAAAATAGTAGTTTACTAGTGGATCTGGGAAGTGCAGAGAACAACAAATATGCTCAGAAAAATTGGTTTTTAGGGTCTACAAGGACTCATTCACCCTTGGGTGAATGGGTCTCTATAAAAGTGTTTGGATCAACTTTTTGGGTCTTCTGGTACAAGATCTGAGCTTTCCATTTGCCATTGATCTCACTATTAGAAAGTCAAAAAGAAATTTTGCAACCTAGTTTCTCTGGCTTGAAAACTTTGATGAAAACAAATGCTAACATGAAAAATGGATCCTTTGAGATCTCTTCAATCCTTCTTCATCGTAAGACCTACACATACACAAAGATATGATTTTATTTTATTTTTTTGTGAATGGGATTTACATTGGTCAAACCTCAATTTGGTAATTAAACCTTGATAGAAAGAAATAATGAGAAGTGGAAGGAAATGATGAATGAAAAATTGATTGTTACAACTCATCAAAGCTTTAATGAATTCTATTTCAGGATTGAAGATAAAAAAATCAGTCTAAGGGTTGTATCTTACTTAAATCGACTTGATTGATTGCTTGTTTTGATGCTTCTATTCTTGAAACCTACATCACAATGTTTGCTTCAAAACATGATATGAACACATAACTTTGTCATGATGTTAGGATCTTGATTGTTGTTATAGATAATTGATAATGTTGCTCTTGAATTCTCTTGACAATAATATTTTATCATAGGGTCTCTTGATAAGATCACTTAGATTTCAAATGATAAAAAAACTATGTATTTATAGGAATTTATTTAATTTCACAACAAATTAAGTCCCAATGGGTAAATTTTGCAAGTGGAAATTCAAATTTAATAATGCCACCACTGACATGTTAAAATTTGGAGGGAAATGGAGTAGAGAGACACTTTCCCCATTGCATGAATGGGTCCCATTGGCACATGAGTCCCATTATGGTGAATGATTCCCAACCATGTTTTCTCAAATTTAAGTTGTCATGGGAAAATTATTAGATGAATGCATTTTTTTAATTTTTGCAATTTATTAATAGTGGTGCAAATGGGCTATGGAATACATAATTTTAGGACACTATGGGGTTAATTAGGGGCTTAATTAAGTCCAATAAAGTAAGGTACCCAAACATAGTGTTAAATTGTAAAGGTATACAATTTCCTACAATAGAGAATCAAAGGTAAATTTTAGGTAGGTACAAAAGGTCTTCATGATTTTTAACAAAAATAATCCCAAGTCTAATGTTTAGAGATTATTTGTGGTTCTAATCAATAGAATTATCAATAATGCCCATTTTTTTTCACTATCCTATTGACTTGTAACAAGTATAATTATAAAATAAATTATGGAAATTATATAGAAGTTACAAGGTATTGCACATGTTAGTGTAATTGGCCATGATTCTATGTTTACCTATGATTTTTGGATTGACTTATTCTTTTTCCTATGTACTCACTAGATCATAACTCTTTGTACCATCCCAAGTTAGATGGGAAATGTTGATCATCAAAGCTTCTGCCTCTCTGACAATCTTATGGTAAATTCAGTGAGTGGGGGACCAATTTTCACCTCACTGAATACCTCTGGGATTTTTATAGAAAGTTGGCTCTTCTTTAGGGTTTGGAGAAAAGGGTAGAAGGAAATGTAAATTAAAACATAAAAATGGTGATGCACCAATGCTTTTACAACATTTCAAAACCCAACCATTCATATGGTTGATATAATTAGACATAGAACACCACAACCCTTCATTGTTGGAAAGAGAATAAATAGCAAAGGCTAACAACAAGAACAATGCATACTTTCAAATCTTTTCTCAGGAAGTGTTCATTAAGGTCCGATCAAACATAAATATTTCTAAGGGTAATAGGAAAAAATTTCAAAAATTGCATAAACTCTTCCTCCTAATACAACATAATATAATAAAACAACAACCTTTTAGAAAAATAGAGAAGTCCAATGACATAATCTAGTTTTCATGAGTTATTATTTTTCCATATGAGCATATAGCATGGAAATCAAGTACTTCAACTATTCAAATTCAACTTGCAAGACACAATGTTTCATTCAAAATGAAAACATCAAGAAAGAAAGCTTGATAAAGGTCATACATGCACAATCTCAATGATTTCTCCTCAATGGTTAGTGAATTAAATATCAAATGAACTTTAAAATAGAGGTTGGATGCCAATCCAACAATAGTTTAAGCCTCAAAAGATATAACAGGCTAGAGAAAAGTATTTCTGCAATTTTAATTTTGAAAATAGTTCTATGACCTAAGAAAACTAAAGAAAATTTTCCTTGACAAAGAAAACTGAAACTTGGAATCCAAACCTTTCAACTGTTTCCAATCCTCTTTTATAGCTACAGAAAGAAGAAAATTTCACCAGAACACAAAAGTAATCACTGCTACAGGTTGGATTTTGATTGCACATGATCTGATCATAGATCCTTTATTAGTTCATAACAATCTTTGTTCATCAATTCTTAGTAACCACATTAATTCCTTTTAGATATTTAGCAAAGATAGAGGCCTATAAACGATCAAATCCTAGAAACACAGCTTGTAAAAATGATCCAATTGACCAATCACATCACCTAGTGGCACTGACTCAAAGCTTCCATCTCGAAAACCAAGAATAGAAAAAGGCTAGCAAGCTCCAACAAACTCCTAAAAGATATCGCTTCTTAAGAAGCACAATCCACCCACAATGAAGAGATGACGTGTCATAAAGGAAAAACATTTTGAGCTAATGAATATAGCTCCTTAGAAAGTCTTTGATGATCCAACATGAGTCCTAACTCTCTCTTGACGAAGGTGAAAAAATAAAGGCAAGGGGGTCTTCGCTTGCGGAGGAACAAACCTAGGCCTCTAGAAATTCTTGGAGTTTGATGAAAGAAGAATGTTGCACCTCCTAGTCTGTATCAGTTGGTAGGATGAGAGTGTGGATCTTCTTATATGCTTCTTCTAGCTCAAAAACCTCTTTAAAAGAGAAAAATCCCTATATGAAATAAACCCCTCTAAGGTGATAATAGATTCGAGAAAGAGAATAAATCTCACACTCAATATCATTAGCCTTGGGCATTATACTCAGACCTAGGAGTTTTGTAAAGGCCTCGATCTTGCGTTGGATTGCATCTATGACTTGCTCAATCATCAAAAAATCTTCATCTGGTGAAAGAAGATGAGGTAGCTTGAAGTTAACCAAGATGTTGAAGTCCTTATTGATCTTGATGACCTGCTTATTCAGTGTTGTCTGACATTCTTTACACTTTGCCACAACCTTGTGACAATTGATGATCTCATTAGCTTTGATGGAGGTGACCTATCAATCAGGAATCCCTACACTACTTAGAGCCTTATCAATGGCTATGCATAACTGAGAAGTGAAGCTATGTGATTCTACCACTCAGGGTGAGCACTTTTCCATAAAGTGATCATCCATCGGGCCAACCTTACCATTCATTTCTTGAACATCTCTTAAGAATTGTAGAGTGGACCTAATAATTATAACACCAACTATCATCCACTCCCAATGCATGGATACCAACTTCTTCATTATTTGGAGGGTTCCATATCCCCGTGCAACAACTAGCTCTTGGTTAAAATGAGCCCCGCTTGCTCTTGCGCTTTCCTCCATTTGACTTCTATCTCTGAGGCAATTTGTCAATTCTGAGCTCAACATTTCGATCTCTTTTCTTGAATCTTCTACTTTTGCTTGGGCTCCCCAAAGATTGTCCAACTCCCTTTTCATATTTTCAATTTCAACATGAAGCTAAACTTTTTAACTCTAAGATTTAGTAAGCAACTTAGATGTTTCTCCTTGCTAGCCTTGAATTTTCCTGACACAAATAATTTCATCTTCTCTAGCATGGATCTCATTCTATATTCTTCTCACTATTTCCTTCACTTTTTCCAACTCTACCTCTCACTTCTTCAATTTCTTGTCTATCCTTTCATAGTTGGAATATACCGCTTTCTGAGTGACCTTTGCTAGGACCACCTTGTTCTGCAAGTGAGTCTCATTCCAATATCAGCCCATTGCATGAATTTCATAGTCATGCATTTGCATTTTCCCTTCAGGCTTGGAAACGAGCGGCTTCATGGTAGTGATTTGCAGAGAGTTCCACTCTTCATTGAAGCAAGCTTCAATTTTCTTGGTAGCAAGCAACTTGGCATTCTTTAACAATATTTTTTTATTTTTGTCCTATCAGGAATGCTTGGTAGCTTCAAAATGACCATGAAAAGTCTAATGGACATCAACGCTTGATGCTATAATGGAAGTACCAGGAGGTAGGTCGAAAAGGGTGACAGGAGGAAAAACTTTAGATGTGTGCGTATACGAGGACACAAAAGGTAGCATTATCATGGAAAAAGGTGGGATACCAAATTCAGTAGGGGAAAAACCAGTTGGAGTGAAAAGGTAAAAAGACTAATGGAGAGGTGATTTCCTAGTAGTTGATGGGCTAGGAGTGATGGGTAAAGTAGGGGTCTTAGTTGTTTCAATGGGGGCCTTTGATAGGGCGATTAAAGAATTAATTGTGGTCATAACAGATGATGCTCTTTCGGCATGTGAGGTAGATTCAACAGATTCATTGAAAATGGTAGGGAGTATATTTAGTATTATCAACTCAAGATCTAAGGATGGAAGCTTTCTTTCCATGGGAGGAGGTAAGGGATTAGCCAAAGATGTAGATGCATGAAGAAGAGGGGCAATGAAACTTACCTGAGCCACCATAATCAAAACACTTCATAGGACAGACTCCAATTCTTCTTCTTGTTTGGCTGGCACCTTAGGGGCACCTAGATCTTGGATCCTTCTTCTTTTCACATGATCAAAACTAGCACGTCCTAATCCTCTAGTAGTTGATCCTTCCAAAACTTGGCCTTCAACAACCATAATGGACCCTCTTGGAGATCGTCGAGTTTGTTTCCCTTTACTTCAGGTGCTAGGGGAGGATACAGCTTGTGAATCCCTTTTCCTAGACTCTCTACAACTGTTGGATTCCCAAGGTTGAGAAGTCTGAAAAATAATTTTTTCTTCATCAATTTCATGGCTCATCTTTGGATTGCTATCATCGAAATTAGCCTCTTTATCATATATTTCCTTGAATTCATCATCAAATGGTTGAAAGTTGTCGAAAGGGGCTCCTTGGCACCTCATCTCCTATTGCAATCTCTAGAAGTCTACCTTTTTCAATTCTGACCATCCCTTGCGCTTGAGCTATGCATTGATGTATTTTCCCATTGGGAGGTTCCTCTGGTACTCTACTTACGGTTCATAGAAATTTAACCATTCTGGTTGTTAGAATGGAATATGAGCCAAATCAATCTATACATCCACACCTTCTTGAGTCAGATTCCTCCTTTCAAAATATTCCTGAATTTCATTTTCGAATTTGTAAACTCTATCTAGGTTGTAGTCCCACTTGCCACAATAATAAATTAGCATTTAATTTTAGGGATATTTTAGCCTTGAATAGGGATTTTATTTATTGTCATTGAATCATTGATTATCTTTTTAATCAGATGGCTGCAAGTTGATTCCATGCCCTAATACACACATGCCTTTTAAAAGTCTTTTTGAGGCCCAAAATTTGTTTTGGTCCACACGATTAAACCTAATTGTATGTCCCAAAAAAAAATTGGGCATCAACAAGCCTTTTAAAAGGCATGTGTGTATTAGGTCACAGAATCAAGCCGCAACCATTCAATTAAAAAGATAATCAATGGTAAAATTTTCACTTTTCATTTAGTCTTAATTTTAAAGTGATATTTAAAAAAAATACTTAATCCATGTGTGCTCCAATGCATTTTTTATATAGTGAATTTTTTCTTGGGGGCATTGTCCCCTTGACCCCCACAAGGGGGTCTACCCCCTTGACCCCCGCAAGGGGCATTTCCCCTTGACCCCGCTGGTGGTTGCTTCCCCCAGGCCCCTACTTCAATATTACAAAAAATAAAAAAATATATGGGGGAACTGCACTAACCAGCTATGCAAATTTTTAAAGGAGAGATTCACCATTGTAATTAATATTTTTAGTGATTATTCACTAGGATTCGCCACTATGATTATTATTTTTACCAATTATTCATTAAGATTCACCAAAATTTTATAATTTTTTTAATAATGTGCTTAGATTCGCTAAGAAAATTAATATATTTTTTCAAATAAAAGGAATGATTTGCTAGGATTTTACACCTTCACTAAGGGGGGGTTTCTTAAAGTTATCCCTAGTTCAATCTACTCATCATTATCAAGGCCAAAAATCCAGGCCAATATCAAGAATACAGACTATGTATCCTTCTTGAATTTCTTGCGTGAAAGAGGAAAGATAAGATAACCTCTCTTTGGCCTTTCCTTTGCCTCATCATAAAAATTTGTTTGTCTAGTCATCTCTTCCTAGAAGGTCTCCATCCATTCTTCATCAAAAGGTTTAGCACCCCAGGTGATAGGGATACACAACATATCCTATATGTCTCTAGCAGAAGCAGTAACCTTGACCCTACTACCCTCAATGGCTTCTATAGTTCTATTGAATTTCTTTGTACATATGTCAACCAATTCTGGGCATGGATGTATAGTAGGAAATATAAATTATGGCAAGCCACAATTCCAGAGCTGAAACAAAAAACCCTCTAATGGTTCATGCTCCAACATCCTCTAGAATGTACCTTCCCTAAAAAAATTAGGGTTAGCTAACAACTTAGGATCAAAAACACTATCAACAACATCTTGCACCACCTCTCTTAGGACACGTTTATCAAGTAGTATCTTCTTGTGGAATTCTAATAGTCATTCCTTGACTGTTGGGGCATTAGCAAACAAGCTCTACCCAAAAATATCATTGTAACCAGGCCTTCTGATTGAAACTATAGTGTTTCTACTAGAGGTTGAAGCTTTTGCCATGGCTGTATGAGAAAGTTGTAGAGAGTTTCTATGATGACAACAACCACTTTCCTTTCTCTTCTTTGGAGAGATCTACTTTTGAGTGCAATTAATTTGCTTGCTCGTACATGCAGGTAAGGCTATGCCATTACTATTGGTCCATTAAATTCTACCATTGAGGCAATATGTGTGGATTGGAGATCCGTATCCCTTGAGAATTCCAAAAACCCCACAAGAACAAAATTAGTACATTCTCCCCATTGCCTTTTGATCAAATATACTCATTGCATTAAAAAGAAAGTTGTTTACTATGTGAAATGTGCTGAGGTGATACAAGATAGCCTTGGAAAGATATGACCATTGATTTGTCAGAGCTTAGCACATTAATCCATGTATTTTCCCATTAGTAATCTTGTTGGTCGGTATGTGCAGGATCATCATGGAAAAAACAGGCCCTTAAGTGGTAAATATTTCAAAATAATCAGAGTTAGGAAACTTGATGTAAAAATTTGAATAAGTTATCTATATTATTTCAAACATATGTAAGAATAGAATCTATAGAAAATTCAATGTAGTTTCTAAACTACTAGGTTTGTTTAAAAAACTAAAATCTATTTGGTGAAAATTTAAAATTTCAATGGAGTGGTACTTAAATTTTAGGGAAAAAGAAGTAGTGTCGTAAACCACCCTAACAACAATAAAATGATAGTATTTTTTATTAGATTTTATATATAAGTAAGGGACTCATGCCAATGTGATGAATATTTTTTTGTAATTTTTTCCAAGTAAATAATTAATTATGAATTTTTATTACAACTTTTAAAAAATTTAAAATTCATATGTCTAACCACCTTAACTTGGTCAAAACTTTATGAAATTCAATTTTTTTGGTAATCCTATAGTACATGGAAATAAATGCAATGCATGTTTTGGATTCAAAAAATGTGATACCGTTTGAAAGCTATAGGCATTTTTCAATCAACCTATCAATCAGACTTTAGTCATAATTTGAATAGAAAATTAATAATAATTACTTATTAAATTAAAAATAAAGCATAATTTATATTGGTGGAAAGTTGAGAATCTCCTTTAAGAACCCTTTTCATTTCATCAATTTTGGGTAAAAAAATAGTCGTCAGCCACATACCCATCATATTGCCACTTTTTGGCTCATCATGATCTTGCACATACCCTGGTGTTGATGATGGAAAAGGACACATGTAAACAATCGACATACAAGAGAACTTACTCCCAACACCAAAATTTATTTCTCAAGACGTTCTATCAAATCCTCCATAGGATTTATCCACCCTTCTCCATTTTCCCTTGATATTTTCCCATTTCCATCTGGCTAGAAATGGACCTTCCATTGGTTGAGTTTTCCATCTTGACTTTCTATATATAGCTATGCCATCTTTTGCAATATTCATTTGAAAACATAGCTCCTTAATTTTAGTAAGCTTGATACTATTTTTAATTCCACCATAATTTGCTGCTCTTTTAGAATGTCTATTGGCTTGTGAACTGCTATTCGGCTCCTCCCACGAAGGCCACAATACTACTTTGTAGGAGAGGTCACTAGTGACTAAATTGAGTGCCTGGTGAGGAAATCTAACTGCCTCGTCATGGTTGCATTCAAGTGGGTAGTCAGCCTAGACTTCGTCAATGTTGAAAACCAACTCTCGAGCAACTGCAACATCCTTTCCCACTTTGTGGCTTCACTGCTTGACCTAAATGTGTCCAAGCCCATGATAATTGAGTTGTGCCACTAGATGTTCAACACTTCACTGATGGAAGGGCTTGGTGAGATAGTGCAAGTAGCCATCCCTGGTGTTGGTATCCCAAGTGCCATGGATCTTCACAAGCATGTGGAATTTGGAATTGATGTATGCTAGTTTTCCTTCCTTTCTAACTTTTGTGCCATGGACCTGTTATGCCTTGCATAACCACCCCATTTAATTTTGCAACAAAATGGGTCCCCCTTTTTCTTTTGTTTTATTCACCTTTGGTTGTTTGTTTGGGTCTTAGGGGTTCTTTTGTTTTCATCCTAAGTCTGTATTTTATTCTGTCGGATTTTGGTTCTACCTCAACCAAAGTTTGGTTTCCTTTTGCTAAAAATTGAAGGCATGATGAAGAATAATGTATTTTCTATGATTTTGGCACTAATGGAGGCATTGTTTTGTAGGATTAAATCATACGTCTGATGCTATTTCACAAGGAAGTCTATTGGAAAGTATGCCTCAGTCAGATCTAGCATAAAACTCCTCAAAGAAGAAAGTTGCTGAGACCAGCTAAATGTCTTGCCAACTGGCAGTGTGTTATATTCATTTGAAATCCTTAGGTCGCCGAGACATTTTGGTCGCCATGAAGTTTTCTTTCTCTCTCTGACTGAAGACCTCTCGCTGATAGTTTTTCACAAGGTTGGCCTTGGGGAAGAATGGTTTATCTTCGAGGGAAGGTTTGTTCCTTCGGTATGATGTCTCACTGACAGGGTGAGGTCTCAGTGAAAGGTTTGAGCTCGGTGTGACCTCTAGCTGACAAATGGAGCTCTCGCCAAAAGGATTTGTTATCAAGGAGAAGTATTGCCAATAGGGTGGAGTCTCCCCGAAATGGTCTGAGCTCACTGAAAGATAGTGGCTTGGGGAGATGTCTCATAGACAGCTAGAGGTATCATCGAAATGGCCAACATCGGGAGAAATCTAGTCGACTCACTGGAGTCTCGCTGAAAGGTCTGTGGCTTTGGTATAATGTCCTGCTGACCGCTGGATCTCTCACCGATAGAGAGTGCTCTTGGGGTAATGTCTCGCCAATGCGGTGATGTCTCACCGATGAGTATATGACTTTGGTAAGACTCCTGGATGAATGGTTTGTCTTCGATATAAGGTATTCCCGACTAAAGAGTCTTGCCAGTGGTTTCACTCTTCGATGTGACTAGTGGTAACCCACTATGACCTCCTATTGACTGAATGATGTCTTGCCAAATGTGAATGTCCTGCCAATGGAGGAGCACAATGATATGACTCTTAAGGAATCTCTATGATGTCTTGTCGAAAGGGATAGTTTGGGCGATAATTTTGGATATCGATATAACTTTTGCAGCTCGATGTGAAGTCTTTCCAATAGTTCTAAGCTATGTCGATTACTGTTATGGAGTATAATCACATCGAGGAGACATGACTAGTGTCGGAATGACATGTGATTCTATTTTGAATGAATTTTGACCACCTGAAAATATTACATGGTGTCTGTTCAACCAATCAGAGGAAGCTAAAGGTGAGCCCTTGGTAGTTTGACCGTGTGACCATCTTGTGAGGAAGATCAACAGAGCATAAACAACATGGATCTACTCTGAGATTGAGGGTGATTAATAGGCTAGCTGAACAATGGTGTTCAGATCTAATAGGAAAGTCCAATGCTACTTCCTGAAGGGATCAACTTGTAGAAAGATCTAGAGCAAGAAGAAAGCCGAAAGGGAAGAAACCATGAGTCTCAATGATAGCTATGATGTCTACTGGCAAAGGAAGATTGACATTAATGATAATGCTTTAGAACATTCAAAGTAGTTCTGCAAAGAAGTTTGAGGGTGGACACGGAGGCCAGAAGTTAATGTGATGGTTGCAAAAGATCTAAGGTTACCCCTGAGGGTGATCCTTCATCGACATGGAAACGAGGGATGCATATTGAATGTGATTAATTGTATTCCAAAATGATCTAGGGCCAACCCTTCTGAAACAGACCCATTTTTCATAAACCCTAAAACAAGGGGCCACTACATTCTTTTGGCACGTTCTGTATTTATGGCACTTTTTGCCTCTTTTAGAGAGAGAGATTTAAGAAATAGACGTAGGGAGATTTTTTTTCTTTTGTTAAAAATTTGCAAGTTAGGATTAGAAGGTAGAGAAACTCGAGAGTAGAAGGCAGTGATGTATCTTTCCAGTTTTCTTAATGTAGATGGAGATGATTTGAAGACATGGATTTTCTATACACTGGTGATTGTGCCAGATTTGTAAATGTTGCTTATCTGTTTAACCAATAGTAGAAGCAACCAGATTTAAATCTACTTCATATTGTGTTCCAGAATGGTATTTATCCTGGGTTAATGATTTGATTTGAAAATCTTTCAAGGAATGAAATTTTATTTTATGTTTTGTTTAAATGGTGATTTAAAATCTGTTGTTGAAATTAGCACTATGAATAAATGAAACTATGTTAATCACAGGCTAATTTTGTTCTGCAGTTTTAGTTAGGAATTCCTTGAAAGGTAACAAGTCTGGTTAAGTTGGATGAATTAGCATTCTCTTCAGTTCCAAAGCTTTGATCTATGTTTTTCTGTTTCTTTAAAAAAAACCTGGTTAAAGTAGGTCTAAATGTATGTTTGATCTTAGAACAATTCAGAAGCTCAACACCAGCAGGCCCTTTGAACATTATAGTTCACATCAACCATTGAGTGAAATTGGCACAGTCGAGAACCGATTACCAAGACCTTGGGAGTTAGATATCCATGCGTTATTCTTTCTCTTTCAGGAGAACAAAGTAGTAATATTTTGTTTACTATTGCTATGCTCATCTAGCCTATCAACAATTAACTGGTGCTAGAAGGAGGGCCTATAAGAGAAAACTTGATAAGACTGGGTTTTTCTCACCAGAAAGGTCCCATAGAGTTCTTCCATCAATTGAAAATCCATGACCTTTGATAGAACTCAAGACCCTGATAAGACACAAGATTCACAAGATCGGGGCAACCATCATACCACCTTTGTCAGCTCCACTCACTCCACCTAGATTTTCACCAATACCCCAGTGGATACCGATCAATCCACCACTGAATCCATCTCAAGTGCCATTATAGCTGGTTCAACCCATCCAATAGCTGGTTCAACCACCACCACTAATAGCAATTTTTTAGAATAATCCCTCTCCATTGGGGACTAGTCCTGGAGGCTTTCATGATATGCTTAAGAATCCTGAGAAATTTTGTCCCAAATACATTCATGGCGAATCAAGGAGTGCTAGAGAGCACATACAAGCTTTTAAGGACGCTTGTACCAGGGCTCAGATAGCTCACCATGATGTAGTTTGTAGGTTATTCCCTTATTCCTTAGGGGATCTATGGTGTACAACTGGTATCTAAATCTTCCACAAGGTTCTATTATGAGTTGGACAGACCTGGAGAATGCTTTCATCAATCAGTTCAAAGTTTATGTGGATGCAACCATTTTTTTCCACCAATTCGCTACCATTAGGAAAGAGCCATGTGAATCCTTGCCCTTGTTTAATACTAGGTTTCAATGAATGTATAGGAGACTACAGGACCCCTATCTAGTTGCTAAGAATAGTGGCATTCAAGCATACTTTAGAGTTATAGACCCTTTTCTTTTCTTGTTCCTACGAAGGACTTATCAACCGATAGATATTGATTCCCTGTTTAAATTCTATCATCTAGCTATCAAGTTTCAACAACAAATTAGCTCTCAACAAGGAAGTTTGGGAGGAGGGTTTCGTTCAATAGGGTATCAGATGTCTGGCCCAACCCCCTTATTCAATACTATCTCAGGGATGTCTCCTTCCCATTATGGACCTATGTCTGAGTTGTAGACTCAATCTCATGTTCCATTCTTTGCCAATGGAGCTCCTGACTTCTTTCAACAATCCCAGGCTCATCATAGTCCACATGGTCATCATAACCAAGTTGGAACACAAAATCATGTCATTCAGCCACTTGTTGCTAAGAGTGTTGAGAGTGAAAAGATAGTTCAACTCACAAACGAGGTGGAGACCTTAAAGAAAACTTTGTCTCAAGTCACAAATGACATGGATCAGCTTAGATTGAACCCTTCTCAAAACCAAGGTAATTATCCTAATCAGAGCAATAACAATATAGGTAATTCCTCGAACAAATAGAATCACAGCCAGAGAAATTATCAAGGCCAAATATCCCCTAGCCAAGGCTATCAAAATCAAAATAGAGGATATAACCAGAGGCCAAATAACAACCAACAATGGAATACAAGGCAAAATAATGGAGGAGTTTCTCACAATTATCAAGCTAATGAGGACAGGTCACATACTACAAATGTGGCTAACCTTAATTTTATGGCTAACTGGTGCAGGCTACATGATACTGCAACCCATTCTGAGGTAAACTACCCTAAAATGGAGAAAGTCGTGAAGATGGAATAGGAAGATGCCCAAACATTCCAAGGGGATTCAAATAAAGAAGGTGGCTCAATAGATACATCAATGACTTATGACCTCTTTGAGGAAGAACATTCATTCCCAATGTAAAATGAGAATGGACAAGATGAAGATATGTATGATGCCCAAGCCTTTCAAACAAAGGGAGGACACTTCCTAAGAAATCAGAATAAGGGTCCATCCACCACATCAGCACCACCTAATCACATGGTGCCTCCAAATCAAAGTGCTAACAATAACCCTCCTCCACCAAAAGGTCCACCTAACTTCCATAACAAAGGTAATTCACCTGGGGTTGTCAAAAGTAATGCAAGCTATAACATAGAATTTGATATTTTTTCTGAGATGCAGAGACAGAAAACCTCTTTATCATGCTTTGACATCCTAAAGTGGTACCCTGCCCAATGAGAGATAGTGCTGAAAGCTTTGGAACAAGCTAATAAACCAAAAGGGAAAATCAAGGTGGCACCTACTGTAGACATGAATGCAGCTTTGTACCAAAGCAAGGTAGGTACCCCACCATTCCTTTTGAGTTTAAGAATCTATGGGAAGAATATACATAATTGTTTGTTGGATTCAGGGGCTTCTGGCAATGTTATGCCATTTTCTATATGCAAAAAATTGGGATTGAACCATGTCCAAACAAACAAGAAGGTAATCCAACTTGATAAAATAGAGGTTAATGTAGTTGGAGAGTTGAGGAATATTCATGTGCAAATAGGGTCTGACCCTAGGATTCAAACCAATATAGATGTTCAAGTAGCAGACATTCTCGAGACTTATGGTATGCTGTTGAGCAGAGATTTGATGAAAAGTATAGGGGGATATCTCTCCCTCAACTTTTCACATATGTGGCTACCATGGAGGGGAGTGCCTATGCAGATTAGGATTGAAAGTGAACCTCACCTTAAACATGCCATCACTGAATATGATTGTACCAACAAGGTAGCTTATTTTGAAACCGAGATAGGGGTTTATAAAAGAGAGGAAATTTTAACCTTTTCGGTTCTTTATTCTAAAGAATTGTCAATACAAAAGTCCCCTGATCCCACGATTAATGAAAATCAATAGGAATTGTTTAGGAACTACAACAAGATCAGTTGGTCTTGGGGGAAGATATCAATTTGCAAAGTGTTCTACTCCCTAATTGTTGCAGGGGGTATGTGTAGGATCATCATGGAAAAAATAGGCCCTTAAGTGGCAAAAAATTTAGAAAAATCAGAGTTAGGCAACTTGACATAAAAATTTGAATAAGTTATATATATTATTCCAAAAATATGTAAGAATAGAATCTGTAGCAAATTGAATATAGTTTCTAAACTACTAGGTTTGTTTCAAAAAAATGGAAATCTATTTTGTGAAAATTTGAAATTTCAATGCAATGGTACTTAAATTTTAGGGAAAAAACAAGAAGTAGGTGTTTTTCTAACCACCCTAACCACAATAAAATGATAATATTTTTGATAATATTTTAGATATAAGTAGAGGACTCATGCCCCAATGTGATGCATATTTTTTGTAATTTTTTTTCCAAGTAAATAATTAATTATGAATTTTTATTACAATTTTTTTAAAAATATAAAACTCATTATGTCTAACCACCTTAACTTGGTTAAAACTTCATGAAATTCAATTTTTTATTTTTTATCCTATAGTATGTGAAGCATAGAATGTGACACATGTTTTGGATTCAAAAAATATTATACCGTTTGAAAGTGATAGATGTTTTTCAATCAGCCTATCAATCAGGACTTTAGTCATAATTTGAATAGAAAATGAACAATAATTACTTATTAATTTCAAAGTAAAGCATAATTTATATCAATGGAAAGCTGAGAATCTTCTTTAAAAACACTTTTTATTTCATCAATTTTGGGTAAAAAAATAATCGTGAGCCACATACCCATCATATTGCCACTTTTTGGCCCATCATGATCCTGCACATACCCAGGGTACACTACCGAAATCATTTAAAATTGACCTACCAACCCTACATCAGTATTGTAAATCATGTTTCCCAAACTGAGGGAACTAGCCTAAATCACCTTGAGACCATTTCAGATCACTTCTCATTTGAAGCCAAAAGTGCAATAATGTTAACTGGGGATAATATACCTTCAAAGGAAGTCCCTCCTCAAATTAAACTTATCTCGGTCACAATACCATACCAACATAGTTACGAAGAACAACCCCAAGGTCTGTTTGATATTCCTGCACTCACAAGTATACCAAAACCCAAGGGATTAATCAAAGATACAAGTGAATTTCAGAAGGATAGCCACAGATTACATGATATATCCGAGCAGGAATTGGAAATTGCACCTAAGGAACCTATTGAACAGCCCTTCCCAATATTTGATGGAAACGATCAAGTGCCCCCACCTATGGCTCATCTTATCCAAACACCCATAATAACCTCAAAGGGACCAACCCTAGCTCATGATCAGCTATGGACCCTCATGTTTGATGGATCCAAGTCCAAAATAGGCTATGGTGTTGGGATTGAATTAACTAGCCCGAAAGGGAAAACTTTTTTGCTTCTTATAAGTTGCAGTTTAGATGCACTAACAACATAGCAGAATATAAAGATTTAGCTCAGGGGATGATTTTCACACATAAGAAGAAATTTACTACCTTGATGGTTAAAGGAGATTCAGAAGTAGTTATCAAGCAAGTGCACAACCAATACACATGTCACAATAAAAGTCTGGCAACTTATAGAAATTGGGTATAGAACCCGATTGAAGACTTTGATGCTTTTGGGATTAGTTTAATCCCTAGAGAGGAAAATAAAATAGCTGATTCATTAGCTGTTGCTGCGAGTACCCTGGAACCCATTCAAGGCTCCAAGCTTAAGATATTCTTAGTAGAGTTGATCTCCACCTCGACTGTTCCTGATAACATCAAGAACTTTCAAGTTTTTGATGATGATCGTCATATCCTTCCTTTTCTAGAAATCTCAGATGTTTTTGAAGGACAGATCATCGATGAGTCCAACAGGGATCAAGGAGGCTGGAGCCCCAAAGACTGCGATATAGAGGGGGTCCTCAATTTAAAAAGTAATAGCATTCCCAAGGGAATGGTGGCCTTAGAAAGAATTTTTGATTCAGACCCAAGGGCTTGGGAAAAGGTATCAACCAAGGATAAAGGAGAAGAATATGAAACTGTTAACCTAGCAGATTCTGGCCCTGAAAGAAATGTCTACATAGGGAAGGCCTATCCTGAAGAAATTAAAAAAGATATACTGAGGGCACTGAAGAAAGATATTGCTGCAATAGCTTGGGGGTATGAAGATCTAAAAACATGTGATGCTTTTGTAATAACTCATACTATTCTTTTGAAGCCTAAAGCTAAGCCATTTTGATAGAAGCAACATCCTATCAATGCCTTGATTGAACCACAAATCTTTAATAAAGTTCAGAAATTTATTTCTACAAGAATAATCTTCCCTATATGACACTCAACATGGGTGGCCAATTTGGTTCCATTTTGTAAGAAAAATTGAGAGATCAGGCTATGTGTAGATTTTAGGAATCTGAATAGAGCTTCAGAAAAAAACAACTACCCACTCTCTTCACTGGACGAAGTCTTGCAGACTGTCAATGGGTCTCAGATGATATCATTATTGGATGGTTATTCTGGATATAATCAGGTGATTGTTAATTATGAAGACAAAATGAAGACAACCTTCACTACTAAGTGGGGAACATTTTCTTACAAAAGGATGCCATTTGGTCTGATAAATGTTGGAGCAACCTTTCAACGTTCCATGGATGTAGCTTTCAAAGATTTGATTGGTAAATGCATCATCGTCTACATGGATGACCTAACAATATTCTCCAAAGATAGACTAAACCATGCTGTAGACTTGGCTAAAGTTCTTGAAAGATGTATCCAGTATGGTGTCTCCCTGAATCCTAAAAAGTGTGTGTTCGAGGTTTCTGAAGGGAAAATTTTGGGACGCATAATCTTGGAAAGAGGAATATCAATCAATCTGGACCGAGTTGAGTCCATTCTAAAGATAACTAGGCTAGGAAGCAAGAAGGAGATGAGATATTTCTTTGGAAAGATCAACTTTGTGAGAAATTTTATCACATGTTTTGCAGAAATTGTAAAACCATTGAATGAAATGATGAAGAAAGATGCTATAATAGAATGAATCTCATGTTTTCTCAAGTCAAACAATCCATTTCAGAAGTGCCAGTTCTCACCAGCCCTGACTACTTGAGGCCATTCTATATTTATTCTTTTTCTTCTGAACATTCCTGTGCAGCTGTTCTAACTCAACAAAGAGAAGGAGAGGAGAGGCCAATTTCTTTCATGAGTTCTCCATTTAAGAATGCCAAAGTAAAGTACCCACCTCTTGAAAAACAAGATTTTCTGTTGGTTAGAGTTGTCAAGAAGTTCAGGCATTACATCCTCCAAAGTCAAATTATTGTTGTAGTTCCTGATGCTATTGTAAAGTCTCTACTCATGCATAGCGAATTGGGAGAACGAAGGGGGAAATGGATGGCCATTTTGCAAGAGTTCATTATGGAGATTTTCCCTATGAAACTTGTCTGAGGTCTAGGCCTATCTAAATCCTTAGCCGATGTTGGTGAGAACATTATTTATCAACAATACACAACACAGTCCTTTTCCAATGACCCTTGGTATGCCGATATCATCTATTTCATGCTTAATAATTGGTGCCCAGAGGGAATGAATATGACTCAAAGGAGAGCAATGAGAATGAATATCTCCCATTATATGCTCAAAGGAGGATTTCTACATAGGAATAATTTTGAGGGAGTTTACCTACAATGCCTTGATCAGTAAGAGTCTAAACATGTGAGTGTTGAATTTCATGGGAAACATGGTACATGCAATGGTTCTGCAGATTTGTTAGCACATCAGATCCTCAAATCTGATTATTACTAGTCATGTGTGTTCAATGATGCCCACCAACATGTAAGAACATGTCACATATGTCAAATTTCTGCATTAGAAGAACACCATTCAGCCATCCCATTACAACCTATTTATGAGGTAAGACCATTTGCCCAATGGGAACTAGATTTTATTGGGGTAATTAACCCAAATTCTTCTACAGGACACAAATTTATTTTGACTTCGACAGATTACTGTATGAGATGGATAGAGGCTATACCTTGCAAGAATAGCACAACAGAGGTAGTAATCAAGTTCATCATCGAATGCATCACAACTAGGTTTGGAATACCCTTCGCATTGGTATGTGACAATGGCTCTTCCTTTTCTTCTACTGAGTTCATTTCATTGGCTTATGATCAAAAAATTGTTTTAAAGTATTCTTCAAACTATTACCCACAAAGAAATGGAGTTGCAAAATCAACTAATAAGAATCTCTTATGGGTAATCAAAAAACTGTTAGAGAACAATCCTAGGGACTGGCATACCCAACTAAGATTTGCGTTATGGGCAGATAGGACTAGAATCAAGGCTGCTTTAAAGACTTTTCCATTTAAGTTAGTGTATGGCCAAGAGCCTGTGTTCCCTATTCACTTGCAAATACCTATCCTTCATTTTATGCAAAATTTTTACTCTAATGATGATAGGATAGAAGTAAGGTTAGCTAACTTGTTGAAATTAGAAGAGCAAAGAGATGTCGCCTTCCAACAATTCTTTAGACACCAGGCTGTTGTCAAATGTTGGTTTGACAAAAGAGCCAAATTCAAGGCTTTCAGAATATCAGATCTTGTGTTACATTGGGATAAAGCTAATGAAAAGAAGGGCAACCACCAGAAATTTGATAAGGTTTGGTTGGGTCCCTATCAAATTGCTGAAATCCTGAGAGAAAATGCTTTCTAGCTGAGTAGTTTAATGGGAGAACCTATTCCATTGCCTATCAATGGACAATTTCTTAAACATTATTTTGAGTTGTGAAGTTTGGTATTTTTGTTGGGCTATGCATTTATGTAAATAATTTGTTTTTTATATGTAAATAGTTTTGTTGTTTGTTTGTTTGTTCTTTCATTCATTTTGTTCGTTTTCCTTTGTTGTTTTGTGTCTGTCTTGTTTAGTTCTTTGGGGTTTCTCTGTTCTTTCCATCTTGAAATGGTGGGTTGTAATCTCAAGTATACTTTGGTTATTAGGAGAGAAGTTGGTTTAGATATTTTCAGGATTTTTGATTGGATGGTTTTTTCCTAAATTCGTTGTTTTATGCCCATTATCTATAAGAGTTGTGGAAAGTCTTGAAAACAAGGTGCAAAGTAAACAATATTCATTAACTTCCTCTGAATCTATCACAAATTTATAGAAACATCTCCTTTTGTAATGGTATATTTGTCTTAGGGCAATGGTGTTGTAAGATTTGAGTGAAAAATCTAATTCCCCAGATGTTGTTATGAGGTCCATGGTAGTTTTCAACCCAGAACAGATGTCAAACATTTGACATATTGAGAGAAAATTGAATGAAATATCTGAAACTCCAAGAGAAGAGAAAAAACAAAAAGAACTATCTAAAAATAAAAGAAGACTCAATATGAATGGGTGATTCTAGTATCTCTATCGGGGCTATGGACACCTAACTGGCAATAGAGCAATGTTGTGGGAAAACTAGAGGTATCTCCGTTGGGGCTATGGATGCCTGACTGGTAGCACAACAATGCCCAAGATATCATTGCACAACAGCTAAAGGGAATCAACTCATGTAGTTCAAATCTTGCACATTGTTGTTCAAAAGATGAGGAAAACTTTATAAACGGATGATGCAACATCAAGCACACACATAGATTCAGGTGTAGGCAGTGTTGACTTGCATTTGATATTCTAGCTCAACCTTGCTTGCTAAAACTGACCCAACTGGAGTTGAGGTGTTCATAAACCAGGAGTTCTAGGTAGCTGAATCCTTCAGTTTCTTGAAAATGGTTAAACCATTTTCACAGCCGAGTTGCCATTTGTTATGCCTTGCATAACCACCCCATCTTATTCTAGAACAAAATGGGTCCCCCTTTTTAATTTTTATCTTTGCCTTTGGTTGTTTGTTTGGGTCTTAGGGGTTGTTTTTTTTTCATCCTAAGTTTGTATTTTGTTCTGTCGGATTTTGGTTCTACCTTAGCCAAAGTTGGGTTTCTTTTTGCTAAAAACTTGAAGGCATGATGAAGAATAATGTATTTTCTATGCTTTTGGGACTAAAGGAGGCATTTTTTGTAGGATTAAATCATACATCTGATGCTATTTCACAAGGAATTCTATTGGAAAGTATTCCTTAGTCAGATCTGGCATAAAACTCCTCAAAGAAGAAAGTCGCTGAGACCAGCTGAATGTCTTGCTGACGGGCAGTGTGTTATATTCATTTGAAATCCTCAAGTCCCCGAGACATTTTAATCACCATGAAATTTTCTCTCTCTCCAATCGAAGACCTCTCACCGATGGCTTCTCACAATGTCAACGTCAAGTAATAATGGTTTGTCTTCGAGGGAAGGTTTGTGCCTTCGGTATGATGTCTCGCCAATAGAGTGAGGTCTCACCAAAAGGTTTGAGCTCGGTGTGACCTCTAGTAGACAAATGGAGCTCTCGTTAAAAGGATTTGTCATCAGGGAGAAGTCTTGCCCACAGGGTGGAGTCTCCTAGAAATGATCTAAGCTCACTGAAAGATAGTGGCTTGGGGAGATGTCTCACTAATAGATAGAGGTCTCACCAAAACAGCCGGCATCGGGAGAAATCTGGTCGACTCACTGGAGTCTCGCTGAAAGGTTTGTGGCTTCGGTATCATGTCCTGCCAACCGCTGGATCTCTCGCCGACAGAGGGTTCTCTCGAGGTAATGTCGCACCGATGTGGTGAAGTCTCACCAATGAGTATATGACTTCAGTAAGACTCCTGCTGAATGGTTTGTCTTCGATATAAGGTCTTCTCGATTGAAGAGTCTCACCGATGGTTTCACTCTTTGGTGTGACTAGTGGGAACCCGCTATGACCTCATGATGACTAAATGATGTCTTGCCAAATGCAAATGTCCTACGAATAGAGGAGCACAATGATATGATTCTTAAGGACTCGCTATGATGTCTTGCCAAAAGTGATAGTCTGGGAAATTTTTTTGGATATAGATATAGCTTTTGCAACTCGATGTGAAGTCTTACTGATAGTTCTAAGCTATGTTGATTGCTGCTATGCTGATTGCTACTATGGAGTATAATTGCATTGGGGAGACACAACTAGTGTCTCACTGACATGCGATTCTATTTGAATGACTTTTGACCACCTGAAAATCTTACGTGGTGTCTGTTCAACCAATCAGAGGAAGCTAAAGGAGAACCCTTGGCAGTTTGACCATGTGACTGTCTTGTGAAGAAGATCAATAGAGCATAAATGACATGGATCTACTCTGAGATCAAGGGTGATTAATCGGCTAGGTGAACAATGGTGTTTGGATCTAAAAATAAAGTTGAATGCTACTTCCCTAAGGGATCAACTTGTAGAAAGATCTAGAGCAAGAAGAAAGCTAAAAGGGAAGAAACTGCGAGTCTTAGTGACAGTTGTGATGTGTACTGGCAAAGGTAGATTGACATTAATGATAATGGTTCAGAACATTCAAAGTAGTTCTGTAAGGAAGTTGGAGGGTGGACACGAAGGCCAAAAGTTAATGCGATGGTTGCAAAAGATCTAAGGGCTACCATTAAGGGCGATCCTTCACCGACTTGGACACGGGGGATGCATATTGAATGCAATTACTTTATTCCAAAAATATCTAGGGGTCGACCCTTCTGAAACAGACCCATTTTTGTAAACCCTAAAATAAGGGGCCAACACATTCTTTTGGCATGTTCTGTATATATGGCACTTTTTTCCTCTTTTAGAGAGAGATTTCAGAGATAGACGTAGGGAGATTTTTTTTCTTCGATTAAAAATTAGCAAGTTAGGATTAGAAGGTAGAGAAACTCAAGAGTAGAAGGAGGTGATGTATCTTTCCAGTTTTCTTAATGTAGATGGAGATGATTTGAAGACATGGATTTTTTGTACACTGGTGATTGTGCCAGATTTGTAAATGGTTCTTATCTATTTCACCAACAGTAGAAGTAACTAGATTTAAAACTACTTCATATTGTGTTCCAAAATGGTATTTATCCTGGGTTAATCATTTGATTTGAAAAGCTTACAAGGAATGAAATTTTATTTTATGTTTTGTTTAAATGGTGATTTGCAATCTGTTGTTGAAATTAGCATTGTGAATGAATGAAACTGTGTGTTAATCACAAGTTAATTTTGTTCTGTAGTTCTAGTTATGAATTCCTTGAAAGGTAACAAGTCTAGTTAAGTTGGATGAATTAGCATTCTCTTCAGTTCCAAAGCTTTGATCTATCATTTTTTATTTCTTTAAAAAAAAACTTGGTTAAAGTAGGTCTAAATTTATGTTTGATCTTAGAACAATCCAGAAGCTCAATACCAGCATGCCCCTTGAATATTATAGTTCACATCAACCATTGAGGGAAATTGGCACAGTAAAGAACCAATTACCAAGACCTTGGGAGTTAGATATCCATGCCTTATTCTTTCTCTTTCAGGAGAACAGAGTAATAATATTTTGTTTACTGTTGCTATGCTCATCTGGCCTATCAACAAGACCTCGAGATGCACCATTGCTCTTCTCAACTAATGACCACTTTTCTATTGCGAAAGTATGGCATGGAGCACATTCTAGGACTCACCTAGTGGAAGCACTTTGACTTCTTGGTGTAGAGTCATGATGAATAGGCCCTGGGTCTGTGCTGAGTGGAACCCACGTGTGTTGTGTGGGTATGTGCAGGATCATGATGGGCCAAAAAGTGGCAATATGATGGGTATGTGGCTGATGACTTTTTTTAACCCAAAATTTATGAAATGAAAAGGGTTTTTAAAGGAGATTCTAAGCTTTCCACCAATATAAATTATAATTTACTTGGAATTTAATAAGTAATTATTATTCATTTTCTACTCAAATTATGACTAAAGTCCTGATTGATAGGCTGATTGAAAAACATTTATAGCTTTCAAACGGTATAAATTTTTTTTAATCTAAAACATGTGTAACATTCTATGCTTCATATACTATAGGATTAAAAAAAGAAAATTTTAATTTCATGAAGTTTTGACCAAGTTAAGGTGGTCGACATACTGAGTTTTATATTTTTCAAAAAATTATTAAGAAATTCAATTAATTATTTACTTGGAAAAAATTATAAAAAAATGCACATGGGGACATGAGTCCTCTACTCATATCTAAAATCTTATAAAAAATATTATCATTTTATTGTGGTTAGGGTGGTCAAGCATAACACTTTATTTTTTCCCCCGAAATTTAAGTACTACTACATTGAAATTTCAAATTTTCACCAAATAGACTTTTTTTTAATTTTTAAAACCTAGTATTTTAGAAAATACATTAAATTTGCTACAGATTCTATTATTACATATTTTTGAAATAATATAGATAACTTATTCAAATTTTTACGTAAGTTGCCTAACTCTGATTTTTCTGAATTTTTTGCCACTTAAGGGCCTATTTTTTCCATGATAATAATGCACATACCCATGTGTTCAACCCATTTTTTCACCTATCAGATAAGAAGAAGAAGAACCCAATAACGAGCCCTTTTTTCTTCATCAACAATGGTTGGAGGCTTTACTTTATTGTTTTTACATGTTCCGTCCCTTTCGCTTCTTTTCACTCTGCTACTCTTTTGGGCTTGTTCGAGAGAGCTTCATGTTTAAATTTGAGCCTCGAGATTTGCATTATATTGTAAAATTTTTGGTTAATATAATATAATACAACTTTTCACTTCTTTAGTGTTGTTCTCAAATGACTTATTCTCAAAATTTAGAATGTATTTACAATATTTTTTACATATGGTACATAGCTGTTAAATTTTTTAAAGAACTACATATTTTAATGGAATAACTTTAGAAAAATACCATTCATCAATATATCGAAAGTGTTTCCTTCCATATCTTCAAGTTCGTATGCATTCTTCTCCTTGTATGTGCTAATTTGGAAGATTCCCTTCCATTGCACTTCAAATTTCATATGTTTCCCTCATTTTGCAGTACATTCATCATACTTTAGCACTAAGCTCCTCTCTTTAAATTATGGGTTAGAAGTCTTTTTTTCAAACCACCGCTTTACTGTTTGTTGATGGGTGATCATGGCTTCATATTCTTTTTCTTTATCTTCTTCTAGCTTAAGGAGTTCTGCTAGCTATACTTCAATTTTGCTGCTTTCCTCAATTTCTATGGCTTTCAGCAGTTGTAAGGCTGGAATCTCTATGGAAATGGGTAATAGTACCTCTTTCCCATACACCAATTCAAAAGGGGAATTCTTCAGAATTTGCATGGGAGTAATCTGGTCTACCCAAAGAGCAACTCACAAATGTTTGTGTCAATCCCTTTGTCATTCCACTCCATTGCGCTTGATTACCTAATTAGGTTTTTGTTGGTTGATTCTGCTAACTCATTTCCTTGTGGGTAGTAATTTGAGGAAGTTTTAAGGAAAATCCCATGTTTGATAGAAAAATCTAACATTCTTGATCCAAAAGCTCGAGCATTGTCAAATATGATGGTCTTGGGCTGGCCAAATCTGGCTACTAGCTCTTCAAGGAAATTAACAATTTCCCCCTCTGTGGCATATATTTAGGGCTATGGCCTTCGTCCACCTTGTGAATTAGTTAGTTGTCATGAGGATACACTTCTTCCCAGTGCTAGAAATAGGGTTTATCATTCTGATAAAAGCTAAACCCCATTGAGTAAAGGGTTCCTTAGTTACCATCAAGCTTAGGGGAAAAGTGATATTCTTTCTCTTGCCAACAAAATATTGGCATTGGGTACAATTTTGCACCAAATAGTGTTCTTTGGAGAACATAGAGGGCCAATAATATCCTACTCACATGATTTTTAAAGTAGTAGTCTTGGCAGAGAAATGTCCACCCTTAGGACTATGAGGGAATTCATTGAGAACTCTTTCTGCCTATAGCTTTATTGGAAATCAGAGTAGTATACTGTCATAATTATTTTTGAATAATATTCCCTCAATTAATACATACATAGTATCTTGCAATTGGTAGTATCACTTTTTATGGAATGAAAGGAAAGTTGGGTAGTACCCCTTTTGCATATAGTGTTTTTGATCAACCACCCAAGATTCTTCATACTCGAATTGGTTTGATTAGACCTAATCGGTCTCTCCTTTTGCTCGTCGACTTTATTTATATGCAATGTATTCACACATACCTCTTCCTTGAACCAGCTTGGTTGGTCTAATGTCCACATCATATTCTAGGATCTCAGTGCTCCAATTTTCCCTCTTTTTTGTTATCTCACCTTCTATAATGTATTCCCGCACACTAGGATCTGCTATGAGAATAAAGATCTTGTTGGCCAACACAAAGTGTCAGAACTTCTTCAAAATTTTAACAATGGTGAAAGCCTACTTTTCTAAAAAATTGTACCTAGCTTCATAACCTCTCAAGTTCCTTGAAAAATATGGGTTGACCAACACCAGGGCTGTAGAGGTGGCTACCTTTAGCTGTTCAAAAGCTGATTTTCCTTTGGGGGTCCACTTGAAAAGTAGGTTCTTTATTAAGCATGAATGTAGTTGGTCTCATGATTCCTGTGAAATCTGATATGAATTTGCCGAAAAAATTGATCATCCCCAAGAAAGATTGTAGTCCCTTTTGGTTCACTGGTAGAGGTAATTCCATTATAGATATGACCTTTTCAGGGTCTATCATTATTCCCTCCTTTGACACTACAAAGCCAAGGAGCTTGCCTTGAGGTACTTCGAAGACACATTTTTTGGGATTTAAAGAAATCCTAAACTATTAGCATTTCTGGAAAACCTTCTCTAGATGATCAAAATGATCATCTTTTGATTTTGAAAAGACTATTACGTCATCCAAATATATTAGGATAATTAGGTTGATCAATCCCTTGAAAGAAATATCCATTTCCCATTGAAAATTCATGTCGGCATTGGAAAGTCAGAATGACATCTTTGAATATGCAAGGGTATGTGTGGGATCATCATGGAGAAAATAAGCCCTTAAGTGGCAAAAAATTCAAAAAAATCAGAGTTAGGCAACTTGATGCAAAAAAATTAATAAGTAATCTATATTATTTCGAAAATATGTAAGAATAGAATCTATAGCAAATTGAATTTTGTTTCTAAACTACTAGGTTTATTGAAAAAAATCTATTTGGTGAAAATTTGAAATTTCAATGGAGTAGTACTTAAATTTTAGGGAAAAAATAAGAAGTAGGTGTTTGTTTGACCACCCTAACCACAATAAAAAGATAATACTTTAATAAAATTTTAGATATAAGTAGAGGACCCATGTCTTGATGTGATGCATATTTTTTGTAATTTTTTTCCAAGTAAATAATTAATTATGAAATTTTATTACAAATTTTTAAAAATATAAAAAATTGTATGTATGACAACCTTAACTTGGTCAAAACTTCATGAAATTCAATTTTTTTAAAAATCTTATAGTATGCAAAGCATATATTGTGACACATGTTTCAGATTGAAAAAACATGATACTGTTTGAAAGCTATAGATGTTTTCAATAAACCTATCAATCAGGACATTAGTCATAATTCCAATAGAAAATGAATAATAATTATTTATTAAATTTAAAGTAAAGAATAATTTATATTGGTGGAAAGCTAATAATATTCTTTAAAAACACTTTTCGTTTTATCAATTTTGGGTAAGAAAAAATTCATCAGCCACATTCCCATCATATCACCAGTTTTTGGCCCATCATGATCCTAGACATACCCGTAAATGTCCCCCACTTTGTGGTAAACATTGTATTATGTTGATCAATTTCCTTCACATATACTTGATTATATCCTGAGAAACCATCTAGCAAGGAGAACATCTCCGATCTAACCACAATCTGCAAGATTTGCTCCATTAGTGGCAAGGGGTAATGGTCTTTCAATGAGGCTTTATTTAAATCTCAAAATTCGACAAAGAGTTGAATATCACTGTTCTTCTTTTGGACTAGAACCAGATTCGAGACCTAGGTAGAATGTTTGATAGGGTATATGATCTTTGACTCAACTAGTTTGGTTAGCTCTTGTGCCATTAATGCTTCAAACTTCAGATTGACTTGTCTTTTCTTTTTTCAAATGGGTTTGGTTCTTTCTACCAAGTGAATGGTATGCTAAATAATGCCCAGGTGATATCCTCTCAGATCATCATAGGTCCAACTGATAACCTCATAATATTTGAAACATAGATCCCTTAGTCTCTTCTTGTCCTTGTGAGGGACTTCCCTTTCAACTTTCAATCTTTTGCCACTTCCAACATCCAGCTCTTTGTAATCCCTTGCATCTGCAGTGAATCTTTGCTTGCCATTCCTTGTGTCTTCACAATCAAAAATATTTTTGAGAGAAATTAATCCTTGGGGAAGCTTGTTCCCTTTCAATTGGATAACTTGCTCGTCAGGAAATTCTGCTCCTAGTGGTGAATAGTCAGAAGTTATCCATGATTTCTATATGAAGAAAGAAATTTGGATGTCATCATCAAATACTTACTAGTTTTGATCATTGTTAGGAATTGAGGGTTGGAAAATGACTTTCACCGCACTCTTCTTGGTTGGATCATAAACTAGTTCAATTTGTGAGCAAATATAAGCCATCTGATTAACAACATTATTTTGTGATCAGGGGATAACTTTTATATTAAAAGCTTTAAAGCTCTCAATAAGATCCCAAACTCAATGTTTGTATGACTTCATCCTTTTATTTTTTGTAGTTGCTTGTCTGCGGACCTAGCTCACCAGTTGCACCAAATCTATGAAATCTTGTATTCTCCTCGTGCCTATCTATTCTGCAAGAATCAGCCAATGATCCAAGGCTTCATATTTGGTGTCACTATTGGAGCATGAGAACTAATAATGCTAAGATTTGAGGGTTTTTTTATCTTGTCAAAGACACTAGTTGGACACCCACTCTAGAGCCAGATTTGCACTTGGTGCCATCAAAATATAGGGTCCATAGATGATTGTCTCCAGGATCATCACATTCCTCTCGATCCTTCAATAATTTTAGAAAGACCTGATCATCATTGAAAATCACATAGGGGCTAGCCCTATTGCATGGAAGTTTCCAAATGGATCAGAGTCAATGAATTAGTTGAGTAACACCTCATCTTCAGGAGTCCGACCACTTGTATCTTCTTCGTCCTCCAACATTTCTACATAATATCTTTCTTGCTGAGAGATGGAGGTGTGCGCTATTTCAAAGCATAGGACTTCAGTGTCCGCAATACGTTCGGGATGTAAAGATTTAGACAAAATCTTCATCTTCACCATGTGCTTAGTTCTTAATATTAGGTGGGACTAGTCAAGTGCTAAGTATCCAGTAGGCTTTGCAATGAAATCTCTTGAAAGACACATCTTGAAGACTGGGGGAATGTCTATCACTACTACTTCTTGTGTGACTTTTTAGCTTGGGCATGAGAAGAGGGTCAGAGATAGATCCCTTATTTGACCTGCAGTTAGAACCTTCTTCCCATCTAGTTGCATGATTCCTTTTTGAAGGGGTTCATACCTAAGTTTCAAGGCATCAACCACTTGTTTTGGCATGACAATTGTGCTAGCCCCTGAATCAATCATATTATTATATAAAAGATTATCTCCCACAATAAGTGTTAAAAAGAAAGGTGTGGTCTTAGGCTTGCTTACCTCTTTTTTTTGGCAAATGTTCCTACATCATTCGCATAAGTTGTTTCTTTTGGAGCTTGATGGGGTAACACAGATCCTTTGTCTCTACTTCAGCCGCACAACTGAGTCATGTCTGCCTGCGGGGGATTTGTTCTTCTTTCTTTAGTGCTTCCAGAAGTAATGTCTTTTTTTCAGGAATAGATATGATGTCCCATAGTGATACATTAGTGGGTGCCTTCTTCAGTTGTTCCACCACATTGAGTGTTCTAACTAGTTGAGTCTTAGGCTTGTATGGTGGTATTTCTCTACTTTATAGAGGAAAACATTCCACTATGACTGGGCTTGTTGTCTTATTTGCCTTCTCTACTAATGGTTGGTCATGCAACTATGGAAAAGGTTAGATGTAGAGCAATGGAGCCTGATTTTCCTACGGGGGTAGTTGACATTGCTGAGGACGTGGAAAAGCTTGTTGCATGTATTCTCCCTGTCCCATAGAAAAAAGGAAACTTTCTTGATTTGGGGAATAATTGATGATAGATTGGACTTAATAAGGCCTTGATGCGGTGTTGTGAGGTGTTTTTCATATCCACACTCATCTTGGACCCTTTCAAATGCATTTATTAATGTCTTTTGAAGGTGTTGTGAAGTGTTGTAATACATTTCTACACTTTTCTAGACTCTTTTCATCATAATTCATCTAAAAATCACCTTTTCATCACTTCTCAAGTCCTATTTTAAAGTATTGTAACAAGATTTCACACTTTTCTATGCTTGATTTCACTATTTACACCTTTCTTATGCTCTATATGACCCCTTTATGCACTCATGAGACTTAATTAAGTGTATTTTTGAATGTAAACCTAAAAAAAAACATTAAATGCAACTTAATTCTTGACACCCACTTACAAGCCTAGAGTGGGACCCATTTGGCATGGGTGAAAAATGAGTCCTTTGCTCCAAATTCAAAATAATTCAAACTTCCTTTTGGGTTTTTATTCAAAAAGACCTTATGTTGGCCTCTGATGATGTATTATTGGGTAATTAGGGCATAAGTGTGTATAAATAAGTTTTTTTCCATCCATTTTAACCCCCATTACTCTCCTAACTCATTCACATTTCTCTTACCATTCATTCAACTATCTTCTTGATCAAGTTGTGCAAGTTAGGGTTTCATCATTTCAAGTCACCAAGGTAGCTTCCAAGGACATTCAAGGGAAGATTCTTCATGTTTTTCTATAGAGATTCAAGATCAAACATCATGGTAAGGTAATTACTTCATTATTGCATGTTTCATTATATTGTTTCTTCATTTCATTTAATTACCTAAAAGGGCTTTGACCAAGGCAAACCCCCTAACATCCAACATTTATCTTTCTTGTCTCATGTGCTTTCCAATTTAGACATATTGGAGGCTTATAAATCATTGAATATTGCATTTCCAAGTTGTTCAAGTCATCTCTTTATTAGATAAGTCAAAATACCCATAAAAAGTCATTTTCAAGCCTGAATCTGATAGTTTCATAACTAGACACTTGGAGAAGCAGAAAGTGTAGACCAAAGGCTCATGTTTCCACCTTAGAATCTTCAAAAATTCAAAATTGGACTCATTCACCATGAATGGCGAATGAGTCCCACTTCCAGGCCTATTTTTGGTTTTCTGCATTTTTAGACACTCATTTGTCTAAAACGGGTTCCAAAACAATTTTATAGAACTCGAACTAATTCACCTAGAATGGCGAATGAGTCGCAGTAGGCCTAATAATTAGGATTAATATCATTTCAAATGTCATTTACAGTCTTCATCAAGATCTCAGGTGCATACTTTTAGTTCCATTAATTTCTATTGCAATTTGTATTCATTTCTAGGTGTTTTTGCATTACACAGTGTGTTTTTAAACAAGTTGTATTTCTTTAGTTTTCATTCAATAATAAATATATTTCATTAATTTTCTACATTTAGATCATTGCATTTAGTCATAATTTTATCATGCATTCCTCTATTTGAGTGAACCACCTAGATTTTATGGTGTCGGATCTATCCCTTTCCTTTAGGTGAAAGACCCTAATTGAGCAAAGAGACATAACATTCCTACACCTCATAAAATCTATGGTTCAATCCCATGAGCCTTCTTTTAGATTTTGTGTTGTAATTCAACTGCACTTTTGGAACACTAGTCATTGGGGATTCATTCGCAAACACTGCATCTTCTTCTTCCATCCATTAAAATGGAGCTTGGCCGAGCGCAATATCCAATTCTTGCTCCAAGGACATTCCTTGCATTTGTGCTCTAAAATGAGCATTTTCCATTTCAAGAGAATCATATTCATTTGTATTTAGGGGCATGCCTTTGCTCCTTTGTTCTGCTATCCTCTGTTGCATATTTCCCCTTGGACAATTTCGGGCCATATGGCTATCATTGCACGGGAAGCACCATACATTTTCATCTTTCGCCAAATTGTGTTGGAATAGAATCAAATCTTTACTTTGGTTATCTTTGATTGTCTATAGTGGCATGGTGACCAGAACTATCTAGTTTGCAGGCGTCACCTATTGACCTCCTCTATAGGATCCTTGATATGAATTTTGTTGATAAGACAAATTTCCTCTGCCATAGGCTTGGGTAGTCTTTTTCATAGGCATCACCTACTGTCATTTGATAATGACCAACTCATTAGAAAAGTTCCATGTGAGACTCTTCATGTAACTGATTTCTTCCATGATTGAGGATGAGCTCGACGAGCTTGTTTGAGTAGTGGGATACACATACATAGATTATGGTGTGCCTGACATCAATTGTGTGGAAGAAATGTTTGGAGTAGCTGCTTCTCAAAGGCCACCAAGATCTCTACAAATAGCAATATCAGAGATCAGGAAAAAATCTTCTCGACATCAATTAGAATGTTCTTCACATGCATAACCACCTCATATGCATTAGGCAAGATATCCCCCCAATGGAGGTGTTCATAACTGTGATGTCTAAATTTAGAGCCTTCAGATAGCACATGAACACCATCATGGCTTGGGATTGAGTAGTCACAAGGATCCTTTTCCAGGTCTTGTAGAACCTAGTGTTAAAATCACTCATGGCCTCTTGTGGAGCTCTCTTGATGGTGATTATTTGTTGCAGCAATGAAGAGTGGTCTCCTATCTTTGAGAAGTGTTCAAACAATTGTTCTATGAGCTGATCCCAAGAGATGATAGAGCTTGAGGCCAAAGATCGATACCAATCTTGATCCTTCCATTTGAAAGAGGTAGCTAACAACCTCAAAACAATATTCTTCTCTACTATGTTATGTACCCTACATACCTCTGCTATATCTTGAAGGTGTTCGGAAAGTGTTTTGAAATATTCTCTCGAAAATTTTGGAATATCCTTAAGGGTGTTAGTGGGTATGGGAGGCCATACATCTAGGGGTGTGGGTGGATGTAGCAATATACTATTAACCCAAGTAATGAAATTTCTAGGAGTAGGGGGAGGTACATGAGCCATAGAGAAAATATTCCTATAAATGAGTATATGGGTATTCTAATTTGGAAGATTGAGCCTCTAGGTGGAGTAGATATGGATTTGGATATTGGGCTTTCAATTTGTTCTCTATTACTCCTTACAGGTGATACAAATCTTGTAAGTCTCCTTCTCCTAGGTCTTAAGGAAGGCAACAAAGAGTACTAGAAATGGCCTCTTAAAGATCCTCTTGTTTGGACTCTAGGCATGAAACTTCCAGTTTCCTTCCTTAGCCTAATTTAAGAAATATTTATGAATTATAGTCAAGCATTTGGAAAAATCCTTGTCCCATCGAGCATGCCAAAAAAATAACTATTGATCATCAAAGCTTGTGCCTCTCTGATAGTCTTATGGGAAATTTAGTGAATGGGGGAACAAATTGTGCCTCACTGAATACCTTCAAGATTTTTATAGAAAGCCAAATCTTCTTTAGGATTTGGAGAAAATGATAGAAGGAAATAAAAATTTAAACATAAAAATGGTGATGCACTAACACTTTTAGAAAATTTCAAAACACAACCATTCCTATGATTGATATAATTAGACACAAAATGCCACAATCCTTCATTGTTGGAAAGAGAGCGAACAACAAAGGCTAACAACAAGCACAATGCAGACTTTCAAATCTTTCCTTAGGAAATGTTCATTAAGGTCCAATCAAACATAAATATTTCTAAGAGTAATAGGAGAAACATTTAGAAATTCTATGAAATTTTCCTCCTAATATAACATACTATAATAAAACAACATTCTTTAATAAAAATAGAGAAGTCCAATGACATAATATAGTTTTCAAAATTTATTATTTTTCCATACAAGCATACAACATGGAAATTAGCTACTTAAACTATTCAAATTCAACTTGTAAGACATAGTGTTCCATTCAAAATGAAAACATAAAGAAAGAAAGCTTGATAAAGTCCATACATGCACAGTCTTAATGATTTCTCCTCAATGGTTTGTGTTTTAAATATCAAATGAACTTTAAAATAGAGATTAGATGCCAAACCAACAATATTTTAAGCCTTAAAAGATATAACATGCCAAAGAAAAGTAGTTCTACAATTTTCATTCTAAAAATAGTTCTATGTCCTAAGAAAACTAAATAAACTTTTCCTTGACAAAGGAAACTGAAACTTGGAATTGAACCCTTTCAACTATCATTGCTCCTCTTTTATAGCTACAAAAAGAAGAAAAAATTGCCACAACACAAAAGTAATCACTGCGAGGTGTTGGATTTTTATTGCACGCGACCTGATTATAGATCCTTGGTTAGGTCATAACAATCTTTTCTCATCAATTCTCAACAACCACATTAATTGTTTTTAGATATTTAGCAAAGATAGAGGCCTATAAACAATCAAATCCTAGAAACACATCTTGCAAAAAAGATCTAGTTGACCAATCACAATACCCAGTGGCACCGGCTCAAAGCTTCCATCTCGAAAACCAAGAATAGAAAAGGGATAGCAAGGTCTGAAAACCTCCCAAAAGATATCACTTCATAAGAAGTGCAATCCTGCCTTAGTGAAGAGATGACATATCAAAAAGGTGGAAAATTTTGATCTAATCAATATAGCTCCTTAGAAAGTCTCTGACGAGCTAACACGTTTCCTGACTCTCTCCTGAAAGGAAGGTGAAAAATGAAAGATGTGTAGCCACCACGTGGTGCATTGTTCACCTTTCTGATAACTCTACTTGAGCATGAGAACATCCGAATTTGAAAACATTAAACAAGCCAAAAATCAAAACAATTAAGGAAAAAAATGCTTCACAAGAAAGTCAATATTTTCAATAGGTTCTTGAATGCATATCTTTGTTATTTCTTATTACACAAGTAGTCCTAATTTGCGCCTTGGTTACCACTAGCATAATGCTAACATAATAGATCCTTTCATAGTGCTATCTATATTTATGGTATTACATTAGACAATCATTTATCCATTACATCACCATTGAAGGTTATAACAAGAGTTTCAATTTTTAAAGAACACATAAATTTTTAGTAATAGATACTTTCAAATATCAGTGATAATTTAGTCATTTCCAAAACTAAATGGAATAGAATTATAACCAAGCCCATATTCAAAGGATTTTTGAGGTGGGATATTAGGTTTCTTGAAGTTTCAACTATGTAATAAAATGTCATTTAAATAAAAAAGGGAAAACAACAAGGTCTATCAAAAATATCATGGTCAAAATTAAATTTCATAGAAGATAGGGAATGTAGGTACAATCTTGAGCTACCTCCAACAATAAAAATGTATAGATTTTTTCATTTCTCACATTTAAATAAGATTAGTAGCTGAAAAATCTCCCCACAAAAAGCTATTACTTGAGATAGAGGAAGAGGGAAACATCATATTGGATCTTGAGTCAATTCTCTAGACACGCAAAGAAGTTGACTAGGAAAATTGTACATAGTACCTCATTAAATAGAAGAATTTTCCGTAATGTATAATATTTATTGAGATATCTATATTTAAATTGTGGTCAACATGAAAATTAATTAATTTATATGATGATGCATTTAGGCCTCCATGGGTAGTTAAGTTATCTTGGGTGATACCCATGATATATGTATGCTATACATATGATATAATACTTAGCTTATTACCATCACACTGTTTGTGTAAACCACCTCCCAGGAGCACCATCTACAACAAAAATACCTTCAAAAATAGAGAGAAGTAGTATGCTATTTCACAAAAAGTGAATGAAAATGGAGATGTTGTAAAATACATATTGTACAACCTTTTAAAGGCATGAAAATGCAATGGGTGTAAAAATACTCGATATGGGAAAGAAACCACCCAGATAATTAACCCTAAGGTAAAATTAATAATACACTAACAACCCCCTGAAGTGCAAACCTAGGGAGAATTATTATGCAAAATGAAGATGCAATATGGATCTTGGCTACAAAACCATGTTAGGTACCCATTTACAATGCAAAAAATAAATCTCTCACAATCAGAGAAAAGGAGAAAAATTCCATGGGAAAAACTCCTCTCCAAAAGAGAGAAAAAAAGATAAAAAAGTGAAAGCCAGAAAAGTGAAAGGAGGAGGACTTCACAAGACCCCCCAAGAACAAATCCTATCACTGATCTCAACAAGATACAAAGGGAGAGAGACTATGTAGCCTCCCCATAGAAAATGCTAAAGATGCCCCCCCATGATGAAGAAACTCCTGTGCTAATCCTAGAAGTCTAAAGAATATCCCATGTTTGTAAACAACATGCCTCCCTTTAGGGAGAAACAACCACTGATACAAGAGAAACTCCAACTATGAAACAAGAGAAGGGAGAGGATCTATCAACATGAAAGATTCCTCTAAAAAATGTCTAGGTGCCTCCATGTAACCAAATGTCACATCAGGATTAGGTGAAACCTCAACTGATGAAGGTGGATCAATTAGAACATTTTGAAACTTTGAAGCAACAATCTCCAAAGACACAAATGGTGTGGTAGAAGTGTAGATATTGTCATAAAAAAGAAGGGATATACTCTCACAAGCTTCATCCAAATAAGAAATGTGAGATTCACAAAACAACTCCGCAAGATCTATCAAGTGACTATACCAAAAAGCAAGACTTGAAGGATCAAAAACATCCAGCTATGCTAAAGAACCAACCTCTAAAGCAACAAGAGACAAATCAACATAGGTCTAAAGAACTCCAAAGTTCAAATGACCAATCTCCCTCAAGGAATTTCTATCAACAATAGCAAGTGGGGTGCGAGGATCATAATCATCATCATAAACAAAATGAGAAAAGGAATAGAAATGAGACTCATGATCAACCTTACCAACAAAAATGAATTTGATAGTATTGGCCTCCCTAATGAAAACAAAATATGTAGTGAAATCTACAGTCTTAGGTATCTCACCATGAGTAATCTGATAGATGGATAGTAGATTTGTGTGCAAATCAGGAAAACACAATACATCTCTACAATAACAATCACCAATACCAACATCCAAAAGCTTACTATCTCCCAACAAAATCTTGAGAGTATCAATAGAATGAAGACCCAAAAAAGGAAAGGGAGTAAAACCTATGTGTTGAGATGCTTCTAAATCCAAAAACCTTCTACCATGACCGAAATAAACTATAGATGTTACTAATGCATACACTCTACCCATGTAGAGTTTATCTTCTTTACCACTTGTGAATCCTGTACATTCCCTGACTGTGTAGGTTTGGAGGATGATGCAGATGAAGATGCAGAGGTTGTAGAAGGAGTCATAGATGAGGGAAATGGAATATTGTTCTTTTGAAGATGTGAAATTTCATTAATTTTCTTCATACAACAATGGTGTTCATCATGCCCTTTCTTCTTGCAATACACAAAACTGAACTTCTCCTTCTTAGGCTTATCCTCTATTGAAGAGGTGTAGGAATAATTAGGCTTTGTATTATCCTTAGGTTTCTTCATCCCTTTTCTTTGAGATCCTTGTGCAACTAATGCATGATTCATAGAGACCCCCTCCAATTGGGCAAGTTTGGCTCACTCCCTTGTTAAATGGTCACAAAAAGTCGCAAAAGAAGGAATTTAGAATGCATTACCCAAAGGAACTATGGTGGAGTAGAAGGTAGAATAAAAAACTACAAATGGGCCTCTTAGCTTAAACAAAATAAAAAAAATGGACTCCATATTAGTTTTACCCTTCCCACATCCCACCAATTGTGACCTCACATATTTGAACTTGACTAGGAAATGATCAATGGAAGGAAATGTATCAAGGGAAAGAGAAGTTAATTCTTCCTCTAGTTGCAAGGTACAAAACTCACTAACGTGAAAAAACAAGTTTTTTAACTCATCCCACATCTCCTTGGGCGTATAACACTCCTCAATACAAAAAAGAGACTATCAGAAGCATGCAATTGTATCAGACCTATAGCTTTGTCGCACTTGTTTCTATGGGATTTTTTTCATACTTCATCGTAAAGTGGGTTGGTTGGCACTTAGCGTGGTCCAAAAACCCTTAGATTGGAGAAACCTATACATTTTGATCTTACAGGTCTACTAGTTATGGGGGTTTAACAAATCAATTGGATTTGGAGTAGCCATGAAAATAAAAGGAAAAAATACACCAAATTAAAATCTCCAAAAAAATCAACTAATGTAGCCTCTCGAGATTTATCCAAAAAAATATTACTTAGGAAATTAAAAAAGGGATTCAATCTAAAAACTTTGAGAAACAGAGTTGTACAACTTCTTGTCTATTTGTAGTAGATTCCCACTTCACATGAAATCCAAATGAATGCACAAGTCTCCACAACATAACAACCTCTACGCAATCTATGAGACTTTCTCACACCAACCAAACACACTGCAATGCTATTTAAATAGAAAAAAGATACCACACACTGCCAATGTGGGATTAATGTTTGTAAAAAAATTTTGAAAAGCCTGGGGCTCACACCACTCCAACTACACAGAAGCCCTAAAATGAAATATTTCTATTGGAATTTTATAAAGTATAGAGTTTCAAAAAAATTCTACACCTCCAAATAGAAAATAACACCTTCAATGAGGAAAATTATGCCCTTTAGAGAATAGAGATAATTCATGCCACCTATTCATTTGAATGGAACCTCATGGCAATACTCTGCTTGCTAAATCACAATAGTATCCCCATACTTGGAAATGTTCCCACACCTCTTCACAGTGATCAAAACCACTACAACTAGGTCTTCACATGGCTCCAAGAAGCAATCAAAGTCATATCACACAAGTTCACAATGAAGCTTCCTGAATGCATAGAGAAATCACCCTATAAAGCACAAACAACTATTCAAACCGGTGATGCAATCTGCCAATCCAAGAGTCAACTTGTAGCAAGGAAAAATTGTGCCTCCAAAACAAATGTGAATGAAACACTACCCACAAAGAAGAAATTATTTTCTTCCAAATAGATCAAAAACCTCCAAATTCAATCTCTCTCCTTTTCCATATAGCACAACACAAAAATGGTGAAAAACACTCCCCAATCAATAATGAAAAAAAATCCAAAATTGGCCTCGGATGAAGAAAATGTTCCTCAATCATTTGTAGAAAAATGATGCCTTTCTTTAGGTTGTAGTCCTCTTTCATCTGTTTTGTGTCTTTCAATTTTTGTTCTTTGTTCTTTTTTAATAAAATTTCTCCCTCTTACATTTTTCTCTTATTCTCTTCCTCTCTATTTTTTCAAATTTTCAACATTCTTACCTTATCTCTCTCATCTTGGGCTTTGTAACCATCTCTTTCCTCAGCCTCTCACCTCTTTTCCTTTTAAGCAAAAATTAAGTCTACATCTAACCATTTCTCATCTCCTTTGCTCTCTAGCATCCTGATGATGGATCACTGAGTGTGATCCGAAACGTTGATGAAAAAACTCCAACACAATCACAAATCCAGAAAATTAAAAATCTTCAGCACTATGGATTGTGGAAATCTCATAGCATTAATTAGCATGAAATCATACTAGGAGACTTGACATCCAAGGCAATCACCCAAACCACATATAATCTCTCTTCCAGGAAAAATAAAAAAATAGGAAAAATGTTAGAAAATTTATTAACAAATAAATGATCTCAAACTCTTATGATGAAAACTCTCAAGGGAAGGAGGGAAAAATTGATAGCTCTGATACCATGTTGGTGTCAACCACCTCCCAGGAGCACCATCTGTAGGAAAAAAACTTGAAGCAATATTTTATTTCACCAAAAGTGAATGAAAATTGAGATGATGTAAAATACATAATGTACAGCCTTGTAAAGGCATGAAAATGCAACTGGTGTAAAACTATCTGATACGGGAAAGAAACCACCCAGATAAATAACCCTAAGGTAAACATAATACTAGTACTAACACACAGTATGAGTTATATTCTTATTAAATGGTCTAGGTGGTATTCCAATTCATAATAGATTACTATTCCCAAGTATTATCAATTATTTACAACACATTTCATATCATATTATTCTCTTTTTTATGTTATTCCATAAAAAATTTACCCAACAAACCACTAACATGGAGTGAATCAAATTATTGGTGCATAAGGAAAATTTATAACTATCTACTAATCCTTGGACATGTCAAGCAATGACACATATTTTATCCAACATTAGAACTAGTTCTCTAAAAGCTTAAATAAGAGCAAGAAAGCCTACCTAAAACTAATGTGGAATCTAAGAACTAATGATTCAATGCAAAGGAAATAATGAGTTCTGACACTAGAGTAAGCTGCATAGGCTATGTGATTAAAATGAGGTTCATATTCAACACACTACCAAGAACACATGAAATTTACAAGAAAAAACTTCATCTACTATTAAAATAAATTAAACCTTGTAAAGCTTATAAAGATTAAATGCCATCTCTAGCCACCAACCACAAAGTGTACAAGATATCAATATCTCTTTGAAGCTAAAATAAATTGATTTATATATTAACTATTGTTAAAGTCTAAGTGATGCTTATCTAGAAGAATATGCACACATAAAAGGACCTAATGGTTAACCATATATGGATGGGGGAAAATACAAGGGCACAACAAATATATTTTTATGGACCTTTTAAAGGAAACACGATATTATTTTTTAGCAATGGGCTATATATGGAACTAGGTGAAACTAGAGGGCATAATTTAGTATATTTTAGATATAAATGAATATGATCAAGGAGAACTTGACCGTTGTAATTTGAAAAAATCCCCAAAAGTGTTCTTAAACTCTACCTATCTTTATGCAAAAGCCTAACACCAAAAATCAACATGAATATATTTTAATTTGTAAAATGAATCATCCCGTATCAAAATTGAGACATACAAAATCATATCAATCAAATTTAAAAGTAAACACTCACAAATTTGATTTATTTTGTATCATTTAATTCCTATAATTTCGCTTGATTACTTAAATAATATTTAACCCAAATTGTTTGTGTTTAATTATAAGTCATTATACCGTACCACTAAAATGAGTAAAATTCCCTTGCTGGATAATAGAGACTAAGTGGCTTATAGTCTTCACTACATTGGATCCAATATTGTTAGTTCAGCAAGAAAATAAGTTAGCCGAATTTGTTGATATTCTAAATATGGCGCATTTGACAGAAGAGAACGTTGTAGGCCCAACACAGAAATTATGGCTTGATTTTTATTAGCTTGTGTTAAATTCTAAAGAAACACAATTTCAACTGCGATGGACGATTTTGTCGCCATGCAAGCCTATTTCTCAAGGCCACCAATTCACTACAAAATCAAACAACAAAATTATTTAATAATTTGGCATGGAAAAAATCTGACGTCATAGAGTCTGCCTAGAATTTTCAATTCGACATTTCTTATTTATGTACATAAGAATAGGAAAGCACTTTATATGAAATTTGTCAGATTTTCTTCATAGTTTCTAACATGGGTTATATTTTGTAGAGCGATTTTGAGGTTTTCTTAACAAAGACATAATCATATATTGTTATAGGTAAGTTTTACTACTAAATTCATTTAATAATAATCATTAGTTGAGGTTAAAGTAGTTGTAGAGAATTTACATTGACATTACAAATTATGTTAAAGTCTATCTAACAATAATTGATAGTTGAGGTCAAAGTATTCGTACAAAATTCACAATCAAATTAGATCAAATTTGTAAGATTTTCTTCATACAAAAAGCACTTTAGATGAAATTTGTAAGATTTTCTTCATAGTTTCTAACATGGGTTATATTTTGTAGAGCGATTTTGAGGTTTTCTTAACAAAGACATAATCATATATTGTTATAGGTAAGTTTTACTACTAAATTCATTTAACAATAATCATTAGTTGAGGTTAAAGTAGTTGTAGAGAATTTACATTGACATTACAAATTATGTTAAAGTCTATCTAACAATAATTGATAGTTGAGGTCAAAGTATTCGTACAAAATTCACAATCATATTAGAAATTAGGTTAGAGAATTAATAATGATTGGTAGTTGAGGTCAAAGTAGTGGTACATAATTCACGATCAAGTTAGAAATTATATTAAAGTGTATTTACCAATGATTGATAGTTAAGATCAAAGTAGTGGTAGAGAATTCAAAATGAGGCTAGAAATTATATTATTAGCAATATTAGTGAGACATTTACTTGGTTATATATTAAAAATTTAAATTGTAAAAAATTTAATAATTTGATTCTATTTTTTTTTCTTAATCACTACAATAACTTCTTTAGAGAAATTAAATCTATTTGATGTTATTGTATAGATAAGTGTCTATATTCCTCTTTTCCCTTCTACTTCTTTGCTACTATATTACCCATTGTAACACTTGATTTTTTCAATTGCATCCTTACAACTCTCACCTCTATCATAAAGAAAATTAAGAACAAGTCATATAATGATTTTTTGTTTTATTTCTTGTCACTCCAACAATTTCTCAAGTGGTGTACACCTCCCACTTGTATGCTCAAACATTTAATCTTCCAAGTCACTTTCTTACCATCTTCATCTCTTGTAGTTCTATTCTTAGGGTCCTTATCACCTCATTATTTATACAATTTACCTCTCAATGGTAAAAAATGGTCAAAGCTCATTCATCTAGGTTGGTTTCTCTTGTTTCCCAGCTATCTCATTCCTTTCTATCCACTCAATCATTCTCACAACAAGCCTTTTAACTCACACACCAACTTGTTCCCCATTTATGGAATCTAACATGATAATCCACTCTCCCTTACTTATCCTAGTCATGTCTTGGCAACCCTAATAATGTTGGTTACATTGGTGGTTGTCGTTACACCAAAAGATCGACCTGCTAATGCCTAATACAACCTCTAGATTTATACAAGATCAACAAGAGGTGGTTAAGCCATGTCACGAACCCAAGCTCCATGCTACAGTATGGAGACCAAGGGACACACTATCTTGTAACAATCCCCTAGAACAAGCAAGGGGTTCAAACCTATGACCTTTCTTTGATACTAATTGTTACATTGGAGGTTGTCATTGCACAAAAAGATCAACATGTTTATGCTCAATACAACTGATAGATTTATACAAGATCCACAGTGGTAGTAAGCCATATCACAAACCCAAGTGTAATATTGCATAAGGAGACCAAGGGACACAACATCTTGCAACAATGTTAACCTTCCCATGTGTGGTGTACTTTGACTCCCCATTCATAAATGGTTTCATTAGCTCACTATCCTAGTTTCATTGGAAAATATAGAATGGTCACACATGCACATGAAGCCAAAATGATAGTTAAAAGAACAATGATGGCAAGAGCCTTGCATAAAATAATGTTCTCATTATATGACCTTGTCCAATAATCTCTAATGATTATACACATAAATATAACTATAGAAAACTCACAAGAAAAATGATATAATGATGAAAATGAAGGGACATACAATATCACAAGTGTAATAGGAGCTCTTGTGTCTATTTGATACAAATGATAGAGTATTGGAAAAATAACAATGCAGATCACTTCTTGGGCATAAACAAGTAGAATAGGCCTACTTTAAGTGTTTTTCGTAGAAGTCAACATGGTTTTGCATCCATAACCATATCTTGAGGTGTAAGTTAAGCCCATGCAAAAGACTTCTATAATATATCCTCCAAAGACACCATCCAATTTTGTTAGACCTTTGAGTATTTTAGAAGGGAGATTGCAACTAATTAGAAGTTATATTTTATTGTGAATTCTTGGAATAGCTTTTTAAATTTTATTTTTTTGTTTCATAGGATTTTCCATCTATATCCATCCTTTTGATCAATAACCCCATCAAAAGTGACAAAAAATATAGAGAATTTATTCTTCATTATTATATCAAACAAATTGGTTTACCTTTCATGAGAAAGGCATCCAGTGACTTCCATTTTTAAATTTTGGATTCTAACATAGAAATTTTAGTTTTACAAGAAGATTATTGTTAGAGGGAAAAATGTATCTACTAAAATATTTTAAATCCATTTTATTATTTTTGACATCAATAGTTGGGTATGTGCAGGACCATCATGGAAAAATAGGTACTTAAGTGGCAAAAAATTAGAAAAAACAGAGTTAGGAAACTTGAAGTAAAAATTTAAATAATTTATCTATATTATTTCAAAATATGTAAGAATAGAATCTGTAGCAAATTGAATGTAGTTTCTAAACTTCTAGGTTTTTTAAATCTATTTGGTGAAAATTTGAAATTTCAATGCAGAGTACTTAAATTTTAAGGGAAAATAAGAAGTAGGTGTCTCTCCCAATTCTAACCATAATAAAATTATAATATTTTTTATAAGATTTTAGATATAAGTAGAGGACTCGTGTCCAATGTGATGCATATTTTTTGTGATTTTTTCCAAGTAAATAATTAATAATGAATTTTTTATTACAAATTTTAAAAAATATAAAAAAATTGTATGTCTAAACACCTTAAGTTGGTCAAAACTTCATGAAATTCAATTTTTTTTTTTAATCCTATAGTATGCAAAGTATAGAATGTGACACATGTTTTAGATTCAAAAAATGTGATACCATTTGAAAGCTATAGATGTTTTTCAATCATCCTATCAATAAGGACTTTAGTCATAATTCATATAGAAAATGAATAATAATTATTTATTATATTCAAATTAAAGTGTAATTTATATTGGTGGAAAGCTGAGAATCTCCTTTAAAAACTCCTTTTGTTTAATCAATTTTTGGTAAAAAAGATTCGTCAGCCACATGGGCCATGATATCACTTACATATCACCACTTTTTGGCCCATCATGATCCTGGACATACCCAACTTGCACATTGTATTGAGGTTGCTAACATGAAAATTCAATAATAAAGCATTATTGGCTAATATTTTCACATAAATAAAGTGATCCCTTTCATTCACATAGTATAAAGACTAAATATAGTAAAATTAGTTCAACCACATGCTCTAGAATTTCACACCTTTGAGAAATTAATAGTCTAACAATAACATTAATATGTGACATTGGTAAACATTGACATGATGTCATTTCAAGTCCATCCATTTCTCCAACTATATATAAAGAATGCATATAATTGAAAATTGAATATGTAGATTATTTTTTGTAATACCATTGAGCAATACATCATATTGAAGTTTTTAATCTCAAAACTCAATATTAGCTTACAATTGGCCTTTGCATCAATTCCATCCTTTTACTGGCCCTGTCTATTTTAACTGCATATATAACTAAGTTAAATTATTTTCATATGAAATTGACATATGGAACCAGATGCATGTGAAAATTATTTTAGGGCTATTAGTACAATTACATTTCACCATTGGTGGGAGAGGTGGAAAGCCAAGAATTACTAGTAAATATTTCACACCATATAATCATCCATAAAGGATTTTGATTTGGCAATCATCATATTTGATAGAAAAGGTTAAGCCTATTAAAGCATAATATTAGACTATTAACCCAACAAATATACTTTACTTTATGTAATTTATTATACATGTAGTACAAGGCCTCCCTTTTTATAGTTATCGAGGATATAGGAAAATATCCATCTTTATCATATTCCAGCTCAACCATATTAAATTCACCTCAAAAAGCCAAATTTGTGATAAGCATTAAATCAATGATCCACCACCATAAATGAGTTCTTTCAACAACATCATTGGAAGTATAAATATTGATAATATCAAAGAAATTATAGCTAATATTTAAGAGGGTATAAATTGTTGGATGTTTTGGTTGTGTTGCTGATATGTGGTTATCATTGATGTGAACATTATGAGCATAAATGTATTTGAAGCTATATATGTCGAGGATATTGAGAAAATTGTAATAAATGAGTTCCAGTTGTTAGTGGTGAAGTGAAGTTCAGTATGGTTGTTATTTCTATACGTTGTTGATTAGAGGTTGTGGACTTAAGGTTTTGTTATTAAGTGTATATAGTTTATCGACATCAAGTTTCAGAGATCCACATGAAGATTTGATCGAGTTATGAAAATTTTCATTTAGATAGTTTTTTTGTTTCTTCAGTTGGAGTTCCTAATTGAAGATGATGTTATTTCAGTTAGTTCAGTTGCAATGGATGCTTTTCTTGTGATTCATGATGCTTGTGTTTGCTTCTAGATCATGCTCTATCTTTGTTATGTGTCTGCATTGATCATTGTGATCGTGGTTGGTGATTTTATCTTGAGTGTTCATGTTTTTCTTGTTCTTGGCCGACATAGTGTTTATAGCATGTTATGGATCTTCAAGGAGAAATTAATTGCAATTTATTTGTGCTGTAGATGTTGATTTGGGTCCTCACTAAGTTGTGGCTGACCTTGGGTGATTCACATTGATAATATTTAATGTTTTGGGCCAACATTTTATATTCAATTTATTATTTCTTTGTGGCCAACTTGTAACAATGAAATTTCATGTTGCGGATATATAAGAGTGACTGTTTATTCAAATTTAAGTGTGAAAAACGTTTGCTTCTATGTGTGTGCAAGAATAAGGTTCTAAATCATTCGAAGGAAAAGCAGAATGTGAAGAATTGTGAAGAAGTGTGAAGAAGAGTGAAGAAGAGTGAAGAAGTGTTCATGTGCTTAATTGGAATTGTAAAAAGGAATTAGCATATGCTATTTTCTCATTTCAAAATCTAAATGGATTTAATCTGAATCTCTTTGTAAGATAGTGTTTCTTCCTTTGTAATTGAGCAGTGAGCTCTAGGAAATGTGCCTAAATGCATGTGCATTCCCCATATTTCATTTTCATTATACTTTTAACAGGGTATAATCTTGTGGACTGACCTCCATAGTGTTTTTTCCCCTAAAAATTTTTCCATGTAAAAAATCTTGGTGTTATGTGTGTTTTAGACTTGTTGATGATTTATGTTTTCATGGTTAATAATCAAATCAGAGAATAAGGTTAATAAGTTAAATACGTTTTGAATTTCTGTGACAATTGATTCACCCCCCCTCTAAGTTTTATGTGCTTGTATTGGAAAAAATTGGTATTAGATCATATTCCTTGGAAGAAGTTTAATAGTTAAAGGTAATCTGAGATGGCAAGTTACAAGAAGAATAGTCTGAGATTTGATGGAAAAAAATATTCTTTGTGGAAGACTCGAATGGAGTGCCATCTGAGATGCATTCGTGAACCCTACTAGATTATTACAAGTAATATGTATATTATTCCACAAAATGGTCCTACTAATTCTGCTTAGATTAGAGATCTCGAGTACAATATCTGGGTTAAGGAAGCTTTGTTGAGTGCTTTGACTGATTCTAAGATGACAAATGTTATGGATCTAAAGACTACTTATGAGATATGGAAAAAGTTGGAAACCTTGTATGAAGGTGATGCTAATGTGAAGATTGCTAAGTTGCAGAGTTTGAAAGGGAAATATGAAAGGTTGAGAATGGGTGATGATGATAAAATTAATACTTTCATGCAAAGAGTGAATGATATTTTGTGTGGTATTAGATGTGCTAGTGGAAAGATAGATGAATCTGAGATTGTTGCTAAAGTGCTTAGATCCTTGTCTGATTCTTACAAAGTCAAAGCTAGTGTTATTGAAGAGCTCTGGACTATAAAAAATATAACCAGAGATACATTGGTTGGTAAGCTGACTAATTTTGAGTTGACTGAATTTGGTGATGCCCTTCCTAAGGTTGAATTTGCATTTACGGATGCTACTTTATAAAGAGAAAGAAAGAGATATGATCCAGGTGAGAGTTCATCTAGAAAGACATTCAAGTATGAGGATGAAATCAGATAGATTGAAGAAGAAGAAGAAAGAGAGCTAGAAGAGTTGGAAGCACTTATTGTCAAAAGGGTATCGAGAGGAAAAGGTAAGTATGAAGGAAAATTACCTCTTAAATGCTTTTCTTGTAATAAGATAGGTCATTTTGCATCAAGGTGTCTGGAAAGAGCTGTTGAACCAAAACATAACAAGCTTAGATTTCAGAAGAAGTGTTACTATGTTGCTAATGAAGATGTGATAGATGTTGAATCTGATAAAGGAAATAGAAGCAATGAGGAATGGGTATTTATTGCTATCAAGGAGAATAATCTTGTATCTACTGAATCTACTTGTTGTACAAATGTTGAGAAAGCCATAACTACTCAAGTTGAAGAAAAAGATGAATGGGTAATTGACAATGGATGTTCACATCATATGATAGGAGACAAAAGTAAGTTTGTAATCTTGGAAAAGTATGATGGTGGTGTTGAAAGATTTGGTGATAATACAACTAGTGTGATCCATGGAAGAGGTTGCATTTCTCTTGATTGTAAGCATAATACTGATTGTGTTCTATATGTGGAAGGCTTGAAGCATAATATTTTTAGTGTTGGTCAAAAGGTTGATAAGGGATACAATCTTCAGTTCAAGGATGGAAAGTGTAGAATATTGAGTTTCAAAAATGAAATTGCATTAGGTACAAAAACAAAAGTTAATATATTTCACTTTAGTGCTGCTAGTAAAATTTGTTTGATTGCTCAAGTAGATGAAAGTCGGTTATGGCATAGGAGGCTGTGTCATGTTAACTTTGATAATATTTTCAAGATAAGTTCCACTAAGGCTATGAGAGATCTATCTAAGTTGCTGAAACCTACGAATGCAATATGCAAGGAATGTCAATTGGGAAAGCAAACTAGGATTTCATTTCAAAGTAAAAAGAATTGTTCAAATGAATTGTTAAAGCTTGTGCATACTGATCTATGTGGTCCCTCTAAGGTTGTAAGTTTACAAGGTTATAGGTATTTCATGTTACTCATTGATGAATATTCTAGAATGGTATGGGTTACTTTCTTAAGGGAGAAATCTAAAGCACTGGAAAAGTTCAAGATCTTTAAATCTATGGTTGAGATAGAGACATGTTTGAAGATTAAATGTTTGAGATCAAATAGATGTGGTGAATTCACTTTTGATGAATTTAATACATTTTTTGAAGAACATGGAATAAAGATACAATTATCTACACTGCGAACCCCTCAACAAAATGGATTTGTGGAAAGGAAGAACAAAACAATTGAAGATGCTAATAGAAATATGATGCTAGAAGGAAATGTTCCTCATATCTATTAGAGAGAAGCCATGAGTACTTTTGTGTACACACTCAACTGGGTACAAATCAAAGGTGATACTTGCAAGACCCCTTTTGAGATATGGACTAGTCAAAATCCTAATGTTAAATACTTCAAGATATTTGGAAGCAGATGTTATATTAAGAGAGATGAAGACATAGGAAATTTTGATGCTAGGAGTGATGAAGGTATCTTTCTGGGTTATGCTACTAAAATTAAGACCTACTAGTGTTACAATAAAATTTTGAAGAAAATGGTTGAAAGTGCAAATGTTAAGGTTGATGAAGACTTTGGTACACTATCCATAACCTGTGGATATGACTCTGATGATCAGGATGATAGTACAAACAAAGGAAAGCAAGTACAAACTATAAATCAAGTGCAAATCAATCTGATAAATCAAGAAAATGAAGGAGAAACTGGTGAAAGAGTAGAAGAAAGATTATAAGAGCATGAAGTTGAAGAAAATCCTAAGAAAACTATGAGGTATGTAATATTGAATCATTCAGAAGATCAGATTATAGGTGATAAGAACAAAGGTGTCCGGACTAGGAGAAAGATTACAGAAGAGTATTGCTTGATTTCAAATACTGGGCCTACTAGTGTGAATGAAGCATGTAAAGATGAGAATTGGATTGAAGCAATGAAAGAAGAGTTAAAACAGATTGAAAATTTAGATACATGGATTCATGTTCCCAGACCTAAGGATAAGAATGCCATTGGAACCAAATGGGTCTTTACAAACAAGCTGAATGAGCAAGGTGAAGTGGTCAGAAACAAAGCATGACTAGTATGTAAAGGATATTCACAAATGGAAGGAATTGATTTTGAAGAGACCTTTGCCCTTGTTGCTAGAATTGAAGCTATAAGATTATTTTTTTCCTATGTTGCTCACAAGGACTACAAATTTTATCAGATGGATGTAAAATAACCTTTTCTAAATGGTGAATTGGAAGAAGAAGTGTATGTTTAGCAACCTAATGGATTCCAATTGACTGATCAAGAAGATATGGTGTGTCAGTTGAAGAAAGCATTGTATGAAATCAAGCAATCCCCTAGAGAATGGTATACAATATTTGAAAAGTATTTGTTGAAGCTTAGATTTAACAAAGGTACTGCTGATATTAATCTATATTTCAAGAATGATGATAGAGATTTGATTGTTGAAGTCTTTTTTGATGATATTATTTTTGGAGGAGATGATGCTTTGTGCATGAAGTTTACTAATGAGATGTAGAATGAATTTGAGATGCCTATGATTGGTGAGATGAAATTATTTTTGGGATTGCAAATTACTTAGTTAGATAAAGGGATTTTTATATTTCAGTCCAAGTATGTGAAGGAATTGCTGAAGAATTTTAGTATGGAAGATTCAAAGCCAGTTGGTACACCCATGGTGATTGGATGCAAGTTGACAACAAAATATGATTTTCCAAAAGAAAATAAAATCAGATACAAAACAAATATTCGTGGATTGTTGTTCTTAACTCAAACTAGGCCTTATGTCATGAATGTTGTATGTATTGTTGCAAAATTTCAAGATATTCCAAAAGAATCTCATGTGACTACTGTGAAGAGAATTTTTAGATACTTCAAGGGAACTGTTGATCTTGGCTATGGTATCCTAAAGATGATGATTTTACTTTGAGTTCCTTTACTGATGTTGATTGGGCAAGAGATGTGAATGACAAAAAAAAAGTACTAGTAGTGGAGCATTTTTCTTGGGTAAGAAGCTAATTTCATGGCTAAGCAAGAAGCAGAAAGCCATGTTTCCTTATATACTACAGAGGCTGAATACATTGTTGGTACTAATAATTGTAATCAAGTCTTATGGATGAAATAGATGTTGAAGGATATCAAAATTATATATGATGAGCTTATTGCTATATTCTATGATAACTCAAGTGCTATTAACATTTCCAAGAATCTAGTGTTGCATTAAACAACAAAGCATATATCTATCAAGTTTCACTTTTTGAGGGAGAAGGTAAGTGAAAAGGAAGTTAGATTGAAGTATGTACCTACTAAGGAACATATTACAAACATATTTACCAAGTCGTTGCCTAAGGATACTTTTGAGTATCTTAGAGGGAAGTTAGGGGTGATCACCCCTCCTAATCAGAACTAAGGATGGATTGCATTACATCAATTTGTGCATTTCGCATTCATATCTTGTCTCAGATTGATATTGTGGTGGTTGCTACTTAGGGGGAGTGGTCAGATGTTTAGAAAGTTAGATATGTGGTTCAAAGCTTAGATAAATTTTTCATAGATGTCAAAGTCAGAGAAGTGTCATGTGAAAAAATGCTGATTATCTGAGCAGAAGAGCCTTATGGGGAGAAATATTATGTGAAAGTATTGAGGAGAAGGTGAGCCAAAACCTAAGCAGGAGTTAGTTGGGGAGATTTTTGAATGTTGTGGTTGTGTTGCTGATATGTGGTTGTCATTGATGTCAACACTATTAGCATAAATGTATTTGAGAAAATTGTAATAAATGAGTTCCAAGTTGTCAGTGGGGTATGTGCAGGATCATCATGAAAAAAATAGGCCCTTAAGTGGCAAAAAAAATTCAAAAATCAGAGTTAGACAACTTGACGTAAAATTTTGAATAAGTTATCTATATTAATTCAAAAATACGTAAAAATAGAATCTGTAGAAAATTGAATCTAGTTTCTAAGCTACTAGGTTTGTTTAAAAAATAAAAATATATTTGGTGAAATTTGAAATTTCAATGCAGTGATACTTAAATTTCAAGGAAAAATAAGAAGTAGGTGTTTGTCTTACCACCCTAACCACAATAAAATGATAATATTTTTATAATATTTTGGATATAAGTAGAGGACTCATGCCCCGATGTGATGCATATTTTTTGTAAATTTTTTCCAAGTAAATATTTAATTATGAATTTTTTATTACAACTTTTTAAAAAATATAAAAACTTGTATGATTGACCACCTTAACTTGGTCAAAACTTCATGAAATTCAATTTTTCTTTTTTTAATCCTATAGTATGGGAAGCATAGAATTTGACACATGTTTGTATTCAAAAAATGTGATACCATTTGAAAGCTATAGATGTTTTTCAATTAGCCTATCAATTAGGAATTTTATCATAATTTGAATAGAAAATGAATAATAATTACTTATTAAATTCAAAATAAAGCATAATTTATATTTTTTGAAAGCTGAGAATCTCCTTTAAGAACCATTTTCATTTCATCAATTTTGGGTAGAAAAATAGTCGTCAGCCACATACCCATCATATTGCCACTTTTTGGCCCATCATGATCTTGCACATACCCAATGGTGAATTGAAGTTCAGTATGGTGGTTATTTCTATACATTATTTATTAGATGTTGTGGACTAAAGGGTTTTTTGCTGAGTGTATCTAGATTATCCACGCCAAGTTTTAGAGATACGCATGAAGATTTGATCGATTTATGAAGATTTTCATTGAGACAATTTTTTTGTTTCTTCAGTTGGTGTTCTTGATTGAAGATGATGCTATTTCAATTATTTTAGTTGTTTTGGATCATTCTCTTGTGATTCGTGATGCTTGTGGATTCTTATAGATCATGCTCTATCTTTGTTTCATGTCCACATTGATCGCTGTGATCGTGGTTGGCAATTTTCTCTTGTGTGCTCATGTTTTTCTTGTTCTTGGCCAACATAGTGTTTATAGCATGTTATGGATATTTGAGGAGAAATTAATTGAAGTTTCTTCATGCTAGAGATGTTGATTTGAGTCGCCACTAAGTTGTTGCTGACCTTGGTTGATTTGCATTGATAATCTTTAATGTTTTGGGCTGACAATTTATATTCATTTTATTATTTCTTTGTGTTTGACTTGTAGCAATGAAATTTCATGTTGCAAATATATAAGAGTCACTATTTATTTGAATATGTAAGTGTGAAAAAGGTGTGCTTCTATGCGTGTGCATGAATAATGTTCTAAATCATTTGAAGGCAGAGCAGTGTGTGAAGAATTATGAAGAAGTGTGAAGAAGAGTAAAGAAGAGTGAAGAATTGCTCATGTGCTTAATTGGAATTGTAATCAAGCATTAATAGATGCTATTTTCTCAATTCAAAATCCAAATCACTTTAATTTGAATCTCTTTGTAACACAATGTGTCTCCCTTTGTAATTAAGTAGTGAGCTCTAGGTAGTGTTCCTGAATGCATGTGCATTCCCCATATTTCATTTTCATTATACTTTTAACAGGGTATAATCTTGTGGACTAACCTCCACCTTGATTTTTCCCCTAACAGGGTTTCCATGTAAAAAAATCTTGGTGTTATGTGTGTTTTTGATGTGTTGATGATTTATGTTTGCATGGTTAATAATCATATCAGAGAACATGGTTAATAAGTTGAATAAGTTTTGAATTTTTGTGACAACTGATTCACCCTTCCCCCCTCAATTGTCTGTCATTGTATTGCCAACATAAATTACTTGATTGGTGTGGTCACATCTATGATCTACCAAATGCATGATCCACTTAGGAGAGATAAAGGTGATGAAATCTCCATAATGTATGTCATGATTAATATAAAACAATAACTTCCTTGCCAATTGACACAAAAGCAACAAAAAGATAGAAAGTAATAATTTAAACCCCCTATAAGAAAAGGATATTGAATGCTATATTTTTTAATGAGCATGCATCACTACCTGTCCTTCCTAGGAAAATTTATAATACTTCAAGCATTCTAGGGGTAAAATTCATTTGTGAGTCTAGTGATATGTCATTGATATCAAATCTGCAATAGAGGAATATGTTGGATGTTGTGTTTGTGTTGTTGATATGTGGTTTTCATTGATGTCAACGGTATTAGCATCATTTTATTGAAGGCTATATATGTCGAGGATATTGAGAAAATTGTTAAAGGAATAATTTTAGGTTACTAGTCAAACAATAAAGGTCATGAAGGTGTTTTGTTTTGTACGTTGAAGATCAGTTGTTGTGGACTAAAGGATTTATTGTTGTGAGTATCTAGATCATCTGCCAGAAGTTTTAGAGGTCTACGTGAAGATTTGATTATGCTATGAACAGTCGTGTTTTGAAAATATTTATGTGGGTTCTATCAGTGTTCCTAATTGAATTTTATGTGATCCTAGTAATTTATGTTTTTGTGGATGCTTCTATATCATTCTCTATCCTTGTTGTACATCCACATTGATTGGTATATTTGTGGTTGAATATTTTTCTTGGTATGCTTGGGTTTTCCTGTTCTTGGTCGACATGATGGTTGTAACGTGTTGCAGATCCTTGGATATGTAAAATTTGAATGTTTAGCACACTTGAAGATATTGTTTTGGGTCCCATCATAATATTAGTTGACTTTGTTTGATTCACATTAAAAGTTTATATGTAAAATTGGGGCTACATTGTAAATATATTTTATATTTATGGCCTACTAGGTTGTTGATGTAATTCCATGTTGCAGATATATAAGAGTGATTGTTTGAATGAATTTAGTGAGTGTATGAAGTGAAGAAAATCTAGAGAAGAGAAAGTGTGTGAATATTGATCTATTCATTCAATTGTAGAGCAGAGTGAGAAGAAGTTTGAACGAAGTGTGAAGAAGGGTTTTTGTGCGCAACTTCAACTATAATCAGGCTTGTGTAGAATCTATTTTCTTAGTTCACACCTTGTGGATCTAATCCAAATTATTGTGTATTATTTGGAAATAATCCCTCTTGTATTTGAGTAGTGATCTCTAGGAAGTGTGCCTGAATGCAAGTGCATTCCCATTATTTTTCACTATACTTTAAATAGGGTATAATATTGTGGACTAACATCTATCATGGTTTTTCCCCTAAGAGGGTTTCCATGTAAAAAATCTTGCTGTTATTTGTATTTTTTATGTGTTGATTGTTTATGGTTTATTGTTCCTTCATTAGATCTAAGATTACGTTAAGAAAAGTCTAAAAAGTCTAATATTTGTGACAACTGATTCACCCCCTGCTTCTTAGTTGTTTGTCCTTCTTTCTCAAAAAATTGGTATTAGAGCAGGTTCCCCTAAAGAAGTTTAAAAGCTTGAGGTGATCCGAGATGGCATCATACAAGAAGAACAGTCCTAGATTCCATGGAACAAGCTACTCATTGTGGAAAGCTGGGATGTAATGTCATTTGAGATGTATTGGAGAACCCTTCTAGAAGATTACAATGAATCCATATGTTATTCCTCAAAATGGTCTTTCCACTACTAATGAGATTAAAGAGGTTGAGAATAATGTCAGGGCTATGGAAGCTTTGTTGAGCGTGCTAATAGATTCATAAATGATAAATGTAATAGGTCTAAAGATAGCTCAAGAGATTTGGATGAAGCTAGAAAATTTGTATGAAGGATATGTACATGTGAAGATGGCTAAGCTACAGAGTTTGAAAGGCAAGTATGAAAACTTTAAGATGGGTGAAGATGAAAATATTTCTTGTTTTATGTAGAGAGTAAATGAACTAGTGATGGGTATTAGATGTGTCGGTGGTACCTTGGAAGAGGAAGAAATTGTAGCTAAAGTTCTCATATCATTGCCTCTCTCTTACAAAGCAAAGTTTGATGCTATTGAAGAAACTAGGTCATTGATGAATATTTCAAGAGATACACCGATTGGTAAACTTGTTGCCTTTGAGTTGAGTGAATTTGGTGAATCTATTCCCAAGACTAAAAATGCATTTAAGGCTAATGTATCCAAAAGAAACAGGAAAAGATGTGATTCGGGAGAATATTCTAGAAATTCATTGAAGTATGAGGAAGAAATGAATCAGCTTGAAGATGAAGAAAGAGAGGTAGAAGAGTTGGAAGCATTGATTCTAAAGAAAGAAGGTAGAGGACAAGGTAAGTATAAAGGAGTGTTGCATATTAAATGTTTTTCTTGTAGTAAAATAGGTCATTTTGCATCAAGGTGTCCTGAAAGAGTTTCTAGGACTAAGCCTATCAAATATAGATTCCAAAAGAAATGTTACTATGTTGAAGGAGTGACTGATGATGAGTTTGCTAAAGATAATGGAAATGAAGATGAAAGGGTGTTCCTTGCTATCAAGGAAAATGGTCTGGTGGCTACTGAATCTGCTAAAGTTGAGAAAGCTCTTACAACCCAAATTGAAGAAAAGGATGAGTGGGTTATTGATAGCATATGCTCACATCATATGACTAGTGACAAAAGAAAATTTGTAAGTCTTGAGAAGTATGATAGTGGGGTTGTAAGATTTGGAGATAACAAGGCTAGTGCGATTTGTGGTAGAGGGTCTATTTGTCTTGGTGGTAAGTATAACACTGATAGAGTTATTTATGTTGAAGGCTTGAAGCATAACTTGCTGAGTGTTGGAAAAATGGTCGGAAAGGGTTATGATATTCAATTCAAATATGGAAGATGTAGGATACTTGGAAGATCTAGAAAGATAATTGTTTCAGGTAAAAGGACAGAAGGTAATATTTTTTACCTAAATGTTGCTAGTGAGAGTTGTTTAATTGCTCAAGTAGATGAAACCTAGTTATCGCATAGAATGATGTGTCATGTGAATTTTGATAACATTGTCAAAGTAAGTTCCACTCAAGCATTAAGAGATCTACCTAAGCTAGTTAAGCCTACTAACATAATTTACAAGGAGTGTCAGATGGGAAAAAAGACTAGAGTTTTTTTTTGGAGCAAACAACACCATTCAAATGGATTATTGGAGCTGATGCATACTGATCTATGTGGTCCCTCCAGATTCAGAAGTCTTCATGGAGAAAGGTACTTTATGCTACTTATTGATGCTTACTCTAGAATGATATGGGATAAAGATACAATTACCATGAAGAACATTTGATACATTTTTTGAAGAACATGGAATAAAGATACAATTATCTACACTGTAGACCCCTCAACAAAATGGATTTGTGGAAAGGAAGAACAAAACAATTGAAGATGCTAATAGAAATATAATGCTAGAAGGAAATGTTCCTCATATCTATTAGAGAGAAGCCATGAGTACTTTTGTGTACACACTCAACCGGGTACAAATCAAAGGTGATACTTGTAAGACCCCTTTTGAGCTATGGACTAGTCAAAAGCCTAATGTTAAATACTTCAAGATATTTGGAAGCAGATGTTATATTAAGAGAGATGAAGACATAGGAAATTTTGATGCTAGGAGTGAAAAAGGTATCTTTCTGGGTTATGCTACTAAAATTAAGGCCTACTAGTGTTACAATAAAATATTGAAGAAAATGGTTGAAAGTGCAAATGTTAAGGTTGATGAAGACTTTGGTACACTATCCATAACCTGTGGATATGACTCTGATGATCAGGATGATAGTACAAACAAAGGAAAGCAAGTACAAACTATAAATCAAGTGCAAATCAATCTGATAAATCAAGAAAATGAAGAAGGAGAAACTGGTGAAAGAGTAGAAGAAAGATTATAAGAGCATGAAGTTGAAGAAAATCCTAAGAAAACTTTAAGGTATGTAATATTGAATCATTCAGAAGATCATATTATAGGTGATAAGAACGAAGGTGTTCAGACTAGGAGAAAGATTGCAGAAGAGTATTGCTTGATTTCAAAGACTGAGCCTACTAGTGTGAATGAAGCATGCAAAGATGAGAATTGGATTGAAGCAATGAAAGAAGAATTAAAACAGATTGAAAATTTAGATACATGGATTCATGTTCCCAGACCTAAGGATAAGAATGACATTGGAACCAAATGGGTCTTTACAAACAAGTTGAATGAGCAAGGTGAAGTGGTTAGAAACAAAGCAAGACTAGTATGTAAAGGATATTCACAAATGGAAGGAATTGATTTTGAAGAGACCTTTTCCCTTGTTGCTAGAATTGAATCTATAAGATTATTTCTTTCCTATGTTGCTCACAAGGACTACAAATTTTATCAGATGGATGTAAAATAACCTTTTCTAAATGGTGAATTGGAAGAAGAAGTGTATGTTTAGCAACCTAATGGATTCCAATTGACTGATCAAGAAGATATGGTGTGTCAGTTGAAGAAAGCATTATATGGAATCAAGCAAGCCCCTAGAGCATGGTATACAAGATTTGACAAGTATTTGTTGAAGCTTAGATTTAACAAAGGTACTGCTGATATTAATCTATATTTCGAGAATGACGATAGAGATTTGATTGGTGAAGTCTTTTTTGATGATATTATTTTTGGAGGAGATGATGCTTTGTGCATGAAGTTTACTAATGAGATGTAGAATGAATTTGAGATGCCTATGATTGGTGAGATGAAATTATTTTTGGGATTGCAAATTACTTAGTTAGATAAAGGGATTTTTATATTTCAGTCCAAGTATGTGAAGGAATTGTTGAAGAAGTTTAGTATGGAAGATTCAAAGCCAGTTGGTACACCCATGGTGATTGGATGCAAGTTGACAACAAAATATGATTCTCCAAAAGAAAATAAAATAAGATACAAATCAAATATTCGTGGATTGTTGTAGTTAACTCAAACTATGCCTTATGTCATGAATGTTGTATGTATTATTGCAAGATTTCAAGATATTCCAAAAGAATCTCATGTGACTACTATGAAGATAATTTTTAGATACTTGAAGGGAACTGTTGATCTTGGCTATGGTATCCTAAAGATGATGATTTTACTTTGAGTTCCTTTACTGATGTTGATTCGGCAAGAGATGTGAATGAAAAAAAAAAGGTACTAGTAGTGGAGCATTTTTCTTGGGTAAGAAGCTAATTTCATGGTTAAGAAAGAAGCAAAATGCCATGTTTCCTTATATCCTACAGAGGTTGAATACATTGTTGGTACTAATAATTGTAATCAAGTCTTATGGATGAAACAGATGTTGAAGGATATCAAAATTATATATGAAGAGCTTATTGCTATATTCTGTGATAACTCAAGTGCTATTAAAATTTCCAAGAATCTAGTGTTGCATTAAACAACAAAGAATATATCTATCAAGTTTCACTTTTTGAGGGAGAAGGTAAGTGAAAAGGAAATTAGATTGAAGTATGTACCTACTAAGGAGCAGATTACAAACATATTTACCAAGTCGTTGCGTAGGGATACTTTTGAGTATCTTAGAGGGAAGTTAGGGGTGATCACCCCTCCTAATCAGAACTAAGGATGGATTGCATTACATCAGTTTGTGCATTTCGCAGTCATATCTTGTCTCAAATTGATATTGTGGTGGTTGCTACTTAGGGGGAGTAGTCAGATGTTTAGAAAGTTAGATATGTGGTTCAAAGCTTAGATGACTTTGTCATAGATGTAAAAGTCAGAGAAGTTTCATGTGAAAAAATGGTGATTATCTGAGCAGAAGAGCCTTATGGGGAGAAATATTATGTGAAAGTATTGAGGAGAAGGTGAGCCAAAACCTAAGCAGGAGTTAGTTGGGGAGATTTTTGAATGTTGTGGTTGTGTTGCTGATATGTGGTTGTCATTGATGTCAACACTATTAGCATAAATGTATTTGAGAAAATTGTAATAAATGAGTTCCAAGTTGTCAGTGGGGTATGTGCAGGATCATCATGGAAAAAATAGGCCCTTAAGTGGCAAAAAAAATTCAAAAATCAGAGTTAGACAACTTGACGTAAAATTTTGAATAAGTTATCTATATTAATTCAAAAATATGTAAGAATAGAATCTGTAGAAAATTGAATCTAGTTTCTAAACTACTAGGTTTGTTTAAAAAAATAAAAATCTATTTGGTGAAAATTTGAAATTTCAATGCGTGATACTTAAATTTCAAGGAAAAAATAATAAGTAGGTGTTTGTCTTACCACCCTAACCACAATAAAATGATAATATTTTTTATAATATTTTAGATATAAGTAGAGGACTCATGCTCTGATGTGATGCATATTTTTTGTAATTTTTTTCCAAGTAAATAATTAATTATGAATTTTTTATTACAACTTTTTAAAAAATATAAAAACTTGTCTATTTGACCACCTTAACTTGGTCAAAACTTCATGAAATTCAATTTTTCTTTTTTTAATCCTATAGTATGCGAAGCATAGAATGTGACACATGTTTGGATTGAAAAAATGTGATACCATTTGAAAGCTATAGATGTTTTTCAATTAGCCTATCAATTAGGACTTTTATCATAATTTGAATAGAAAATGAATAATAATTACTTATTAAATTAAAAATAAAGCATAATTTATATTGTTTGAAAGCTGAGAATCTCCTTTAAGAACCATTTTCGTTTCATCAATTTTGGGTATAAAAATAGTTGTCAGGCACATACCCATCATATTGCCACTTTTTGGCCCATCATGATCCTGCACATACACAGTGGTGAATTGAAGTTCAATATGGTGGTTATTTCTATACATTGTTTATTAGATGTTGTGGACTAAAGGGTTTTTTGCATAGTGTATCTAGATTATCCACGTCAAGTTTTAGAGATCCGCATGAAGATTTGATTGATTTATGAAGATTTTCATTGAGACAATTTTTTTGTTTCTTCAGTTGGTGTTCTTGATTGAAGATGATGCTATTTCAATTATTTTAGTTGTTTTGGATCATTCTCTTGTGATTCGTGATGCTTGTGGATTCTTATAGATCATGCTCTATCTTTGTTTCATGTCCACATTGATCGTTGTGATCGTGGTTGGCAATTTTCTCTTGTGTGTTCATGTTTTTCTTGTTCTTGGCCGACATAGTGTTTATAGCATGTTGTGGATATTTGAGGAGAAGTTAATTTGAAGTTTCTTCATGCTAGAGATGTTGATTTGAGTCCTCACTAAGTTGTTGCTGACCTTGGTTGATTCGCATTGATAATCTTTAATGTTTTGGGCTGACAATTTATATTCATTTTATTATTTCTTTGTGTTTGACTTGTAGCAATGAAATTTCATGTTGCAAATATATAAGAGTCACTATTTATTCGAATATGTAAGTGTGAAAAAGGTGTGCTTCTATGCGTGTGCATGAATAATGTTCTAAATCATTTGAAGGCAGAGCAGAGTGTGAAGAATTATGAAGAAGAGTGAAGAAGAGTAAAGAAGAGTGAAGAATTGTTCATGTGCTTAATTGGAATTGTAATCAAGCATTAGTAGATGCTATTTTCTCAATTCAAAATCCAAATCGCTTTAATTTGAATCTCTTTGTAACACAATGTGTCTCCCTTTGTAATTGAGCAGTGAGCTCTAGGTAGTGTTCCTGAATGCATGTGCATTCCCCATATTTCATTTTCATTATACTTTTAACAGGGTATAATCTTGTGGACTAACCTCCCCTTGATTTTTCCCCTAACAGGGTTTCCATGTAAAAAAATCTTTGTGTTATGTGTGTTTTTGATGTGTTGATGATTTATGTTTGCATGGTTAATAATCATATCAGAGAACACTGTTAATAAGTTGAATAAGTTTTGAATTTTTGTGACAACTGATTCACACTCCCCCCCTCAGTTGTTTGTCATTGTATTGCCAACATAAATTACTTGATTGGTGTGGTCACATCTATGATCTACCAAATGCATGATCCACTTAGGAGAGATAAAGGTGATGAACTCTCCATAATGTATGTCATGATTAATATAAAAAAATAACTTCCTTGCCAATTGACACAAAAGCAACAAAAAGATAGAAAGTAATAATTTAAACCCCCTATAAGAAAAGGATATTGAATGCTATATTTTTTAATGAGCATGCATCACTACCTGTACTTCCTAGGCAAATTTATAATACTTCAAGCCTTCTAGGGGTAAAATTCATTTGTGAGTCTAGTGATATGTCATTGATATCAAATCTGCAATAGAGGAATATGTTGGATTTTGTGGTTGTGTTGCTGATATGTGGTTGTCATTGATGTCAACACTATTAGCATCATTTTATTGAAGGCTATATATGTCGAGGATATTGAGAAAACTGTTGAAGGAAGAATTTTAGGTTAGTAGTGGAACAATAAAGGTCATGAAGTTGTTTTGTTTTGTACGTTGAAGATCAGTTGTTGTGGACTAAAGGATTTATTGCTGTGAGTATCTAGATCATCTGCCAGAAGTTTTAGAGGTCTACGTGAAGATTTGATTATGCTATGAACAGTCATGTTTTGAAAATATTTCTGTGGGTTCTATCAGTGTTCCTAATTGAATTTTATGTGATTCTAGTAATTTATGTTTTTGTGGATGATTCTCTATTAGTTCTTGTTGTTTTTGGATGCTTCTATATCATTCTCTATCCTTGTTGTACATCCACATTGATTGGTATATTTGTGGTTGAATATTTTTCTTGGTATGCTTGGGTTTTCCTGTTCTTGGCTGACATGATGGTTGTAATGTGTTCCAGATTCTTGGATATTTAAAATTTGAATGTTTAGCACACTTGAAGATATTGTTTTGGGTCCCATCATAATATTAGTTGACTTTGTTTGATTCACATTAAAAGTTTATATGTAAAATTGGGGCTACATTGTAAATATATTTTATATTTATGGCCTACTAGGTTGTTGATGTAATTCCATGTTGCAAATATATAAGAGTGATTGTTTGAATGAATTTAGTGAGTGTATGAAGTGAAGAAAATCCAGAGAAGAGAAAGTGTGTGAATATTGATCTATTCATTCAATTGTAGAGCAGAGTGAGAAGAAGTTTGAACGAAGTGTGAAGAAGGGTTTTTGTGCGCAACTTCAACTATAATCAGGCTTGTGTAGAATCTATTTTCTTAGTTCACACCTTGTGGATCTAATCCAAATTATTGTTTATTTTTGGGAAATAATCCCTCTTGTATTTGAGCAGTGATCTCTAGGAAGTGTGCCTGAATGCAAGTGCATTCCCATTATTTTTCACTATACTTTAAATAGGGTATAATATTGTGGACTAACATCTATCATGGTTTTTCCCCTAAGAGGGTTTCCATGTAAAAAATCTTGCTGTTATTTGTGTTTTTTATGTGTTGATTGTTTATGGTTTATTGTTCCTTCATTAGATCTAAGATTACGTTAAGCAAAGTCTAAAAAGTCTAATATTTGTGAAAACTGATTCACCCCCTGCTTCTTAGTTGTTTGTCATTGTTTCTCAAAAATTTGGTATTAGAGTAGGTTCCTCTAAAGAAGTTTAAAAGCTTGAGGTGATCCGAGATGGCATCACACAAGAAGAATAGTCCTAGATTCGATGGAACAAGCAACTCATTGTGGAAAGCTGGGATGTAATGTCATTTGAGATGTATTGGAGAACCCTTCTGGAAGATTACAAAGAATCCATATGTTATTCCTCAAAATGGTCTTTCCACTACTAATGAGATTAAAGAGGTTGAGAATAATGCCAGGGCTATGGAAGCTTTGTTGAGCGTGCTAACAGATTCATAAATGATAAATGTAATAGGTCTAAAGATAGCTCAAGAGATTTGGATGAAGCTAGAAACTTTGTATGAAGGAGATGTACATGTGAAGATGGCTAAGCTACAGAGTTTGAAAGGCAAGTATGAAAACTTTAAGATGGGTGAAGATGAAAATATTTCTTGTTTTATGTAGAGAGTAAATGAACTAGTGATGGGTATTAGATGTGTCGGTGGTACCTTGGAAGAGGAAGAAATTGTAGCTAAAGTTCTCATATCATTGCCTCTCTCTTACAAAGCAAAGTTTGATGCTATTAAAGAAACCAGATCATTGATGAATATTTCAAGAGATACACTGATTGGTAAACTTGTTGCCTTTGAGTTGAGTGAATTTTGTGAATCTGTTCCCAAGACTAAAAATTCATTTAAGGCTAATGTATCCAAAAGAAAAAGGAAAAGATGTGATTCAGGAGAATATTCTAGAAATTCATTGAAGTATGAGGAAGAAATGAATCAGCTTGAAGATGAAGAAAGAGAGGTAGAAGAGTTGGAAGCATTGATTCTAAAGAAAGAAGGTAGAGGACAAGGTAAGTATAAAGGAGGGTTGTCTATTAATTGTTTTTCTTGTAGTAAAATAGGTCATTTTGCATCAAGGTGTCCTGAAAGAGTTTCTAGGACTAAGCCTAACAAATATAGATTCCAAAAGAAATGTTACTATGTTGAAGGAGTGACTGATGATGAGATTGCTAAAGATAATGGAAATGAAGATAAATGGGTGTTCCTTGCTATCAAGGAAAATGGTCTGGTGGCTACTGAATCTGCTAAAGTTGAGAAAGCTCTTACAACCCAAATTGAAGAAAAGGATGAGTGGGTTATTGATAGCATATGCTCACATCATATGACTAGTGACAAAAGAAAATTTGTAAGTCTTGAGAAGTATGATAGTGGGGTTGTAAGATTTGGAGATAACAATGCTAGTGTGATTTGTGGTAGAGGGTCTATTTGTCTTAGTGGTAAGCATAACACTGATGAAGTTATTTATGTTGAAGGCTTGAAGCATAACTTGCTGAGTGTTGGAAAAACGGTGGGCAAGGGTTATGATATTCAATTCAAAGATGGAAGATGTAGGATACTTAGAAGATCTAGAAAGATAATTTTTTTAGGTAAAAAGATAGAAGGTAATATTTTTCACCTAAATGTTGTTAGTGAGAGTTGTTTAATTGCTCAAGTAGATGAAACCTAGTTATGGCATAGAATGATGTGTCATGTGAATTTTGATAACATTGTCAAAGTAAGTTCCACTCAAGCATTAAGAGATCTACCTAAGCTAGTTAAGCCTACTAACATAATTTACAAGAAGTGTTAGATGGGAAAACAGACTAGAGTTTCTTTTCAGAGCAAACAACACCATTCAAATGGATTATTGGAGCTGGTGCATACTGATCTATGTGGTCCCTCTAGATTCAAAAGTCTTCATGGAGAAAGGTAATTTATGCTACTTATTGATGCTTACTCTAGAATGATATGGGTTGCTTTCTTCAGAGAAAAATGTGAAGCATTAGAAAAGTTCAAAATTTTCAATGCTATGGAAGAGAATGAGAAAGGATTGAAAATCAAATGCTTGAGGTCAAATAGAGGTGGTGAGTTCATCCCTAGGGAGTTCAATTCTTTCTGTGAAGAGCATGGAATTAGAAGATAGTTATCTACTCCCCGAACCCCTCAACAAAATGGAGTTGTAGAAAGGAAGAACATAACAATTTTGGATGTTGCTATAACAATGATTATTGAAGGAAATGTGCCTCACATCTATTGGAGTGAAGTTGTAAGCATTGCTGTGTAAACTTTGAACCAAGTAAGTCCATGGTAATTCTGGGAAGACTCCTTTTGAACTATGGTTTGGTTATAAGCCTATTGTTAGATATTTCAAGATATTTGGAAGCAAGTGTTATATCAAGAGAGATGAGGATATAGCCAAGTTTGATGCAAGAAACGATGAAGGAATCTTTCTAGGTTACTCTACTAAAAGAAAGGCCCACCGGTGCTATAATAGAAGACTGAGAAAAATGGTTGATAGTGCAAATGTTAAAGTTGATGAGGACTATGCTAAATCATCCAAATACTATGGATATGATTTAGATGACTAGGTAGACATCGAAAACAAAGGGAAAAATGATCAGACACATAATCAACTTCAATTTGTTCCTATAAATCAAGTTAGGAAGGAGAGACAAGTGCAGGAGAGAAAGAAAGAACAGAAGAACCAAAAGCTTGAGAGAGTCCCAAAGTTTCCAAGGAATGTGAAGCTAAATCATTCTGAAAATCAAATTATAGGAGACAAGAATAAAGGTGTGCAAACTTGGAGAAAAATTGCAAAAGAATATTTCCTGATATCCAAGATTGAGCCTAAAGGTTTTTATGAAGCTCGCAATGATGAATATTGGATGTAAGCTATGAAGGAAGAACTAATGGAGATTGAAAAGAATGATACATGGATAATTGTTCCCAAACCTAAAGCTAAAAATGTGATAGGTACTAAATGGGTCTTCTAGAATAAGCTTAATGAACAAGGTGAAGTGATCCAAAATAAAGCAAGACTAGTATGTAAAGGGTATTCACAGATGGAAGGTATTGATTTTGAAGAAACCTTTGCCCCTATTGCCAGAATTGAAGTTGTAAAGTTATTTCTTGCTTATGATGCATACAAGAACTATAAAGTCTATCAAATGGATGTGAATTCAACTTTTTTGAATGTTGAGTTAGAAGAAGTATGTATTGAATAGTCAGATTGATTTCAACTGACTGATAAGGAAAACGTGGTTTTTTTATTGAAGAAAGCTCTATATGGACTCAAGAAAGCCCCCAGAGCTTGGTATGCTAGACTAGATAAATATTTGCTAAAGCTTGGATTCAATAAAGGTATTGCTGACAAAAACTTGTATTTCAAATTGGATAATGACAAAGAGTTAATTATTGAGGTCTTTGTTGATGACATTATTTTTCGAGGATATGACAATCTATGTATAAAGTTTGCTGATGAAATTAAGAGTGAATTTGAAATGAGCATGATTGGAGAAATGGAGTTCTCTTTGGGATTGCAAGTTACTTAGTTAGACTTAGTTATTTTTAGAGGAGATGACAATCTATGTATGAAGTTTTCTAATGAAATGAAGAGTGAATTTAAAATGAGCATCATTGGAGAAATGAAGTTTGGTATGGAAGACTCAAAACCTATTGGTACTCCCATGGTAACTAGATGCAAGTTAACACAAAATGATTATTCTCCTAAGTAAAATCAAACAAGCTACATGTCAATGATTGGTGGATTTCTCTACTTAACTCAGACTAGACCAAAAATTATGAATTCTATATGTATGGTTGCTAGATTTCATGCTAATTTGCAAGAATCTCATGTGACTATTGTAAAAAGAATGTTTAGATATGTGAAAGGAACACTTGACTTTGGGTTTGGTATCCTAAGGATGATGATCTTACTTTCAATGCATATATTGATGCAGATTGGGAAGGTGATGTAGATGATAGGAAGAGTACTAGTGGTGGTGCCTTGTTCCTAGGGAAAAAGTTGGTGTCTTGGTTGAGCAAAAAGTAGAATTACATTTATCTATCTACTGTTGAGGCAGAGTATATTGTTGCTACAAATAACTATACTCAAGTGATGTGGATGAAATAGATATTGAAAGATATCAGAGTAGTATATGATGAACCTATTTCCATATACTGTGACAACTCAAGTGCAATTAACATATCAAAAAATCTAGTTCTACACTCTATGACCAAGCATATATCAATCAAGTTTCAATTCTTGAGGGAGAAAGTGAATGAGAAAGAAGTAATACTAGAGTATGTGCCTACCAAAGAGCAAGTTGCACATATTTCCCCTCCTTATATGAACTAAAGATGCATTTATTTGCATCAATCCATGTTCTTCAAAGATATTTCCTAATCCAGATTGATGTTTTTGTGGTTGCTACTTAGGGGGAGTAGTCAAATGTGTAGATATACGGTTCAAAGCTTGTATGTGGGAAGGTAATGCTCATATTTTCCATTGATGAAAAAGGGGGAGAAGAGAAATTTGAAAAATCCTTGATGGGGAGAAGAGCAATGTGAAAAATATTTTAAGGGGGGGAAGAGAAATTTAGGAGAAGAGTTAGAACCAAACGGGGAGTAAGTCTAGTTCTATTGATGGTATTTTTCACATCATGTGTTGCAATTCATGCCAAAGGGGGAGATTTTTGGATGTTGTGGTTGTGTTAATGATATGTGGTTGTCATTGATGTCAACACTCTTAGCATCATTGTATTGAAGGTTGTATATGTCGAGGATATTGAGAAAATTGTTAAACGAAGAGTTGTAGGTTGCTAGAGGAACATTGAAGGCCATGAAGGTTTTTTGTTTTGTACATTAAGGATCAGTTGTTGTGGACTAAATGGTTTATTTTTGTGAGTATCTAGATAATCTACTAGAAGTTTCAAAGGTTCATGTGAAGATTTCATCATGCTATGAACAGTTGTGTTCTGACAATATTTTTGTGGGTTATGTCGGTGTTCTTGATTGGAGTTTATGTGATTCTGGTAATTTCTTTTGTTACAGATGATTCTCTATTAGCTCTTGTTGTTTTTGGATGCTTCTAGATCATTGGGTATATGCAGGATCATGATGGGCCAAAAAGTGGCAATATGATGAGTATGGGCTGACGACTTTTTTTTTCCCAAAATTGATGAAATGAAAAGGGTTTTTAAAAGATATTCTCAGCTTTCCACCAATATAAATTATGCTTTACTTTGAATTTAATAAATAATTATTATTCATTTTCTATTTGAATTATGATTAAAGCCTTGATTGATAGGATGATTGAAAAACATCTATAGCTTTCATACGGTATCACATTTTTTGAATCCAAAACATGCATCACATTCTATGCTTCACAATATATAGGATTAAAAAAAGAAAAAATGAATTTCATGAAGTTTTGACCAAGTTAAGGTGGTCAGACATACAAGTTTTTTATATTTTTAAAAATTTGTAATAAAAAATTCATAATTAATTATTTACTTGGAAAAAAATTACAAAAAAATATGCATCACATCGGACATGAGTTGTCTACTTATATCTAAAATCTTATAATTTTTTATTCATTTTATTGTGGTTAGGGTGGTCAGATAGACACCTACTTCTTTTTCCCTAAAATTTAAGTACTACTGCATTGAAATTTCAAATTTTCACCGAATAGATTTAAAAAAAAAACCCTAGTAGTTTAGAAACTACATTCAATTTGCTACATATTATATTCTTAAATATTTTTGAAATAATGTAGATAACTTATTCAAATTTTTATGTCAAGTTACCTAGCTCTAATTTTTTTGAATTTTTTGAAACTTAAGAGCCTGTTTTTTCCATGATGATCCTACACATACCCCATTCTCTATCCTTGCTGTACATCCAGGTTGATCGGTGTGTTCGTGGTTGGAGATTTTTCTTGATTATTTGGGTTTTCATGTTCTTGGCTAACATGATGGTTGTAATGTGTTGCGGACCCTTGGAGATTTAAAATTTCAATGTTTGGCGCGCTCGAAGATATTGTTTTGGTTCTCATCATAATATTAGTCGATGATGTTTGATTTGCATTAAAAATTTATTTGTAAATTTGGGTCGACATTGTAAATATGTTTTATATTTTTGGTTGACTAGGTTGTTGATGTAATTCCATGTTACGGATATATAAGAGTGATTATTTGAGCAAAGTTAGTGGGCATGTGCAGGATCATGATGAGCCAAAAATTTGCAATATGATGGGTATGTGGCTGACGACTTTTTCTTTACCCAAAATTGATGAAATGAAAATGGTTTTTAAAGGAGATTCTCAGCTTTCCACCAATATAAATTATGATTTACTTTGAATTTAATAAGTAATTATTATTTATTTTATATTCAAATTATGACTAAAGTCCTGATTGATAGACTGATTGAAAAACATCTATAGCTTTCAAACGGTATCACTTTTTTTAATCCAAAACATGCGTCACATTCTATGTTTCACATACTATAGGATTATAAAATAATAAAAATTGAATTTCATGAATATTTTACCAAGTTAAGGTGGTCAGACATACGAGTTTTTATATTTTTTAAAATTTGTAATTAAAAAATCATAATTAATTATTTACTTGGAAAAAATTACAAAAACATGCATCACATCGAGACATGAGTCCTCTACTTATATCTAAAATATTATAAAAAAAATTATCATTTTATTGTGGTTAGGGTGGTCGACAAACACCTACTTCTTAATTTTTCCAAATTTAAGTACTCTTGCATTGAAATTTAAAATTTTCACCAAATAGATTTCTTTTTTTATGAAAAACCTAGTAGTTTAGAAACTACATTCAATTTGCTATATATTATATTGTTACATATTTTATAAATAATATAGATAACTTATTCAAATTTTTACGTCAAGTTTCCTAACTCCGATTTTTCTAATTTTTTTGCCACTTAAGGGCCTATTTTTTCCATGATGATCCTGCACATACCCTAGTTAGTGTATGAAGTGAAGAAAAGATAGAGAAGGGAAAGTGTGTGAATATGTGTCTATTCATTCAATTGTAGAGAAGAGTGAGAAGAAGTTTGAGAGAAGTGTGAAGAAGATCTTTTATGCTTAACTAGAACTATAATCAAGCTTGTGTAGAAGCTATTTTCTCAGTTCACACCCTGTAGATCTAATCCAAATTACTGTGTATTGGTGGGTGGTGAGCCCTCCTGTATTTGAGCAATGACCTCTAGGAAGTGTGCCTGAATGCATGTGCATTCCCATTATTTTTTATTATATGTTTAATAGGGTATAATATTGTGACCTAACATCCAACGTGTTTTTTCACCTAATAGGGTTTCCACATAAAAAATCTTGGTGTTCTTTGTGTTTCCGACGTATTGATGGTTTATGGTTTATTGTTCATTCATTAGATCTGAGATTAAGTTAAGTATGAAAGGTTTAATATTCTATGACAAATGATTCACCCCCCCTCTTAGTTGTATATCCTTGTTTTGCTAAAAATTGGTATTAGAGTAGGTTCCTCTGAAAAAGTTTTAAAGCTTGACATGATTCGATATGGCATCATACAAGAAGAACAATTTTAGATTCCATGAAACAAACAACTCATTGTGGAAAGCCATGATGGAATGTCATTTGAGGTGTATTGAAGAACCCTCCTAGAAGATTACAAAGAATGCATATGTTCTTCATCAGAATGGTTCTTCCACTGCTGATGAGATTAAAGAGGTTGAGAATAATGTTAGGGCTATGGAAGCTTTGTTGAGCACTCTAACAAATTTAGAAATGAAAAATGTGATAGGTCTAAAGACATCTCATGAGATTTGGATGAAGCTGGAAACTTTGTATGAAGGATATGTACATGTGAAGATGGCCAAGCTACAGAGTTTTGAAGGAAAGTATGAAAACTTTAAGATGGGTGAAGATGAAAATATTTCTTCTTTTATGCAGAGAGTAAATGAACTAGTGATGGATATTAGGTGTGTTGGTGCTACCTTGGAAGAGGAAGAAATTGTAGCTAAAGTGCTCTAATCATTTCCCCCCTCTTACAAAACAAAGGCTGATGCTATTGAAGAAACAAGATCATTGACGAATATGACAAGAGATACACTGATTGGTAAACTTGTTGCCTATGAGTTGACAAAATTGGTGAATTTGTTCCCAAGACTGAAATTGCATTTAAGGCTATTGTATTTGAAAGAGAAAAGAAAATATATGATCTAGGAGAGTGTTCCAAAAACTCATTCAAGTATGAGGAAGAAAGAGAGGTAGAAGAGTTGGAAGCACTGATTGCGATGAAAGAAGGTAGAGGACAAGGTAAGTATAAAGGAGTGTTTCCTATTAAATGTTTTTCTTGCAGTAAAATATGTCATTTTGCATCAAGGTATGCTGAAAGAGTTCCTAGGACTAAGCCTAACAAATCTAGATTCCAAAAGAAATGTTAATATGCCGAGGAGTGACTGATGATGAGTGTGATAAAGATAATGGAAATGAAGATGAATGGGTGTTCCTTGCTATCAAGGAAAATGGTTTGGTGGCTACTGAATCTGCTAAAGTTGAGAAAGCTCTTGCAACCCAAATTGAAGAAAAGGATGAGTGGGTTATTGATGGTAGATGCTCACATCATATGACTGGTGACAAAAGAAAATTTTTAAGTCTTGACAAGTATGATAGTGGGGTTGTAAGATTTGGAGATAACAATGCTGGTATGATTCATGGCAAAAAATCTATTTGTATTGGTGGTAAGCATAACACTGATGGCATTCTTTATGTTGAAGGCTTGAAGCACAACTTGCTGAGTGTTGGACAAATGGTGGACAAGGGTTATGATCTCCACTTCAAATATGGAAGATGTAGGATACTTGGAAGATCTAGAAAAGTAATTACTTTAGGTAAAAAGATAGAAGGTAATATTTTTTACCTAAATTCTACTAGTGAAATTTGTTTAATTGCTCAAGTAGATGAATGTTGGTTATGGCATAGAAGGCTATGTCATGTGAATTTTGATAACATTGCCAAATTAAGTTCCACTCAAGTACTAAGAGATCTACCTAAGCTAGTGAAGACTGCTAACACAATTTGCAAGGAGTGTCAGACATCTGGGAAAAAAGACTAGAGTTTCTTTTCAAGTAAAATGGCATCATTCAAATGGATTACTGGAGCTGGTGCATACTGATCTATGTGGTCCCTCCAGAGTCATAAGTCTTCATGGAGAAAGGTACTTGATGATGCTTATTGATGATTACGAGCTAGAATGATATGAGTTGCTTTCTTAACAGGATAAATGTGAACAATTAGAAAAGTTTAAAAGTTTCAATGCTATGGAAGAGAATGAGAAAGGTGTAAAAATAAAATACTTAAGGTTAGACAGAGGTGGTGAGTTCACCTAGGGAGTTCAATTTTTTCAGTGGAAAGCACAAAATCATAAGACAGTTATTTGATCCCTGAACCCATCAACAAATGGAGTTGCAGAAAGGAAGAACAGAACAATTTTGGATGCTACTAGAACAATGATGATTAAAGGAAATGTGCCTCACATCTTTTGGAGTGAAGCTATAATCATTGTTGTGTACACTTTGAATCGAGTAAATGTTAAGGGTAATTCTAGTAAGACTCCTTTTGAACTATGTTTTAGTTATAAGCATATTATTAGATATTTCAAGATCTTTAGAAGCAATTGTTATATGAAGAGAGATGAGGATATGGGCAAGTTTGATGCAAGAAGTGATGAAAGAATATTTCTTGGTTACTCTACTAAAAGAAAGGCCTACCGATGCTATAATAGAAGATTGAGAAAAATGGTTGAGAGTGCAAATGTTAGAGTTGATAAGGAATCTGCTAAATCATCCAGATATTGTGGATATGATTTAGATGACTAGGAAGACAAAACAAAAAGGGGAAAAATGCTCAGACACAGAATCAACTTCAAATTTTTCCATATGTTCAGTAAAAAAACTTCAATTTGTTTTGATAAATCAAGTAAGTCAAGAAGGAGAGACAAGTACAAGTGCAGAAGAAAGAATAGAAGAACTAGAAGCTTGAGAGAGTCCCAAAGTTCCAAGGTATGTGAAGCCAAATCATTCTAAAAATCAAATTATAGGAGACAAGAATAAAGGTGTGCAAACTAGGAGAAAAATTGCAAAAGAATATTGCCTGATATCTGAGATTGAGCCTAAAGATGTAAATGAATCTTGCAATGATGAGCATTGGATGGAATCTATGAAGGAAGAACTAATGCAAATTGAAAAGAACGATACATGGATACTTGTTCCCAGACCTAAAGATAAAAATGTGATTGGTCCTAAATGTGTCTTTTGGAATAAGTTGAATGAACAAGGTGAAGTGGTCTGGAATAAAGAAAGATTGGGATGTAAAGGGTATTCAGAATTGGAAGGTATTGTTTTTGAAGAAACCTTTGCCCCTGTTGCTAGAATTGAAGCTATAAGGTTATTTCTTGCTTATGCTGCATCTAAGAACTATAAAGTCTATCAAATGGATGTGAAGTTAGTTTTTCTAAATGGTGAGTTAGAAGAAGTATATATTGAATAGCCAGATGGATTTCAATTGACTGATTAGGAAAACATGGTTTTTTGATTGAAGAAAGCTCTATACGGACTCAAGCAAGCCCCCAGATGCTGGTATGCTAGACTAGATAAATATTTAATAAAGCTTGGATTCAATAAAGGTACTGCTGACAACTTTTATTTTAAATTGGATCATGACAAAGATTTAATTATTGAGGTATTTGTTGATGAAATTATTTTTGGAGGAGATGACAATCTATGTATGAATTTTGTTGATGAAATCAAGAGTGAATTTGGAATGAGTATGATTGGAGAAATGAAGTTCTTTCTGGGATTGCAAGTTACTCAGTTAGATAAGGGGGTCTTCATATCTCAGTCCAAATATGTGAGAGAGCTACTGAAGAAGTTTGGCATCGTAGACTCAAAACCTGTTAGTACTCCCATGGTAACTAGATGCAAGTTAGCACAGAAAGATGATTCTCCTAAGGAAAATCAAATAAGATACAATTCAATGATTGGTGGATTTCTCTACCTAACTCATACCGGACTAGACATAATGAATATTGTATGTATGGTTGCTAGATTTTAGGGTGATCTGAAGGAATCTCATGTGACTTTTGTTTTGAGAATTTTTAAATATCTGAAAGGAATAGTTGACATTGGGCTTTGGTATCCTAAGGATGATGATCTTACTTTGAATGCATATTGGTGCAGGAGCACCCAAAATACAAGCATAAATTTTAATGTAATGTTTTTAATCTGTTTGTTTTGTTATGTACGGTCTAATACACCATTGATAAGGTGTAAAGAGACCTTTTTGAGAGCATAGGTTTAAATTTAAATAAATGGGGAAAATTATTGGTGGCATTTCCTAGGCTTTTTAAAAAACTGGAAAACACACTGTGTTTTCAAACAGCGGCCTTTTTGTCATTCTTGGCACGGGAAACTTAACCTAACTGTTTTTTTTGCATTGTATATGCAAAATCTCAACCTTTCATCAAGGTTGGAAGTGGAAACTACTAGCAGTTTATTTTGAATAATGAGAAAACAATGATTTTTGGCGAGGAGATACATTTTTCTGGTTTTTGCATTGGTACAACAGTCATATGAATTGAATAAAACATTTGTGGGCTTACTAAGCATGTATTGAAGCCTTTTTAATTTATTTTGTGGCACTTTAAGTAGAGATTCCATTGCTGATTTATGTTCTTGTAAATTCTTTGTTTTTCCTCTTATTGTTGTTTTGTTTGAAACTAGTAATAAATGGAGACTTAGGCCGCATTTTTCCTGTCCCAGCAATCATGGACTCATTAGGAATGTGGCCAAGCTCCTCATTTGTACATAGATTAATGGTAGGAAGCATCTGGAGTTCTCAAAGCATGCTTGAAGACTTTTCCTAGGTGAGACCAAAAGGTGCCCGATTGGGTAAAGACTTTCTTTGTACTGTCCATACGTGGCAGGGGTGTTAAATTTATGATAGAGCAGAGTGTGTAGTGGTTGTAGAAGCATTCACCAAGGTTGGAACAAGTGTAGAGCCTTTGGTTTTCCATCTGGAGGCTAGAAACAAAAAAATAGTCCAAGGAAAGGTTAAGGAAAACCCTAGTTCTTGCAAGAACAGGGTACATTATTAGTACGAACAAAAAAAAAGTCCAAGAACCTAGAAATTTGTTGTGCTACAGATTTGAATAAGGTGTCAGAAGTAAACTTGGCTTGATAAGGTGAAAGGAGGAAGTGAGGAGAGTTTTCCTTTGTGTGAAGAGGCCTAATTCTTGTAGCCACTCCAAACCCTAAGCTAGGGTATGAAGAAAGAGATGGAAGGAAGGAGTTTTGAGCTTGTGCAAGAACCTTTTCATGACTGTTCTAAAGCCTTTAAAATCCATGTACACCCCTACATGCAAATTGGGAAGAAGTTAGAGGCTTACTAGTCTTTATCAGAAATAAGGGCTAGATTGAGTGTATGAGGAAGAGCATCAAGAACTCTTTGGAGGCAACAAACTGGAAAATAAGCACCAAGAACTGTTTAGCAGCAACAAACTGGAATTGATAGCAGGATTGGCAAGTAACCAGGGTGCCTATTCACTTTTAGGACCTATAGGTTGAGTGGTGGAGTGAAACACCAAGGGATTGTCCAATGGAGACCCAAAGCATTGAGATTGTGTTTATCTCAATCCAACCCTCGTTCTATTAGATTGGTATCAGAGCAGTGAAAGATTTTGGAAGCAATAGCTTATATGTCAGAGGAAGTTGAGTCAAGTGAACTGCCAAAGATGGTGACGAATGCATAGTTAGCCAAGATGGTTGAAGAGCAAGAAGAGGATAACAAATCTCTAAAGGAAAGAATAGAAAAACTTGAAGCAACATTAAACAAGGTGAAACTAGAAGGCAAAGTGCCAAAAGAAGAAGAGGTTGCAAGGGAGGACAAAGTCCCTGAACCTGACTCTATCTTGGAGGAGGAGCCTATCTTGAAGGCATTAAAAGCCCTAATTGGAAAAGGACTTGAGGGTGTACCACTATTCCATGGAAAGATGGATCCCGATCTGGTCCTGGACTGGATAGATGGAATGGAGAATCACTTCGAATGTGATGAAGTTACAGAAGCACATAAGGTGAAGGTTGCAAAATCAAGGTTGAGAGGATCAGCCCTAACATGGTGGAAATTTTTCTAGACTGAAAGGGAGAAACAAGGAAAGCAACCTATATCAACTTGGAAAGGAATGGTTGCTAAAGTAAAAGAAGCCTATATGCTAGATGATTATGAAATTCAGCTCCACAAGAAGAGGCAGAGTTTAAGACAAAAAGACCAAGATGTAAACATCTACATAGAAGAGTTTCAGAAGCTTTGCTTGAGATCAAATGTGGCAGAAGATGAGAGCCTAAAAGTGGCTAGGTATCTAAATGGATTGAAGTGGAATATACAGGAAGAGATGGCTTTGCTCAGCCCCAAGACAGTCCACCAATGCTATCAGCTAGCTATCAAGATTGAAGAGAGGAATAAAAGGAAGCATGATCAGTCCTCTAAGGGCAGAGGAAGAGGCAAAAATCAAAGAGGACAACGTGGAGGTTACCAAGGAAGAGGTGGTGACCAAAGAAGCCAAGGTGAATCAAAGCTTACCGAGCATGGAGGTGAAACCTCATCAAGAGGAGGATTTAATAGAGGAGGAGGACCTCAAGGGGGTTCAAATAGAGGTAGAGGAGCAGGTAGAAGTAACTCTTACTTTGCCACCATGAAATGTTATAACTGCAATTAGCTAGGCCATCCAGCTTATAGATGCCCAGAGAAAGCTTCATCTAGCAACGAGAAAGGAGTAGCTTTTGCACAAGAGGACACCATGAGTGTAAAGACACCTGAGATTAGTCACATAGAATCAGAAGTAGGTGAAAATATGATGTTTAATAGAGTGTTGATCAGACAATCAGACAAGGAAGAACCCAAGCAAAGGAGAGCTTTGTTTAGAACAAGGTACAAGATATTGGGAAAGGTATGTAAGGTTATTGTAGATTCTAGTTCTACGGACAATATCATCTCTGAGGAGGTAGTAAATAAGTTGAAATTGCAAAAGGTACCTCATGCCAATCCCTATAAAGTCACATGGTTGAACAAAGGGCAAAGTGTCTTAGTGAATGAGCAGGTTACAGTGGAATTTTCGATTGGACGCTACAAAGATAAGCTGATTTGTGATGTACTGCCCATGGATGCATGCCATCTTCTTCTTGGCAGGCCATGGAAATATGATATAGGTGATGTATATCATGGGAAGGAGAACACCATTGAGTTCACGAAGGATGGAAAAACATTCAAGCTGCAATCATTGCTTGAGGATGATGAAGGGCAATCTAAGGTTCCAAACATTATGTTGAGCAGTGGCAAGGAGTTCATCAAAGATCTACACCAAGGGAATGAAGGGTATGTGATTATGATGCAGCCCAAAGAAGAGGAAAAGGCTGAAAGGACAGTGTTACTAGCAGCAGTCCAAAACTTGCTTGACAAATACAAGAGCATAGTGAGTGATGGAACACCATCAATGCTACCACCCAAGAGAGCAATAAGTCATCAAATTGACTTCATACCTGGAGCCTCATTACCTAACAAAGCAGCATATAAACTGACCCTGAAGCAAAACCAAGAGGTGGCAAGACAAGTGGAAGAGTTGCTGAATCAAGGTCTGATTCAAAAGAGTATTAGTCCATGTGCAGTCCCAGTTGTTTTGGCAACTAAAAAAGGAGGTAAATGGAGACTTTGTACTGATTCTAGAGCAATTAATAGAATCACAGTTAGGTATAGATTTCCAATACCTAGGATTGAATATTTATTGGGTTGCCTTGGAGGTGCAAAATTCTACACCAAGCTAGATCTTAAGAGTGGGTATCACCAAATCAGAATTAAGGAAGGTGATGAATGGAAATTTTTTAAGATGAATGATGGTTTGTATGAGTGGAAAGTGATGCCATTTGGCCTCTCAAATGCCCCTAGCACATTCATGAGACTAATGAATGAGGTGCTTAAGGATTTCACAGGGATTTTTGTGGTAGTTTACTTGGATGACATACTGATTTTCAGTAAGACTGCAGAAGAGCATTTGAAGCATGTAGAGATGGTACTCAAAAGGTTGCAAGAAGAACAGTTGGCAATCCACCTTGAGAAATGTGAGTTCTTCAAACATGAGCTTGTGTATCTATGCTTTGTGGTATCCCAAGGAATGCTGAAGATGGTCCAAGTAAGGTGGAAGCCATCCTAAACTAGCCTACACCAACCACAGCAACTGAGGTAAGAAGTTTTCATGGTTTGGATCAGTTCTATAGGAAGTTTATAAGGAATTTTAGTGGTATATGTGCACCAGTGTTAGATACAATCAAGGGTGGTCAGAAAAAAAAGTTTAAGTGGACTTTAGAGGCTGATAAAGGGTTTGAAAAGTTGAAGAAAGAAGTGGCAACACAACCTATCTTGTTATTGCCTAGTTTTGATAAATTGTTTACAGTTGAGTGTGATGCAAGTGGAGTAGCAGTAGGAGGAGTCCTTAGTCAAGAAGGTAGACCTGTAGCCTTCTTTAGTGAAAAACTCAATGAAGCCAAGCAAAAATACTCCACCTATGATCTGGAACTTTATGCTTTAGTGCAGTCCCTTAGGAAATGGAGGCATTATTTTTGCCCAAAGAGTTTGTGGTCTTCACGGATAACCAAGCACTTAGTTATATCAATACCCAGGAGAAGTTAAGCAATAGGCACTTGAAATGGATGGAGTACATTCAAGCTTTCACATTTACCATTAAGCACAAGAAGGGACAGCAAAACAAAGTGGCAGATGCATTAAGCAGGAGGATGTTGACAGTCCAAGAGATACAGCTGAAAAGCATAGGATTGGAAAGTTTTAAGGATCTCTATGGTGATGACGAAGACTTTTCCGAAGCCTACAAGGTATGTTCAGACTTTGCAAATCATTTTCACAGTCAATATGCTGAGTATACATTGCAAAATGGGTTGTTATTCAAGGGCAATCTGTTATGTGTCCCAAGAGGATCAATGAGAGAAAATCTGATCCAAGAAAACACAATGGCAGTCTTAGTGGGCATTTTGGTATTAACAAAACTTTAGAGCTGGTACAAAGGTTTTACTATTGGCCTAAGTTAGCACGAGATGTCAAAAAGTATGTTGAACAGTGTTTTGCATGAAAGCCAAAAGGGGGAGCTAGCAATGTGGGTTATATCAGCCCTTGCCCGAACAGACCATGGGAGTGTGTGAGCATGGATTTTGTGGTGGGTCTTCCCAAGACTAAATCTGGTTTTGACAGTGTTTTTGTAGTTGTGGACAGATTTAGCAAGATGAGTCACTTTATTCCTTGCAAGACTACACATGATGCAAGTTATATTGCCCATCTCTTTTTCAGGGAAGTTGTGAGAATCCATGGATTGCCATTGAGTATTGTTTCTGACAGGGATGTGAAATTCATGAGCCATTTTTGGAAAACACTATGGAGCAGATTGGGAACTAATTTATCATTTGGATCAGCTTACCATCCTCAGACCGATGGTCAAACTGAGGTGGTTAACAGAGTGTTAGGTAACCTATTGAGGTGCTTGACAAAGGAATATGGAAGACCTGGGATATGGTGATTTCCCAAGCTGAATATGCATATAATGATAGTGTGAACAAAACTACAGGAAAAAGTCCATTTGAAGTTGTGTATGGGATGCATCCAAGAGGAATTTGTGAGCTCAGAGACCTTGGAACAATGGAGAATAGGAGTGGACATGCAGAAGACTTCACTCAAACCATGAAGGAGATTCATGAGCAGGTTAAGAAGACAATCACAACAGCAACACAAAAGTTGAAAGACAAAGTTGATGAGACAAGAAGAGATGTGCAGTTTCAAGTGGGTGATTATGTGATGGTTCACCTCAACAAATCCAGATTGCAGAAGGGGATGTCCACCAAGTTGCAAATGAAATGGGTAGGACCATGCAAGGTGATAGCTAAGTATGGAAAGAATGCATACAAGGTGGAACTTCCATCGGATTTGGGTATATCTCCAGTCTTCAACGTTGCTGATTTGATCAGGTACAAGGGTACAGTCAATGATGAAGTTCAGAATAGTCAGGAAATATTTAAAGATATCAGCAATATACCCCTTCCAAGTCAAGAGAAAGCTCAGGCAGAGAAGGTCTTGGAGTCCAGGGTGAAGAAAGCAACAAGGAATAAGGTATACATGGAGCACCTTATCAAGTGGAAGAGCAAACCTGACTCAGAGGCTACATGGGTACAAGAGGATCAATTCAAGAAGCTTGGCATTGACCTGAAACTGATACCACCTTCCAGTTCTTAGTCTTTGTGCTGAGAGGGGGAGAATGGTGCAGGAGCACCCAAAATACAAGCATAAATTTTAATGTAATGTTTTTAATCTTTTTGTTTTGTTATGTACGGTCTAATACACCATTGATAAGGTGTAAAGGGACCTTTTTGAGAGCATAGGTTTAAATTTAAATAAATGGGGAAATTATTGGTGGCGTTTCCCAGGCTTTTAAAAAAATTGGAAAACACACTATGTTTTCAAATAGCAGCCTTTTTGTCATTCTTGGCACGGGAACCTTAACCTAACTATTTTTTTTGCATTGTATATGCAAAATATCGACCTTTCACCAAGGTTGGAAGTGGAAACTACTAGCATTTTTTTTTGAATAATGAGAAAACAGTGATTTTTGGCGTGGGAGATACATTTTTCTAGTTTTTGTGTTGGTACAACAGTCATATGAATTGAATAAAACATTTGCGGGCTTACTAAACATGTAGTGAAGCCTTTTGAATTTATTTTGTGGCACTTTAAGTAGTGATTCCATTGCTGATTTATGTTCTTGTAAATTCTTTATTTTTCCTCTAATTGCTATTTTGTTTGAAACTGGTAATAAATGGAGACTTATGCCGCATTCTTCCTGTCCCAGCAATCATGGACTCGTTAGGAATGTGCCCAAGCTCATCATTTGTACATAGATTAATGGTAGGAAGCATCTGGAGTTCTCAAAGCATGCTTGAAGACTTTTCCTAGGTGGGACCAAAAGGTGCCTGGTTGGGAAAAGACTTTCTTTGTACTGTCCATACATGGCAGGGGTGTTAAATTTCTAATAGAGCAGAGTGTGTAGTGGTTATAGAAGCATTCACCAAGGTTGGAATGACTGTAGAGCCTTTGGTTTGCCATCTAGAGGTTAGAAACAAAAAAATAGTCCAAGGAAAGGTTAAGGAAAACCCTAGTTCTTGCAAGAACAGGGTACATTATCAGTACAAACAAAAAAATAGTCCAAGAACCTGGAAATTTGTTGTGCTATAGATTTGAATAAGGTGTTAGAAGCTGACTTGGATTGATAAGGTGAAAGGAGGAAGTGAGGAGAGTTTTCCTTTGTGTGAAGAGGCCTAATTCTTGTAGCCACTCCAAACCCTAAGCTAGGGTATGAAGAAAGAGATGGAAGGAAGGAGTTTTGAGCTTGTGCAAGAACCTTTCCGTGACTGTTCTAAAACCTTTGAAATCCATATACACCCCTACATGTAAATTGGGAAGAAGTTAGAGGCTTACTAGTCTTTATCAAAAATAAGGGCTAGATTGAGTGTATGAGGAAGAGCATCAAGAACTCTTTGGAAGCAGCAAACTGGCAAATAAGCACCAAGAACTGTTTAGCAGCAACAAACTGGAATTGATAGTAGGGTTGGCAAGTAACCAGGGTGCCTATTCACTTTTAGGATGTATAGGTTGAGTGGTGGAGTGAAACACCAAGGGATTGTCCAACAGAGACCCAAAGCATTAAGATTGTGTTTATCTCAATCCAACCCCCGTTCTATCACATATACTAATGCAGATTGGGTAGGAGATGTAGATGACAAGAAGGGTACTAGTGGTGTTTCATTCTTCATAAGGAAGAAGCAAGGGTATTTGTTGAGCAAAAAATAGAATTCCATTTCTCTATCTACTATTGAGGTAGAGTATATTGCTGCTGCAAATAAATGTACTCAAGTGATGTGGATGAAATAGATGCTAAAAGATATCAGAGTAGTATATGATGAACCTATTGCCATATACTATGAAAACTCAAGTGCAATTAACATATCAAAGAATTGAGTGCTACACTCTAAGACCAAACATATATCAATCAAGTTTCACTTCTTGAGGGGGAAAGTGAATGAGAAAGAAGTTAGACTAGAGTATGTGCCTACCAAAAAGTAGGTTGTAGACATTTTCACCAAGTCGTTGCCAAAGGATACTTTTGAGTATCTCAGAGGGATGCTAGGGGTGATTACCCCTCCTTATATGAACTAAAGATGCATTTATTTGTATCAATCCATGTGCTTCATAGATATTTCCTGATTTGGATTGATGTTTCCATGGCTACTACTCAAAGGGAGTAGTCATATGTACAGATATGTGGTTCACAACTTGTATTTGGGGAGGTAATGCTTATCTTTTCCATTGATGTCAAAGGGGGAGAAGAGTAATGTGAAAAATCCTGTAGGGGGAGAAGAGAAATGTGAAAAAAAAATTAGGGTGAGAAGAGCAATTGAGGAGAAGAGTCAGAACCAAAGGGGAAGTAAATGTAGCTGTGTTGATGGTATTTTTCACATCATGTGTTTCCATCAATGCTAAAGGGGGAAATTTTAGATGTTATCGTTATGTTGTTGATATGTGGTTGTCATTGATGTCAACACTATTAGAATCATTGTATTGAAGGCTTTATATGTCAAGGATATTGAGAAAATTATTAAAGGAAGAGTTGCAGGTTGCTAGTGGAACAGTGAAGTTCATGAAGGTGTTTTATTTTGTACATTTAAGATCATTTGGGTTTATTTTTGTGAGTATCTAGGTCATCTACTAGAATTTTCAAAGGTTCACATGAAGATTTGATCATGCTATGAACAGTTGTGTTCTGACAGTATTTCTATGGGTTCTATCAGTGTTCCTGATTAAATTTTATGTGATTCTGGTAAGTTTTGTTGATGTAGATGATTCTATGTTACTTGTTCTTGTTTGCGGATGCTTCTAGATCATTCTCTATCCATGTTGTACATTTGCATTGATCAGTGTGTTAGTGGTCGAAGATTTTTCTTGGTATGTTTGGGTTTTCATGTTCTTGGTCGACATGATGTTTGTAACGTGTTGCAAGTCCTAGGAGATTTAAAATTTGAATGTTTGGCATACTCGAAGATATTGTTTTGGGTCTCACAATAATATTAGTTGATGGTGTTTGATTCGCATTATTAAAAAATTATTTGTAAATTTGGGCCAACATTGTAAATATGTTTTATATTTTTGGTTGACTAGGTTGTTGATATAATTCTATGTTGCAGATATATAAGAGTGATTTTTTGAGCGAAGTTAGTGAGTGTATGAAGTGAAGAAAATCTAGAGAAGAGAAAGTGTGAGAATATTGATCTATTCATTTGATTGTATAGTAGAATGACAAGAAGTTTGAGCAAAGTGTGAAGAAGGTTTTCTGTGCTTAACTGGAACTATAATCAGGCTTGTGTAGAAGCTATTTTCTCAGTTCACACCTTGTGGATATAATCCAGATTATTGTGTATTGTTGGGAAGTGAGCCCTCTTGTATTTGAGTAGTGAGCTCTAGGCATTGTGCCTGAATGTATCTGTATCCCCATTATTTTTCATTATAATTTTAACAGGGTATAATATTGTGGACTAACATCCACTGTGGTTTTTCCCCTAATAGGGTCTCCACGTAAAAAATATTGGTGTTCTCTATGTTTATGATGTGTTGATTGTTTATTTTTTATTGTTCATTCATCATATCTGAGAGTAAGTTAAGTAAAGTCTGAAAAGTTTAATATTTTGTGACAATTGATTCACCCCCCTCTTTTAGTTGTTTGTCCTTCTTTTGGCAACAATATGATTATTTAAGCTCACCCCATGAAAATCCTCTCAACTAATTGTTAGAAGTTAACACTCTCCTTGTTCAACAAAATATATCCTTCCTTTGGGAGCCCCAATGGACTATAAGAATAATGCAGGAACACAGAACGACGATGACAATGAAAATTATTCTCTAGCTATGAATATAACACAAAAGTTAACTACGGTGTTTTGAAAATTTAATGAATTTTTTTGGCCAAGCCAAAGGCTCACCATTAGAGGTAGCTGCCTATTTTATCTTTCTTTGAGGAATTGTATACACCCATATTTTTGGCTTAATAGTTAAAAGTTGGTTTGATTTATTCTTATACTTTGACTTTAATATTTATGGTTCTCAAAATTGGTGTCCACCATTCATCATTCTACAATGGAGGAGCCTCAACAGGAAAGGAAGAGAGCCTATTGTAAGAAGAGACTAGAAAGAAATACATAATCCTATGATTAGAGGATTGTCAATAAATGTAAGTATATGGCAATTTGAGGTAAAAGACATGTTAAATATGGCCCAAATGGCCAATTTTTATTTTCATAAATTATTATAGATTCTTAAAGAGATGAATGTCTACACATAGAGACTTTTACAATCAAGATGAATAGAATCTATCACATTCAATACAAATGAGCTTGCCAAGTGAGGCAATAATAGTGGTAAAAGAGCATCAATAGGGTGAAGGAAACCCTAGAAATTCTAGCTAGACAAGCAAATGAAGGATTTTTTCATCCAAAGCAAAATAGTCTTGAGTCCAAGTATAAGAAACTAAGAAGGATGCATTGATATACAACAAACATGTTTAAGAATAGCCTTTGCATATCTAGGTTAAAAAAAGTAAAAGAGAATGAAACCTTTAGTAAGCTTTTGGACCACATCAAGTCAGATCTCATGTATGATCCAGTGTTTGTTGAGCCTCTCTCTAAACATGGTTCATGATAGAAGTCTCTAAACAAAATAACTTATCAAAATAAAGCATTCTAACCATTTACATGAATTATTAAACTTAAGGATAAGTGAAACATCTATTGAAAAAATTAAAATTCCGACTTCATGGAAGACCTTGGGTGAAACTTCAAGATCAATTGTTTGATGAATGCCATTGTTCAATATTGTCAAACCATCAGCACTGAGTTTATGCAAGTTGAAGTTATATAAAAGACAACCTAAAAATGTTAAAATAAACTGAAAGGTAAAGAGTTTTCATGTGCCAAAATGCGCTGTGACTTAAGGATGGAAAAAGGTCTCAATCAAAGACACCAAAGGCTAGCAATATTGAATATTGATGTGGCAGGTAAATTATTTTGAGGGTGATTGATTTGATTATAATGGCCAGTATTGAAAATTTTGACACGAATTGCAGGTAATAAACATAGATTGACTTGATGAGCGAGGCTGGTGCATTTGCAATCTAGTCGAAAATTGTGAATTCCAGGTAGCGAGATTATGTAGTAACGGTGGATGATCGTGCATCGCAACTTTTGGATTTGGAAATCAGGAGGACGAATTACTTTGTTAAATCGACAGATAAGAAAAGTTTAATGGTGTGACACCCTACCTGCCATCGATCAAACAATTTCTCATTGGGAACGTAATTAAACAAAGAATCAAATTCACCTCACTTCGTACTGCTAATAAAAACAAAAATACGATCTTACCAATATTTTCCGGCCGCCCTCAGAATTGCAATAGAGAACCGAACATTCCCAGAAATTGCGGTCAGTTCCTGGTAAGGGGAAAACAAGTCATCGTAGGTCCTATCTACGCGTTTTGAATGACATGTTTGAAATATGCAAACACGCATTAGATTTTAGTACTTTTGACATATGCCTGACTCGTTATGGACAGCTATTAGTCTAGACATGTGTCTATTTATGAAGTGGTTTCTCCAGAAGGAACCATGGATGTTGACTAATGCAAAGGCGTATAGTGTTGCCCACTGTAAAAGATGTATAATATTTTTACTACACTTTTAGTGTCAGATATTTATACAGAACTGGCTGCACCGTAAAATATAGCTGCAAGATAGAGCTAAGCTGTGCTATTCCAGTCTTATTACCCATTGAGAACATTCTTTGTTTCTCATGGGGAAAAGAAAGATGATCTCCTGTGCAGCCTGTAGAGTGCAACGCAAGAAATGTTCAGAAGAATGTGTATTGGCTCCTCATTTTCCTCCAGATGATCCAGACAAGTTCACAATAGTACGCAGAATATTTGGGACCGGACATATCATTAAACTTCTTCAAGTAATTTGTAGTTATGGTCCATTTTATAGTTGCAGAATATTAATTTAGGAACGTTGTATACAATGGTAGTTCAGTTCTCAAATTTAATCGAAACGAAATTGTAATAAATCCTTAGCAGGAAAAACACGGGTATACATTTTAAACTTTTTTTTTAATAACTCTCTTTTCCCTAAAGCATATAGGAGCTTAGCCATGTACTAGTTTGGAAGTGAAACTCATGTTTTTGATCACGTATTGGTTCAGGGTTTGGAGGTTGAGCAAAGAGCAGATGCAGTAAACAGCATGGTGTATGAAGCGAGTGCAAGGGTGCAGGACCCAGTGCACGGCTGTGAAAAAGAATTCAATGTCATGCGGAAGCAAATTGCTGAGCTGGAATCCCAATTGGCAGCCACTCAAACAGAGATAAAGCATATGCGGTCTCAGTATGATAACGTCGTAAGGTTTCTAAGCACTGGATTTCTTGATTCTCAACTCGCTGAATATCCAACAGATTCCCCATCACAACCACAGGAAGATATCATGTATGAGGAGGCGGATCCCTTGCTCTCGTGGGGCCCGCTATGGGAAACATAGATTTATCAGACTAAGTTCTCTGAGGTGCCATTTTTATGAAATGCAAATTGCAATAATCGGGTGCCCTCATCGCTGACATTTTTATGTGTTCTATATTGGATGTTCTAAGAAACAGTGGAAATTTGATGGAAAAAATATATATTTTAATCAAATAATAGGCCTGGAATATGACGGTCTGTTGGAAGGTTTTTCAATTTTAGATTGGTTATATTACAATTTTTGAATTTATTAGACTGTTAAATTTGATTTGTTATATTTTTATAATAAAGATATGTAATATGATTTTCTTATTTATAGTATTAGAATATAATATTTATCTTTGAAATACATATTGATTTACAATATTTTCAAAACGTTGGAGTATAATATTTTATATTTTTTTTAGTTTTTAGAATTATTTTAATAAGATTATCTTGAATATTTTTTAAATATCAATTTACAAAGATATTTTTAGTTGTAATAATAAGTTTAAGATGGTTTCTTTATGGGTAATATTTTTAAAAAATTATTGTTATCCTTGTTTTATAGATTTACATTTAGTATTTGATGTATACACTTTTTACTATTTTAAATTAACAATTTTAAAATTTTAAAAATAAAAATTCTTACCCAAAGTTCAAGAAAGTTGTTGCTGCACTATAATTTGTAAGTAATATTCTAGTTTCTCACATTACTAGACCATGTTCTTTATTTTGTTTGATTTCAAAATAATATTATTTAGTTGTTTTAGTTTATATAAATTATTTATAGTTTAAATTGTGCATCATAAAGTAGTTGAAAATGTGTACAATTTTCATTCCTCATTACTATATCTCATAGAATTTGTCACAAACCAAACTTGGTAATTGTTCTTATTATGGAAATATGAGATAGTTAATAGAATAATCTTATTCAAAACATAGAGATAGATTTTGTGATGCTTTGAGAAGAAATTACTTATCTAACGTTTATTACAATTGATGACCACTTACTTACCAAAGAATGTTTGAAGTTTAGAATAAACAATTTATCAACACATTCTCATGATTTCTATTCCCAATCTTTTATTATATAATAGGAGTTTTGGTAAATATTTTCTACATTGTTAAGCTCCTATTCATTCTCCATATGCATGCAAACATGTGTACAAAGATACTTTCATTGCTTAGGGATCTCTTCTATGAGATAGGATTGGTAGTTAACGCCAAGGATAGATTCAAATGTATAGAGTTCATGCCTACATTTACTATCTAAATAACATGAATTTAAATCAAGAGGAGTAACACTATGGTCTAAATTTTAAGATGGTGAGAATGATAGGATTCTATCCATTTCCAAGCATAATTTTCATTCATAGTCTATTAGTATGTAGCTTCATTTGCATTCTAGTTTCCCTGTTTGTAGAACAAAGGTAAAGGCTATAATAGACAATAGAAAGCTAAATGAAGAATATGTTGAGATATTAAATGGTCAAAGAATAGTTTTATTAACATGAATTATGCTATCAAATAATTTTAATATAGAATATTTATATGAAATTATTTATAAATTAAATATATATTTTTACAATTGATATGTTACCTTTTTCTAGAAAAAAGATGAAGATGTTAAAAAAGGAAATATTGAAAATCATGTGCAATTATTTTCATCTAGCCACAATTCTCACTAATGTACAAAGATTAAATATTTGAGAAGGTTTACCACAAACTATCCACCTCTAGGAATGAAAATGAAAATTAAAATCAAACCAAATCATTTTGAAAGAGCTATAGAAACTATGGAGATTGAGTATGATAAAGGGATTCCCAATCTCGAACCTTCTAAGTGTGATTAATACCAGAGGCCCATTTAGCCAAATTATTTGCAAAAAAATTTCATTCATAAGGAATTTTGAAGAAAGTGAAATTTAAATTTATGAAAGAAAAATAATCTAGTCAACATAACAAGCCAACTTTCAAGGAGATTCTTGAAATCCATGATTATTTAGAATTGTGGCCAACATCATAGAATTTGTGTGACAAATAATCTTCTTTCAATGTAGTTGATAATATTTCTCAAAAGATATAAGAAGATTTGAAGCGTCCATGTCATTATTGGTACCAATCCCCATAGTTGTAGAAAAATGGAAGTGAACCAAACCAACACTATACCATTCAATTTCACCTATCACTATAGCACCAAAGTTTTCACAAGAAGAACAATTAGTGTTAGTTTTGGAAAAATCAATGATGGAGGAGACCATTTACCTACTCCATTCACCTTAATAGAATATTTACGCCTATATCTAATCAAATTGTCCAATGAAGTTGCTTCAAACCTTACAAATCCTAGAGAATAAAGTCACCATCCAAAGAAAAATTTAAATCCACTAATTTGTTTTTTAAGGATTCCAAAATATCCTACAAAACTTGTTGGAAAAGTCTCTAATGACCTTAGAAAGGTTGATGTTTTCTTTCTAGCCATAACTGTCATTAAAAAAATACAAGACCGGTATCCATAGTTAATAGAAGAATACACATAGAAGTAGGATGTGTTATGACAAAGGAACTTAATTGATCAAATTATCATAAAAAAAATTTGATCTTAGGAAGGTGTGACCATCAAATTATAGGACTAGGAAACTTTTTTTTTTTGCATGGCTAAATATTAATCACCTAAGTAAAGTATAAAATTAACAAAAAATTATTTTAATTTATATATTTAAGTTGGTGGCGTTCCTTTTTTATTGAACATCAAAAGTTGCTTTGAATTTTTATCACATACAACTTAATGTACCATAGAAAAATTGATCATTGACATTTTCATGGTCTTTTAGGTCTTTCTCTTATGATGTATGACTTGTCTTGCATTGATTTAATGTTGCAATGTAACTTATGCATTCACATTAGGTCCTAAATATTCAAAGTATTATGTCTTGTGAAGGTGTTGTGAAGTGTTCTAACATATTTCTAGTTTTTTCTAGAATCTTTTCATTACAATTCACCTGAAAATCACCTTTTCATCACTTATCAAGTCCTATTTTAAAGTGTTGTAAAGTCTTGTAACAAGATTTCACACTTTTCTAAGCCTGAATTCACTATTTACACATTTCTTATGCTTTATATGAACCCTATGCACTCATAAGATTTAGTTAAGTGTATTTTTGAATGTAAATGTAACAAACAACAATAAATGCAAGTTAATTCCCAACACCCATTTACAAACACAAGCTAGGAACCATTCGCTATGGGTAGAAAATGAGTCCCTCTTGTCTCCAAATTCAAAGTAATTCAAAATTCCTTTTGATTTTTTATTAAAAAATACCTTATGTCAGCCAATGATGAGGTATTTTTGGGTTATTAGGGAATAAGTGTGTATAAACAAGTATTTTTATTCTCATATCAAACCTCATTCACTTTCATTAACTCATTCAACTTCAATTAGCATTCAAGCACTTCGCATCATTCAATCAAGCATTCATCAAGCATCTTGGAGCAACCATTGACATATCTTCAAACTTCAAAAATAAAGGCTTGGCGAGTTTAGGACACTTGCATGTTGTTTTTCATCATTCCTTTCTTTTATTCATTTGAATTCTTTATCAAGGGTTTGATTACCGAAGTGGGATTTGACTAAGGAAAATCCCTATACTCTAACTCTTAACCATTTTTTCCCTCGTTGCATGTGTTTTTGTAGACTTTTGTATGTAGATTTTTCAAGAAAATAGGTGTTGAAAGGTGGTCAACAAGTCAACAAAGTATTTCAAGTCAACTAAACCCTATTTCAAGCTTGGAGACAAACTACAGTCTATTTTCTGCAGATTTGACTCTATCAACTAGACAAGAAAATAAGTGTAGATCTGGAGCTACAAAATTGACCTTTGATTTCATAGAGTTTTGGAGGAGGACTGATTTTCCATTAGTGGTGAATGAGACCCACCTTAAAACTAAAAAAGGTGTTTTTTTTCAGATTCCAGTTCTTGACTGTCAAAAAGCAGTTTTCAAGTGTTTTTGTCAGAAGTAGGACTTATTCACTATTAGTGTCAAATGAGTCCCACTAGTGATTTACATTGATTTATTCCAGACATCAAAGCATTCTGGATTTTTAATCCAATTTCCAAGTGCACTTTGTTTTACATTGTTCAATTATGTTTGCATTAGTTTTCATTTCTATTGCATTTGTTGCATACCTCAATGTGTTTTTGAACATTGCATATTACATTACTTTTGCATTAATAATCAATAAATTACATCATTTAGTTGCATCTACATCATTGCATTATTCATAATTACATCATACTTACATTAGTTTTAGTGAACCACCACAATTTTGGGGTTCTATCTCTCTCCTTTTAGGTGAAAGATCTTAAGAGTGCAAGAGAAGTACATAGAACACTCCTTAAATTGTTGGTTTATTTTGGTGAACCTGCATATGAAACACTTTATCTTTCTAATTCCAATTGCATCTTGTATCCTAGGTGTCCTTTGCATCAACATTCAATCAGGTTTTTTTTTTTTTTTGCATCCTAGGGTTTCTCAAGTTACATTAGTGAAAGACTCATATAGACTTCATTTTTGCATATCATTGAAAAAGTGAAAATTTTCATTTGCATCCTCATTCTGCATCTAAAAAGCATTGAATTCACTTTAAATTTTATGAAGAAACATAAAAAAATCCATACTTGGACTCATATGCAACCCTAGGTGAATCAGTCCATTCGCATTTTCTGCATTGAAATTTTTGATACTTTCATAGATTTTCTTGCATTTATGTTTTCTATTACTATATTCCTGTTTTGGTTTACAAATTTTTTTTCATTAGCATTTTATTCATCCTAGTTTTCATTTGCATTCACCCCATATTTTGTGGTACTTGTATGATCTATTTAGGATCTAGGACAATCGCTTATAGAATGTTTAATGAGAACTTGAATACTTTAAACAATTCAAAACTTCATAAACGAAATATCATAATGAAACTTTTAAAATAAACTTAACATAATAATGTTGAAAGTAGAAAGAAAGAGAGAAGAAATAGAGAGACAAAACCACAATTGATAATGGAGTTTATCTATAAGGACTACGTCTCTGGGTCCCTCTCCAATGGAGGACCGATCCGATTAGCTCCAAGAAATCAAAATTACAATTGTGACAACATCATTCCCTTCAAGCACACCAATATTGCAGCATAACTTTGATGTACAGGAACAATTACAATCTTCTCTCGAGCATAGTCTCTTTCTGCATCAACTAACTTCAACCTCCCAACTCTCACCTAAACCCCTCCTTTTATACACAAAATATGCCTAAATAGGCTTAACCACCAAATTAAATGCTTAACCCCCTTATCAATTCATACATCTCTAATATCTCCATTTGTCTTCTATTAGCTTCTGGTTTTGATTTATGGTTAGGTTGTTGTACTTGTTTATGGCTTATTAAGCCATTTTGTTATATATTCGGGCTTAGATACCTTTCAAAAGCAACCAACCTCTATATACATATGTCGACGGTTCTATGGTTGAACGGTTATAAATAATTTTGGTGGCCATGGGGTCGGCGGTTCCAACCCCGCCAGCCTCGCTGTTCTCACAATAACCGAACCTTAGCACAACATAACAAAGCCTCCCCACACATAGACTAAGGAAAGCTCGCTGGCGCAATGGTGGAACCACCCGATATTTGTGGGGAGAACGCAGGTTCAAACTTGTCCACTGCTAAGTTTAGTAGTCCGTTTACCAAACACGTACGCCGAAGACCCCCCATAGTGACACCTGTCCAACTATGACTTGTAGGCCAATCTGACGTGCATGCTGAAATGGGTGCTGACCAAGCAAATCCGTACGTTGACTGGGTGCCACGTGTCAGAGCCCTATTCATGGAAGGTGCTAACTGAGCTGCTGACGAAGCTACCACATGTCAGATGACGTTGCCAATGACTGCTGACTGGATTGCCACCTAGGATGCCTGTACTGTACGACAGGACACGTGTCGCCCACTGATTGGTCTGTACCATCTGACTTAGCCGCCACATGTCTCATCCAAATTCATCCATGTGGATTCTGTATGGTACGTACTGACACGTCAACATGATGATGTCATCAGTTTTACCTTCAAGTTGACTAAAGTTTGACTGCTTGTAACTCGAGCATATGATGTCTGATTTTGATGAAATGAACACCATTGGAATCGTCCCGATGAGCTCTTCATGATGATGCTAGTTCTATCAATTTTTGAGATGATTATTTTTTTGCCTTCTAGATGCCCCTGAAGCCAGTTTGAATAGAAGTTTTACTGGCCATAACTTGCACAAACGGAGTCCTTTTCACCCCATTGAAGTTGCATTGGAATCAGGACGTCATCCTCTTTTTGATGTTGCTAAAATTTGGAGCATTGGGAACACTTCAATTTTCACTAAAAATGTCCCCCAGATCAGGCCTCCCCACTAGAGAGCTTTAAGACCTCTGAAAGCTTGATTACTTGGAATGTAAGTGAGGGTAAAGTTCCCTCATTTTACCAACCTCCATCCATCTTGCTTTGCTTGGATGCATCCCCTTCAGGCCCACTTTGAGGTACTCAACATCTCCTCTTCGTGAAGTTCTGACATTCCTGTCGAGAATAACATCTTCTGGCAACTCTGACATGTACTCTAGTGAAAGGTCATCAACTAATGGAACTTGAATGTCTGTGACTTCATCTAGGATCATTGGAGGCTTGTACAGTTTCAAATTCTCAACATTGACAACTGTGTAAATATGCATGTATGGAGGAAGATTGAGGCGGAAGGCATTGGTACCAATCTTCTCAAGGATCTCAAAAGGACCATACCTAATTGGCTTAAGCTTTTTACCTTCACCTTGTATCCTTTCCTTGCTGATATGTAACCAAACTCGGTCTCCAACCTGAAAATGATGATCAGTGCGATGCTTGTCATGGCGAACCTTGTATTTTGCTTGGCTCTGTTCCAACCGTGCTTTCACTGCCTGATGAATTGCTTGGACTTTCTGGACGAACTTCAAAGCCTTCTCTGCATCATGGCATCCATCTTCAACATCATCTTTTTCGAAAGCAAAATCCATCGGTGTCTTGGGCACATACCCAAAGCATGTATCAAAAGGAGACCTCTTAGTAGAAGAGTGTGTTGCATGGTTGTAGGCATGCTGCACATAATGAAGACTCTCATCCCACAATTTAGGATGCTTACTACAATACCCTCTGAGTAGATGCACCACTCTCCTGTTTATAACCTCTTCTGTCTGTCAGTCTGCGGATGGAAGGTCATACTTTTCTTCAGTCTGTTGTCCATAAGTCCCCACAAAGCTGACCAAAATTCCCCCAAGAATCGAGAATCTTGATCCAATACAATAGAAGTAGGTAACCCAAAATGAACCCATACAAATTGAAAGTACATATGAGCTATTAGTTCAGCAGTGACTTTCTTTTTACAAGGCATCAAAATACACATTTTGCTGAACCAATCAACTACTACATACAAATAATCATGTCCCTTCCTAGACATAGGTAACCCCCCAACAAAGTCCATTGACACACTTTCCCATGGATGAGAAGGTACAGGTAGAGGTGTGTACAAACCCAACTTCCTGTTACTAGGCTTACTAGTTGCACACATAACACAACCTCTAATATACTTAGTTACATTTTCTTGCATACGAGGCCAATAACAATACTTCTACAGTTGAGTCAATGTTTTATTTACCCCAAAGTGTCCTGCAATCAATGAGGTATGTGCTTCTCTAATAACCTGTGCTTGTTCATCTTTTGGAACACATAATTTACCCAAGTGATATAACAGTTTATCTTGCACATAATAATCTTTCTCTTCTACATGTTTACCTTTCATTAAAGCAGCATAGATATCCTTAAAGTTCTCATCATTAGCATATTGTTCCTGAAAACTTTCATGAACCATAGAACTATTCTGAAGGATTATCAAAGCATTCATCATAGGAGGTCTAGAGAGCATGTCTCCTACTTTGTTATGGGTACCTTTCTTATACTTAATAACCAAATGAAATCAGTAGAAAAACCCATTCGAAAAGTGCTCTACTTTGTTGCGATTTTGTGAGTGCAAATACTAAGTGGGTGATCGTGGATTACGGTTTCTTTCCCATTATGTAATGTTTCAATTTTTAACACTCTGAACTAAAGCATAAAGTTCTTTATCATAAGTGGGATAGTTACTTACTGCTCCTGAAAAAGTTTCAGAGTGGTAGCAAACTGGTTTACCTCCTTGCATGAGTACTGCTCCCATGGCAAACCCACTCACATCTGTCTCAATCTCAAATGGTTGATGTAGATCTGGTAAGGCCAAAACTGGTGCGGTGCTCAACTTTCCCTTCAAAGTGTCAAAAGCCTTTTGCTGTGGACCTCCCCACTGAAAAGTTGCTCTTGTACTAGTTAATGCATGTAATGGCGATGCTATATAAGAGAAATTTGCAATAAACTTTCTCCAATACTGAACTGCACCTAGGAAACTTCTGACCTCTCTGACTGTACTTGGCTTAGGCCAGTTTACAATAGCTTCGACCTTCACAGCATCTACTTTCAATTGACCACCCCCTACAACATAGCCTAAGTACACTAAGGATGTCTTAGAAAATTCACATTTAGACATCTTTACATACAATTTTTATTTTCTCAATACATCAAAGACTTTCTTTACATGACTTACATTATCTTCCCAAGTTCGACTAAATACAAGAATATCATCTAGATAGACTATGAAAAAATCATCAATAAAAGGATGAAAGACATCATTCATGACTCTCATAAAGGTAGCTGGTGCATTACAAAGCCCAAAAGGCATAACCAACCACTCAAATAGTCCCTGTTTTGTTTTAAATGTAGTCTTCCAAATATCATCTTCTGCAATTCTTATCTGATGATAACCACTTCGCAAATCTCACTTAGTGAAATAAACTGCATGTTTTAATTGATCAAGTAAATCATCAATTCTGGGAAGAGGATACCTTTTCTTTACCGTTATCTTGTTCAAGGCATGGTAGTCGATACACATCCTCCAAGTTCCATCTTTCTTTGGAACCAAGACAATTGGAGAATCACAAGGAGAAGTACTAGGACGAATGACTCCTTTTTCCACCAACTCTTGAACCTACGTTTTGATTTCCTCATTCTGCATAACTGATAAATGGTACATGCCGATATTAGGAAGTGGCACATCCTATTGTAATTGGATTTCATGATGTATCTCTCTCTTAGGTGGTAACCCCTTTGGTTCCTGAAACATGTCATCATAAGCAGAAATAATCTTGACCATTTCAATTTTATGTTTTGGGTCGCACCCCTTGAAGGCCTCAGATTTATCATCTTCTTTGGCTTTTACAAGCATTAATACAAATTTTTTACTTGAATTGACCAACCTCTTCATTTGACTAGCATTAACTAGTGTAAGATTAGTCTTCACCTTATGTGCCTGTACAATGTATTCTACCCCATCTTTAAAAAGATGATACTTATTCTCCCCCCTATAAAAGATTTATTTTCTGTCATAAAGATAAGGACTTCCCAACACAAGCCCACAAATATCCAAAGGGACCAAATCTACTTCTACCTCATCTACAAAGTTTGCAGTGATACAAATCTCAATTTACACTGTTTAGTTACTTGTAATTGTGCATCATTGCAAACCCATCCAAGTGGATATGGTTTCAGATGAAGTGTTGTAGTCAAATTAAGTTTCTTTACAACTTCTTCAGATATTAAGTTGACTTGTGAACCCGTATCAAATAGAGTATCAACCTTAGCGTGTTTTGTTACAACACGAATGTGAAACAATTCATTTCTTTGCTTATCAACCTTAGGAGAAGATTCTTTACTTGTACTTGCACTAGAATTAGAAAAACTTGCATCAGAAGAGAGAGATATACCTTTCCCTTTACCTTGGATTCTGGTAGCAACAATCATTGTCTCATCTTCGGAGTCAGAACCAAGATCCTGTTGAACCACTGCAGTAGTCTTTTGCTTGCCTTTATTACCTCCATATCTTTTCGGCCGCAACTCAGGATGAAGCTTCCAACATATTGAATCATCATGCCCCTCTTTCTTGCAATGGGAGCACGTGGGTTTCTCACCCTCTTTCTTAGTTGTAGCTATCTTCTTCCCTTTACATTTATCTTTATCTTTTTCTTTCCCTTTAGACTTACCCTTGAACATAGATGGCTTCTTGGAAAAGTTATCACTAAAACTGTTCTTACCCCTTGACTCTATATGAGTAGCTTGAATATACACCTCGTCTAGATTGTTGGGACTCAACATTAAAATAGTGTGCCTAAGGTAAGAATGTAAACCACCAATATACTTAAGTAATGTGTCTTGGGTATACAAGGGAACATTTAGAGCAATGGCCTGTTTTCTAAACTCATGAGTATAATCCTGGGCAGACTGCCCCTTACCTTGCCTAAAGATTTGCCAATTCATTGTTAACTATTGCATATAACCTAAAGGATAGAATTGTTTACTAAGGGCAGCAACAAACTCCATCCAAGACATATTAACTTGACCATGGCGAGCAATTTCTTCTTGAGATTTACTCTCCCACCAGGTGAGAGTTGTACCTCCCAACTGGAGAGTGGCTAATTGAATCCTAGAAGCATCTTCTACTAGGCCTTGAATCCTATAGTACACTTCTACTTGTTGGACCCAATCATGTAACTTCTCAACATTTAACTCCCCTCAGTATTTAGGTAACTCAAATTTTACATCTAGCTTAATAACAGGCTTAGATTTTCTCTTAAATGGATTTACATTAGAAGAAGGAGAAGGAGAAGGAGGAGAAGGGGGAGGAGAAGAAGAGGGAGAAGATGGAGGAGAAGGAGTTTCTGGAGCTTTCTCCTCTATGTCTTTCTGATCTTCCTGCTTCTCATGCTTTGAAGAGCCTCCCTTTTCGTGCTTCTTCTTTTCTGCATAAAGTTCATCCACCATCGCCTTCATGTCAAGAAATAGCTTCTGGAAATACTTGTCACTGAGTTCTGAACTATTTCCACCTTCTTTTGCTTCCATCTGTGATGGTTGATTAGCTCTTCGTCTTTTGATCTTTGATTTATACTCTTCAAGTTCTCCTTCACCTCGTTGCAACCTGGATCTCGTTAGCATTCAAATTCTGTAATACTAGCCACACACAAAGCTCTGATACCAACTTGATCTATTTAGGATCTAGGAAAATCACTTATAGAATGCGTAATTAGTACTTGAATACTTTAAAGAATTCAAAACTTCATAAAAAAAATATCGTAATGAAACTTTTAAAATAAACTTAACATAATAACGTTGAAAGATGAAAGAAAGAGAGAAGAAATAGAGAGACGAAACCACAATTGATAATGGAGTTCATCCGTAAGGACTACGTCTCCAGGTGCCTCTCCAATGGAGGACCGATCTGATTAGCTCCAAGAAATTAGAATTACAATTGTGACAGCATCATTCCCTTCAAGCACACCGATATTGCAGCATAACTTTGATGTATAGGAACAATTACAATCTTCTCTCGAGCATAGTCTCTTTTTGCATCAACTAACTTCAACCTCCCAACTCTCACCTAAACCCCTCCTTTTATACACAAAATATGCCTAAATAGGCTTAACCACCAAATTAAATGCTTAACCCCCTTATCAATTCATTCATCTCTAATATCTCCATTTGTCTTCTATTAGCTTCTGGTTTTGATTTATGGTTAGGTTGTTGTACTTGTTTATGGCTTATTAAGCCATTTTGTTATATATTCAGGCTTAGATACCTTTCAAAAGCAACCAACCTCTATATACATATGTCGACGGTTCTATGGTTGAATGGTTATAAATAATTTTGGTGGCCATGGGGTCGGCGGTTCCAACCCCGCCAGCCTCGCTGTTCTCACAATAACCAAACCTTAGCACAACATAACAAAGCCTCCCCACACATAGACTACGGCAAGCTCGCTAGCGCAATGGTGGAACTGCTCGATATTTACAGGGAGAATGCGGGTTCAAACCTGTCCATTGCTAATTTTAGTAGTCTGTTTACCAAACACATACGCCGAAGACCCCCCACAGTGACATGTGTCCAACTATGACTCGCAGGCCAATCTGACGTGCATGCCAACATGGGTGCTAACCAAGAAAATCCGTATGTTGACTGGGTGCCACTTGTCAGAGTCCTATTCATCGAAGCTGCTGACCGAGCTACTGATGAAGCTACCACATGTCAGATGATGTTGCTGATGACTGCTGACTGACTGCCACCTGGGATGCCCGTACTGTACGGCAGGACACGTGTCACCCGCTGATTGGTTCGTACCATCTGACTCAGCTGCCACATGTCTCATATGAATTCATCCATGTGGATTCTGTATGGTATGGACTGACACGTCAACATGATGATGTCATCAGTTGTACCTTCAAGTTGACTAAAGTTTGACTGCTTGTAACTCGAGCATACGATGTCATATTTTGACGAAATGAACATCGTCAAAATTATCTCGATGATCTCTTCACGATGATACTAGTTTCATCAATTTCTGATATGATTTTTTGCCTTCTCGATGCCCCTGAAGCCAGTTTGACTAGAAGTTTGACCGGCTGTAACTTGCACAAATAGAGTCCTTTTCGCCCCATTCAAGTTGTGTTGGAATCAAGATGTCATCCTCTTTCTGATGGTGCTAAAATATAGAGCATTGGGAACACTTCAATTTTCACTAAAAAATGTCCCCTGGATCATTGTATGAGTGTTTAGTTCCCTATTGATAATACTTTAGTGAGACAAAGTTTTAGATTGATGGCTTCCACAATAGTGCTTTTGTTGTGGACCTTGGGATCTCAAGAGCTACTAATCCTATTATGGAAAATGGTGCATTAAGCATTGATACTACCACTAGTATTCCCTTACCTTCATATCCAATGCATATTGACACACAAACAAATTCCATTCCTCAAGAAAAAGTCATTAATATTCATGAGGATTTCACACATTTTCAACAAGATTTAAGTCTTGAAAAAATCTTCACCACTGCTATGCCTACCATAGAAAACCTTCATCACTTGATTGAAAGTGACAATGGCTTATAAGTTATGAAAAGAATAGCTGAAATATACAACAAACATTTTCCTTCCACATCCTAATCAACAAACATTGTTGTGAGACAAGGAGGATCTCACATTCCTCCCCCTTCAACCATAGCATCCATACTCACCTATACCACTCCTAAAGTTACAATAAGCATGCATCAAGTTAGTCACGTGAGTCTTTCACTATTCCAACTAGCATTCCTATTTATTTTGTGGCATCAAATTCTCCATCTTCTACCTTCACCCCTCTTAGTTTTCCTTTCACTTCTCCTAATATTACATGCACTCCATAATCATTCCCTCTTCCAACTCATACAATTAAAATGACCCCATCATTACACAAATCTTTAATACCATTTCATCCATGCAACAAAAAATATCCACCATTAGCCAAAGTCAAAATGCTCCAACCACATATCATATCTGTAGTAGCCCATTATATCTAGAGATCTTGAGAACACAGATGCCATAGGGAATTGAGATGCCTAGGTTTGAGAAGTATGGAGGTAAAGGAGATGCTACTAATCATTCTAATGCCTATACTACACTATTTAGTGATTTTTTCCTCAATGATAAACTATTAGCCAATCCTTTTCCTAGGACCTTAAAGGACACTACATTAGAGTGGTTTTCAAACTTACAAAATCATTCAATCCTATTGTTTAATGAACTTGTGGATTCTTTTATAAGTCATTTCCAAGTCCATATGACTCCCAAAAATATAATGGCTGATTTAATGTGATGTAAACTAAAACATAGATTTTGGGATCTATGTACTTCTGTTACATTCTTAGGGTTTTTCACCTAAAAGGAGAGAGATAAACCTTAGAAACCTAGTTGGTTCACTCAATCAAAGATGTGTGTGATGAAATTATGTATAAATCCAATGTTCTAGATGCAAATAATTGATAAGACTAATTGATTAAGTAAGCTAAACTATTCAAATGCAACTTTTTTGAAAACACATCGTGTTATGCAGAAAAGAACTAGAAATGAATGCAAAACTTAACAAAAATGTATCACACTGAAAGTGTGCACCTAGGATCTTGATGAATGCTAGAAAATACATTTGGAAGGTTGTTGAAACTAAAATTTTGGCCTAGTAGGACTCATTCGTCACTTTGGGCGGATTAGTCCCATTTCTAGATGACTGTACAGGAGACTGTTTTAGCCAAAAGGGTGTCCAAATCTACAAAAATATTTAGAAAAAATGTAGAGTGGGAGTAATTCACCACTCTAGGTGAATTAGTCCATTCTATATTTTTTGAAAACTCAAAAATGGAATCTGTAGCTTTTGGTCTCCTCAATCTACACCTCTAGGTACCTAGATTTGAAACCTTGATTTCTGAAACTATAAATGACTTTTTGTGTGAACTTTGGCCTTGCAAAAATGGAGATCAATTCAACAAGTTTGTAAAATAATACTCAATAATGTCCAATCCATCCAAGCACCTAAATCTGAAAATACATAACAAAAGAGAAAGAAATAGTGAATGTTAGGGCATAGGGATTTTCTTTGGTCAAACCCCTTTTAGGTAATTGAACCAAAATGAAAAAAGAATGGAATGAAACATAAAAAATGGAATTTATTACCATGCCATGATGAATGATCTTGAAATCCTACATAAATACATGAGGATTTAACCCTTGAGTGCTTTAGAAAGCTAGCTTCAAGATTACTTTTAACGAAGAAACCCTAGCTTGCTTGACTTGGATGAGAAGATAAAAGATGAATTAATGATGATAGATGTAAGAATGATTTTTTCTATGTAAAATTAGGATACAAAAACTTATTTATAAATAATTTTTCCTTAGTATCCCAATTATGCATCATCATAGGCCGATATGAAGAAAATTGAACTTAAAAGCTAATTTTTTTGGCTCAAACCCCAAAAATTACTCAAAATGGGACTCATTCACCACTAATGGTGAATGGGTCCCAACTAGATGGGACTAATTCACCATTAATGGTGAATGGGTCTAATAGAGATCATTTTTGCTAGCTAGAATGTCGAGAAATAAGAAAACTAGGCTTATATGATGACTATGTTGGTTATTTGTCAAATTATGCCTCGAGATGCACAATATGTGGTCATAGGGACTTATTAATTATGATGTAAATGTTAAATAGGACTTGGAACACAAAATTCAATGTGAAATTGTGATTAAGTACACTTTACAAGACTAAATGAGGTCCACATAGCCTAGAAAAGCACAAAAACAATGCGAACATGCAAGATACATTACAACACTAGTTTATCATTAAGTTTACATTAAGAATCTTCTAAATTGATGTGAAAATGTTATTAAACACATTTTTTAATATTGAATTAGGGAGAAATAGGCTAATTAATTCTAGAAACGTGTGAAATTCCTTTACAAGACTCTACAACACTTTTACAAGACATTGTTAAAAGCATGTTGTTTGATTTGTGAGGGTCCAAGACCTAGTGTGTATGCATAAAAAGCCTCACAACACTAGATTAAGACCTCACTAATTCCATTTTATCTTGAATAATTCCCATGTCAAGCAAAGGTTCCTTTCTACGACACAATTAGCCCCCACTTTAATGAGAGGATGAACCTACTTCAAACTCATAATAAAGTAGCCGTTCAAGAGAGATCCACATTTACGTCAAGCCCCCAAGATACAAAATCATGCAATGGAAAGATAAAAAGAAAGAGAAGGTGGAAAAGATGTACTCACTCTGGGCTGATGAAACTTCTTGGTTTCTCACCGAGTGAGAAAGGCCAACGATATAATTGCTCTAGGGCCATAGAACTAGTTGTCTATGGGGTGAGAAATCCCAAAAAGCTAAGATCCATATGCTAGTTGGTATGCACTTATGCACACAAAGGTGGCTATGGGGAAAAGTCATGCCACTAGTTGGGCTTCCCATTCAACCATGTTAAGGTCATACCGCTTGATAACTTTAACAAGGCGCCACAAAAGAAAATGATGGTTCAAGCTCTATGAGGTAAGCAAAACTTTGTATGCTTGAAACTCATAGACAATGCTAATGCAAAATAGTGTAAGGATTGTTCAAAAGGATTTTTCTTTGTTAATACAAGGTCTCATCTTAGAGGATATTGTGCTTAATATCTCCAAGAAAGGATGTGTCAAATAAATATCATGATCTTGGAGAGAATCAGGCCCATTGACTCCACCAAGAAAATAATGCATTGCAAGAAGAAAGAAATCGCATAGCAAAAATGAGTGGTGATGTATGCCTCCACTTTAAAGTAGTTGCGAGCACCCATACTGTGAGAAATTTCTTTAAACTAGAAGAAGAGGAGGACATGAGTGCTTACCTAGAAATCCCTATGCCAAGTCATATGTTTCTAATAAGCTACATCATGAGAGAGAGAAGTATATCATATGCAAGCTAACTGAAGGCATGTTTTCCACATCACAAGCTTTCTCTTATGTATTCATGAAAATTTAATGACTAGACAAAGGAGGCAACCACAAATGACCTAGGAGGACAAGGCTATCAAACCACTTTCCCCCACTTAGTGCATGACAAAGGTGAGCTGAAAGGATTGTTGAAATGTATGCTAGAGTGAAAATCAATAGCAATTAGAGGAATTGATGCTCCCACATCAAGAAGCATACCAAAATCCTAAAAATGCTGGATTTTATGACTCAAAGCATGAAATTCATTAGTAGAGTGACTATGAACTCTATGAAATGCACAAAAGGAATTTTTATCATAACATTTCTTTCAAGTTCTAGGAGGGAGGGTTATCAAGTGATCTTGGAGGAGCCTTGACAAGATACCCTCTTGATCAATGGGAGAAGGTGGTATTGTGGTGTGTTTCAAAGATACATATTTCTTAGTATTATATGGCATACCTTCACAAGTGTCACTAGATTGTGAGATTTTATTCTTTCCTTTAGAGGAAGGTATAAAATATAACGAGTTCAAATCATGAACATTTTGTGAGATGAAATTGACATTAAGAAAAGGTGCAGTTGTTTGTGTCATAGTTAAAGGAGGATGTTTAGGACTACTAAGCAAGAAGGATGATTCAGGAGGGTGTTGTGTGATAGTGTTGATGTTGAGTGAAGGTTTGGTGATCTCAGTAAAAGGAGAATAACCAAGACCATGAGTTGTTTGTTGTGTGTTAGGCTTGATAGGATTGTGGATACCTTGTTCTAAGCACCACATCCTTTTCCACTATACCCAAGTTGCTTCATGATGTCATAAAATTTTCCATAAAGCTATTTTAGTGCTTTAGAATCATATGGTCATCCGTTGTCGTGTTCATCAAGGGTCGTAGATTTTGTGGCATTGTCTAAAATGGTTGAGGTGGATGCTTTTGAAAGGTTATCATAATTTTTTGTTGACATGATGGTTGATTGTTCTTGTGTCTCACCTTTCTTTTGTGTTAATATGTATTCACTCACCAGTGTGAATTTTAAGGATCCCCAATCATCACCAAATAATTTACAGACCGATTCCATATTGTTGTGTTCAATTTCAAGAGGCTCAATGTTAGAAGTTGGAATCATTTTTTTCAAAGGACTTGTGACCCCTTTTTCAAGGTGCAAGAAAATTTTAGGCTCAAGGCCTATTTCAATTTGATATATACGATTGTTATAAAAATACGTCATGATATGGTGAAGGGTGAAAGGTACTGCATTCATCTGATAAATCTTTGGTCAACCTAAAAGGAGATTATATGAAAGATCATAAGGCATGACACGGATAGGAGAATGCAAAGTAACCACCCCAACCATAATAGGTAAAGTAATTATCCCAAGTGGTTGCTTTGTTGTATTATCAAATCCTCAAATAGAAATGGAATCATGTATTATTTGTGATCTATCAACTTTTAATCTATCAAGTAAACTCACACTACACACATTAAGGGTAGAACCATTATCTATGAGAGTACATTTGATACCTGTGCAATGGAATTTAATAATGATCATAAATGCATCATGTTGTTTTCATAACTCCAAAGGAGGGAGATCATTTTGGTGAAAAGTAATATCAAGACTATGTTTCTGGATGAGAGCAGCCACATCATTTGGAGTGGTTCTAGGAGGAATTGTGAGTTGTTTTAAAGTAGTTTGAAGAATGGTTTTGTAAATCGGCGAAGTTTGAAGTAAATCCCAAAGAGAAATTTTGGTAGGAGTATTATTTAATTTTTCAACAAGATAATACTCCTTTGTAGGTGGGTTATAGTGAGGAGCACTAGGAAAATTAGGTAAAGGTAATGATGGTGGAGTTGGTTGTGGTAGTTGCATATTATTTTGAGTGTTATATGTATGAGCAAGAGTATCATTACTAGATACATTGGTGTTAGGGGGATAGAGGGTGTGTCGAGGTTAATTAGAGGGATGAAGGGGATGTGAGGGTGGGTAAAGAATAAGTTTAGGTATATTGGAAGGATGAATTTTATGTGAGGGTGGGCAAAGGGTGTAGTGAGGTTGAATATTGTTAACATCCCGTAACAAGTGAGATTTTTCATTGTATTTGAAGGTGATATTATTTCTGTCTTGGCTCATAATCTCCTCCCTAGAAGGAGAGTTCATAGGAGAAAAAAAAAACCAAATGTTCATGATGTTTAAGGTTTGGTTCATCCAAAATGACTTCATTTCCAATAGGAGAATGATCAATGGTGGGATTTTCAAGAGGGGGAGGATTAGGAGAAGGTGTTCGTTGAATGTCCATTTTCTTTAAGGTACCATTCTCTTTTTCCATGTTATCCACCCTACTGGGAGAGCTTGTAGTATAGTCATCCAAGTTTGAGGTTTGTAAAGGAGCTTCATCAAAAGTGGGGGATGCATCAAGAGAAAAAATATGATTTTCAAGAATGGTTAAATTATTTTGGTTAAAGAGGCCTTTCCAAATGTTAGTTAGATTAGGAAGGAGAGAGAGAAGGTTATTACTTTCATTCCATATATCCTCTTGATAAATGTGATTTGTATGATTATTCAGGATTGTATCCTCTTGTACTAAAGTCGTCTTACAAGTAGGGAGGGTATTGAGAGATGGATTTGGGATACACAAAATGTTTTCTATGATCTTATGTTCTTGTTTTCTAACATCATCCAAAGGGGAATAAGGAAAGGGAAAATCAAGATCCTCAAGATTTGTAACTTCTTTCAACAAGATACCTTCATTGCTAATAGGAGAGGTACTGGGAGAAGAACAAGTATGTGTGTTATGATTGTCTACACCTCCATTCACACCAATGGGTAATGTAATGTTTTGGTCTACGCTATGTTCCTCATAGTTGTAATAAAAAAAAATCATAAGAGGGGTGTGGTCATGCCCACAAAAGGATATGAAAATCATAGTAAAACCTTTCCTGGGAATTGGACATTCCAACAGTGACTAATATCTCTCTATGGGCGTTCATTTACTTGTCAAAAGGGGATGTATACTTTAAATAGTGCAGCAAAATATATGCACTAAGAACTGGTTTCGGTCAAATCTTAGCAGAAATAAATACTGGAAAGAAATTCTATCTACGCTATAGGAAGGTAATGGAAAATTCTTCAACTTAACTATGATTTGATTAAAACAGAAACCATAACAACTACTGACTAAAACACAAACTAACTGGCCTTATGCTGAGGAGCAGGCACAGGGATGGATTTCCCTATGCTTAGAAGCAATACAAGACTAAGTTTGTATGAAAACTTCAAAGATGAAAGCTAATTGAAGATCAACAGAAAAGAACAACTAACTAGCTAGCTACAGATACTTACTAAGTGGGCCCCCTTAGCAAGCATCTACTAATTATGCAAGTGCTGAACTCAGAACTTCATTAAACTTTATTCATGAAAATAGAATGGTATACATTGCTTTGTTGATATGGAAACTAACAACAAACTTTGTCTCTTGTCAAACAGACTCTGCTTTTCATTATCATACTGATTCTTACATGATATCTGCTATCACTATGCTTCTATCTTTATTCTCACTATCAACTCCTTCCAACTCTCACAGGAGGAGTACTTTATTAAAAATCAGGAGAACAACTAACTAACTAACACTATCAAAGAAAGATGTGGAAGTAAAGTGTATCTGAGAATCAAGGAACAAACTTCATAAATGAATTTATGCATTCAACCTGATCCAGAGAGAATCTAGCACTCCACTCTTTCTAGATTAACTGTCATTAAAAATATTTCCCAACAGTTTCAGTCAAAGAGTCTTTGCCAGAGCTTTCTCGAAGTCGTGCAGGAAATAGACTTTACTGTAAGGCCGAGATCGGCTGCACTTGGCTCGATCATTCTTCAAAAACCTGCAAAACAAAAGGTAACAGATGCGAAAGAAAAGGCGTATGGCACATACATAATATCTGTTATTAATCACACATTTAAATCTATTTTATCATTAAAAAACTGTATGCGATATACCAGTCATTTAGGGAGTCAACGGGATAATAAATGTAGTCAAGTCAACACAATAAGCTGTAGGAATATGCAAATGTTTTTCTATAGGATATCCCCATAAAAGGTTTCAAAAGAGTTTAAACAGCAATGAATAACAAAAGTAAAGATATTAAAAGTCCATCATAATATCCAAACTTATGAGCACATTTTGGGCTCATCACTGCCCCCTACTTAGCCTAATGCTAGTCCTCTAGCATTAACTTTCATGGTGGTTTCTCTGAAGTCAGTGGTTGCTGCATGATTCTGAAATGGATGTCCAAACTTGTAATAAATTCTCTAAAAGCTTGGCACCTTTCATACCTGCAGTCTTCTAAATGATCATTAAGATTTGTAGCCTGGTGAGGATAAAGGGGCCACATTAGCACAAGAGGTCTGAATGTCATTGGCAACCACAGTTCAAATCTCTTTTTAAGTCCCAACTGTATATATTTGCTTGATCATTTGAGAGCTTCTATGAAATTTAAGGGACTGTGTGGTTCTAATTTTCTTAATCCAACAGTTAACCTTTCCCACTTTTTCTCACTTCTGGTGTATGCCAGTCTCCAAAATGAATATGATTGTTCCTTGAATTCATTATATACATGTTTCCTGATATCAAATATCTTTTCTCTAGCTGTAATATTATTAATTCCATATGTCAGAGCAAACAAGTCTTTCAACATTGCATGGGGGTTTGAACTTTCAGATCATAATGGAACAGGCTCATTTCTCTCAACTTCTTCATATGTTTCCCATTGTCTGCCATAGTTTGCTTCATTTGTTTCCTATGACATAAATGATCTTAAATGGATATCACCAATATACAAAAGAGGATTTCATTATGTTTCAAATGGAATTAAAAAGACATGTAAATAAAATTCACACAGAGAATTTCTTAACCAATTAAGGGTTGCCTGGTATGCTTGATAAAATTCTTTAGCAATGTGAAGTATAGGATCTTGATTTTTGGAAATTCTCATTAGTTGGAACCATAAGAATTGTTCCTTAAGGCATAGAGCATAAACTATAGGTGGTGGTCTGCATTCCATAATTTGACGAGTTACTTTTAACATTTCATCCATTCTTGCTTTTAACTCAACAATTTCCTGTTTCTGACTTTTAATTTCTTTTTTTAGTTTCTTCCTTTCTACCTCCCATAGGCTTTCTTGCATGTCAGTCTAGGCTATGTGCCAGAAAGTCAGGGTTTGCAATGTAACTGTTTCCTAGTTAGCTTTGACATATTCCAAAAATTCAATTAAAAACATCTTCTTATACACAACAATGGCTTTACAAGTTGTAGGGTGAAATATAGCTTCACTAGGCACATTCACTTGTTCAGTCTATTCTTGCTCTTACTGCAAGATGAATTCTAGTTGCTGTAGTGGAAAAGACTGTGCTTCCTCTGAAAACTACATAGTAGTGGTAGCCAAGTCATCAAGATTCGGTAACCCTTACTCATTATGCTCCATTTCCTTTGTCTCAACTTGTTCCTCTTCAGGAATGAATGAACTTTGTGTGGCATTTTCGGACACAGTTTGAGAAACATCAAATTCAGACTCTACAGACCCTTCTAAAATTACAATAACCTCTACTTGAGGTGAAGCAGGGGAGGTCTTAGATTGTTTCCTTGTGTAAACTCTTCTTAGCACTGATGCGGTTGTAGGAGGTGTTCTGGTAGCCTTTCTCTTTCTAGTCTACTTAGAGGGTTCTGCCCTACCAGAGGATGATGGTGAACTGGTGTCAACAATAGGTGTTGTTGTAGGAGAGACAGCTACAGGGGAAGGTGTTGTAGGAGAAGAGCATTTCCTTTTCGGAGAACAAAGGTTAGACTCTGGGGTTTGTTATGCTCCAGATGACTCACCTACCTTTTCTTTTCCCTTCACTCTCTTAGTGGCAAACCTAGTTTGTATCCTAGCAGAGGATTCAGGTGTGAGAGTTGTAGGACCAGCTGCTATAGGAGTAGATGACCCTTGCCCTGTTCTACTGGTAGACACAATTTATTTCTTCTTTTTCTGAGGCTGTGGAGTAAGTACCTTAGGGGGTTGTGGAATTTGCTAGCTCTTTTAGGCAATGAATTATTGCCAGGAAAGAGGTGAGACATCTCTCAAAGAGCATTCAATTAGTGATTTGATAAGTTCATGGTGAGCAATAAAATTATCTTTCCCTTGTTGGGTTCCATGGGCATTTTTGTTCTAGAAATTTTAACAGGAAATTTAAAACATTTACAACTAACCCATGCCTCATGGCTTAATAACTTGAAATGATAAGAATGTAGGTAGGAGAAACAACCTTCACAGGTTAAATACCTGATTATGTAAGCAGTGTATTCTGAATAAGGAGGAGGCAACGATACTCGCTTGCATCCTTGCTTGGATACTTCCAAAGGTCCATCAATGGGCATTGAAAACTTAGCCCTTGCAGCGGCAGCATCTGAAATTTTTTTTCTCTAACAACTGGAAGCCCGATTACTTCAACAATTCTGTTTTTAGTTGCAATAGACATTAGACCCCATATAGTAGCTTCCCCTTAGAAAGGGTTCTCAAAAATTCTCCAACAGCCTCCTCATCAAAAGCATTTAAACTCAAGAAGTAGTTTAACCATCCACAAAGGCTGAATGTATGGACTGTTTGAGGATTTTGCAATAATAATTTATGAGCTATAGGCTCATGTCACACCAGCTTACCACCCATGTTTACATTTTTCCCTTAGCTAAACTCAATTCACTGCTGAAAATTCAAATTCACTGTTTCCCTTTCTGTTCTAATTTTTCTTCTGTCATGCCATAACATTTCTTTCTTTACCAAAAATGAACTTTTTAAACAAGCAGTCTTAATTGTAATTTACAAGGAAAACATGCAATAAAGAAGGACATGCGATCATATTTGGAAAGTACTAGAAAAATAATAAAGAAAGGTTATTTGCGCAGTTATGGCAGCTGTGAAAAGATAGGTTTTAAAAGGTGGATTACCCCACCCCCTACTAAGAGTATGACATGTGTCCTCACATGTACTAAAGAATAGGCAGAGATCGGGTAATAATTACTATTACTGTCATAGCAGTAAATGAATAGAATAAAATAAATCAAAGATGCGATAACAAAAGATATTGTGTACTTTTGCACGTACGTGTGAAGAAAGATGACAGTGTCTGCATGAGTTGACAGTTGGGAATGATATCATAATTAAGGGTGATGTGGATGGATGAAGTGGATGGATGATGTGGGCAGATGAGATGAATGGATGGAATGGATGGATGAGATGGATGGATGGAAGATAAAGAAGTGAGATGGGGGCAATAAATGAGAATGGAGAAAAATGGGTTTCCTTTTAAAAAGAAAACCTTTATTATGGGCATGCTTTTTAATATTATAGTGAAGTTGCAGGAGAAAGGCTAAAGCCTTCGGCTACAGGAAGAGTAGCTGGAGGAACCTGAATGAACTGTTGCATGAATTCTTCCTTTGATACTAGTTTATGGTACAACCAGAGTCGGTGGCCATTAACTAGCAATTTGAAGTGCAATGGATCAATTGTCACCAGCTATACAACTCCATTGTTGAACACATTTTTAACTTCATAGGGGCCAAGCCAGCATGTTGTGATTTTACCTTGGTTCTCTTGATATCTGGAATCATATAATAGAGCTCAATCACCAGCAGAAAATTTCTTGGTTTTGATGTGTTTATTATGCCATTTCTTCCTTTGCTGTTGGATTGCTTTTGTATGTTGCAGGGCGGTTTTTCTCATTTCATCCAAAGCATTTAGCTATAGGAGACGGTCTTTCTATGCTTCTGATATTTCCATATTGAGTTTAAGAGTTTTCCTCAAGGTTTTGTGCTCAAATTATATGGGTAACATGGTTGTTTTCCCATAAAGCAGCTCAAAAGGTGTAAACCCAGTTGTTGTCTTCCATATAGTTCTGTAGGCCCAAACTATTTTAGGAAGTATACTGCTCCAATATTTTCTATGGATCTACTCTATCTTTGTGAGGATCACTTTAATTTCCCTATTTGTTACCTCTACCTGACCATTGGCTTGAGGATGATAGTGGCTGGACTTCCTATGTTTGATCTTATAGTCATTAATTAGTACAGTGATTAGATTCAATGTGAACTGTGCTCCCTGATCAGTTAGAAGCTCTCTGGGAACTCCAAATCTAGTGAAAATTTGTTCATACAAAAATTTAGCAACCTTGTTATCTCGAGCATGAGTCATAGCTTTTACCTCAACCTATTTTGTTACATAGTCCGTGCAAACTAGAATGTATAACTTGCTATTTTATGGTGGATCAATTGGTCCCACAAAATCCATCCCCCATTTATCAAAAGGGGTGACTATTACTTGTGAATATAGTGGCATTTCATCTGACTTAGTTGGTCTTCCCATACGTTGGCATCAGTCACATTTCCCTGTATAGGCCACATCATCCTTGTGTAATGTTGGCCAGTAGTACCTTGTTGTAAGAATCTTCATTGATGTTCTTTTTGTTGCAAAATGTTCCCCACATGGTTCATCATGGCAAGCAAGCAAGATATCATAAGTCTCATCTTCTCTTACACATCTTCGCATTACTTGATTAGGTCTAGTATAAAACAGACAATTTGTGATCCATGAAAAGTTAAAACTTTTCTCTACTAATAATTATTTTTCTTTTGGAGAAAAATGAGCTAGTATAATGTTTGCTGCTAGATAATTTGCAATGTCTTCATACCATAGTGTATGTGCAGCAATGGAAAACAAGTGTTCATCTAGGAACCTATCATTAATGACCTCGTGTTCAGCAGGTGCAGCTGATTAAAGTCTTGATAAAAAGTCAGCTACAACATTAGCTCTTCCTAGTTTGTCAATGATTGTAATGTCAAATTATTGTAACAATAGGAGCCATCTTGCCAATCTACCAGAGATGGTAGGTTTTTTCATCAAATACCTGATTGTTGCATGGTCAGTATGGACGAATATCTGATAACCTGTGACATAATGCCTAAATTTATTCAAAGCAATTCCTTTTCTATAACAATATAGTTGAGCTCAGGACCTTGAAGGTTCTTGCTGATAAAGTAGATAGCATGCTCAATTGAATTTTTTTTTTGACTTAAAAATACTCCTATACCAAAATCAGAGGCATCAACATGTATATGAAACGGTAAGTTCCATTTTGGACCTTGAAGAATAAGGGCTTTAGTAAGCAAGTCATTTAGTTGCAGGAAAGATTTTTCATAGGCCTTTTTCCACTCAAATTGAGAATCCTTTGTTAACAAGGCATAAAGTGGGCTGACAATTTTACTAAAATCTTTTATAAACCTTCTATAATACCCTGCATGGCCAAGGAAACTTCTAACATCTTTTTATTTTATAGGAGTTTGTAAATTCAGAATAACTTCAATTTTAGCAGGGTCGACTTAAATTCCATTCTTTGAAATATGATGACCTAGAACAATACCTTCTTCCATCATTAGAAAACACTTTTCACTATTTAGAGACAAATTTTTCTCTTTGCACCTTTTCAATACCTTTTCCAAATTCACCAGTACTTCTTCAAATGTGACTCTATAAGTAGTGAAATCATCCATATAAATCTCCATACAGTCATGAGATATATCAGCAAAGATACTAATTACTGCTCTCTGAAATGTTGTTGGTGCATTGCATAGACCAAAAGGCAAGACCGAATAAGAAAATGTTCCCCATGGACAGGTAAAAGTGGTCTTATCTTGATCTTCAGGGGCAATTTTTATCTGATTGTACCCATTGTAACCATCCAAAAAGGAAAAATATCTTTTTCTAGACAGTGAGTCTAGTACTTGGTCTACAAAAGATAGTGGAAAGTGATCTTTTTTAGTAGCATTGTTCAACTCTTTGTAATCTACACACACTCTCCATTTTCCACCTTTCTTGGGGACAATAAATAATGGAGAAACCCATTGATTATCAGAGATTGGATAAATAAAACCAGCATCAAACAACTTTTGAAGCTCACTTTTAACTATTTCTCTAAGTGCTGGATTGACTCTTCTTTGAGGTTGCCTAACTGGTAACAATCTTCTTTGATCTATATCATGTGAGTACAAACTCGAGGATCTATTCCTTGCATGTCCTTATATTGCCATGCAAAAGCTTTATGCTGTTCTTGTAGCATTTTTAATAAGACAGCCTCTTGAGATTGTGACAGTTTGCTATTGATATTCAAACAATTACCCGGAGACAATTCTATCTTCTAAGTGAGATTACTCATAGAATCTATAGGTGATGTTTGTACCTCTTGTGGAAGTAAATTATGAAAAATTGTTAGAAGTTTAGGTAGTGAACTCTCAGAATTTGGTTGCTACAAGAAACATTGTAGATGGGTACCATTTGGATCAGATGAACTACCCATATCAGAGTTGAACTGTAGAATTTGAAAAAGCAAAGCATCCTCACTCAAAAGTTGTGAGAATGGATCATTTTGAAGTATCATTAATTGAGCCAAGGAATTGGCTTCTTTAGTTTCTTCCCCCACATCTGGTCAAATAGGTTGGGACAGATCTGGTTGAGGTCTAGCAGGCAGATACAAAGCAATTTTTTTTGTGGACTGTCCATCAGAAATGGTCATATCTCTAGAAAGACATCATATAAAGGCATCAACAGTGGCTAACCATGGTCTACCAAGGATAACTGGATATCCTCTAAAAGTTTCCTTAATTGATAATATTGTGAAATCAGCAGGATACTCCCAAGATTCAAGAGTGACAATTACATCTTCCACCATCCCATCAGGTTTAACTGTGAGTGTAGACCTAATGTTTGAAATGTTCAAGAATTCTATAGTATACTTTGTCATGACATTAATGGCAACACCTAAGTCAATCAAAATATTTTTTACAATTTGGCCATTTATATGTATCTGCACTATAGGACTTCCAAGGTCAATATACTTTGGGATGACTACATTTTCCAATATTATATCAGCCAATTTCCCTAAAATATGAAGTGTTTGGGGATCCTTTTTCTTCTGTCTTGGCTTCATCAGATAGGCCTCTTTAATAGCTTTTCCAAAAATGGGAACATCTTTAATAGCCTGAAATAAGGGGATTTGAATTTGTACATTTTTTAGCTGATCCAGAATGTCAAAAGTGGGTTCTTCCATGGATTTAAATGTAGTACTTTGCAACCTCTGAGGAAAAGGTGGTTTGTCTTGGCTCTGTAAAATAGACTCCTTAGAAACCATATTAGATATAGACATATGCTCAGTAGGAACAATAGGTGCAGTAGATTCTTCAAGGGGAGAATCTGGTATTTTAGTAATTAGAGGCAATTTTGGAGTAGGTAGAGTGGTTCTAGACCTCAAATGGATGTCATTAATGTTTAAGGCATAAGCTTGATATTGGTTGGCTTTGGAAAGATACGTAGGTTATTGTGGCTGCTGTTGTTGCTTATTATTGGGATTTGACAATGGCTGGGTAGGCATAGGCATTTGTTTTGGAGGTCCAGTATTTGTGGCAGTTGCTACAGGAGGTGGCATGAGGGCCTGTGGTTGTGGTTGTGGAAGCTGTAGGAACCCAAGGGACTGATTTTGTCATTGCTGAGGACCTCTCCATTGAGGATTTTGTTGCCAATTTCCTGAAGGTGGGGTCCATTGTCCTTGTGGCTACTACCAACCTCCTTGAGGAGATTGCCATTGCGGGGTCTGATAATTAGACCAACTTGGTTGAAGTGGATTCTAGGGTGGTGGTGGTCCATATGTATGTTGCCATTGGTTATTATAGCTAGAATAAGGATTACCAAAAGTTAAAGGATCTTGAGGCATACCTTATCTTTGGGCCCATGGTCTCCTTTGTGCAACAAAGAACACTTGATCATCATCACCTTCTACTAGCTTGAAGTCAGTAGGTAGTTTCTTAGCTTCCAAATTAGCCACCATATTGTATCTGCAGTCACATTTCTTCTGTCTTCAGTATGGACAGAACTCGGCCAAAACTGCCTTAGCTTCCTCATGTTTCTTCCAAGCTTGCATGGTGTCTAGTTGTGTAGCCATATTATTAATGATGTCTTGCTTTAAGTTAAACAACAAATTTGTTATCTCCATATGAGAAACTCCACCAGAAGAAGACTTCCCCACTGTAGCATGATGACCTTGACCTTTCTTAACTATTGCTTGAGAGTAGTTAAGACATATTTTTTTTATATCATCCCAAGGCAGTTCGGTTATATCACCTCCTCCCATCAGGTTAAGGGCGTCTATACAGGCATCACTGATTCCCCTTAGAAAGAGTAGTTTCTGAGAGTCCTCATTGAAAGTATGGTTTGAGTTCCTTTTTAGTGAAAACAAAAATTTGAAAATATAATCTTTCATACTTTCATCATCTTTCTGTTGAATTCAGAATATGTCATCACCTTTGCTGGCACTCTTACAATATTCCTTATACTTCTCAAGGAATTTCATCTACATGGCTGCTCAACTATCAATGACGCCTCTTACTAGACTCATGAACCATTTGAGAGCTCCCTCCTTCAATGTGGAAGGGAATAACTTCAATTTATGAGAGTCTAAATTGTAGTCATAACTGCGATAGAGGACATCAAATTCAAACAAAAAATTTTCTAGGTCCTCCGTAACCAGGCCATAAAACTTTGGAAGCAAGGAAGAGGGAATATTCTTAAGGTTGTCAATATCTCTCTGGGGAACAATAGGAAACTCAAACACTAGAGGTGGATTAGGTGGATTATTTTCCATGTTTGGTTGCTGGAAAAACAAAGCGAAGGGATTTTCCTCAGGTTTGTTGTTAGTTGGATCAAATGGTAGTTCAACAAATATGTTTTCAGGGAGGAACCTTCCCAGTGCATCTCTTCTTCTTCTACACATGCAATATAGTGAATGGTGATTTAAATTTTTCTAAAATTTTTTTACTAAAAAACTAAACTAATGCTAAAAATGACCTCTGACAAATTCTTAGCTGGATGCCATCCCTGGCAATGGCGCCAAAAATGGTCACGCCCAAAAAAGGATATGAAAATCACAGTAAAACCTTTCTTAGGAATTGGACATTCCAACAGGTGACTAATATCTCTCTATGGATGTTCATTTACTTGTCAAACCAGGGGATGTATACTTTAAATGGTGTAGCACAATATATGCACTAACAACTGGTTTCGATCAAATCTTAGCAAAAATAAACGCTGGAAAGAAATTCTATCTACACTATAGGAAGGTAATGCAAAATTCTTCAACTTAAATATGATTTGAATAAAATAGAAACCATAACAACTAAGACTAAAACACAAACTATGAACTGGCCTTATGCTACAGGAACAGGCACAGGGATGGATTCCCTATGCTGTAGAAGCAATACAAGACTGAGTTTGTATGAAAACTTCAAAGATGAAAGCTAACTGAAGATCAACAGAAAAGAACAAATAACTAACTAGCTACAGATACTTACTAAGTGGGCCTCCTTAGCAAGCATCTACTGATTACGCAAGTGCTGAACTCATAACTTCATTAAACTTTATTTGTGAAAATAGAATAGTATACATTGCTTTGTTGATATGGAAACTAACAACAAACTCTATCTCTTGTCGAACAGACTCTGCTTTTCATTATCCCACTGATTCTTACATGATATCTACTATCACTATGCTTCTATCTTTATTCTCACTATCAACTCCTTCCAACTCTCGCATGAGGAGTACTTTATTAAAAATCAGGAGAACAACTAACTAACTAACCCTATCAAAGAAAGATGTGGAAGTAAAGTGTATCCGAGAATCAAGGAACAAACTTCATAAATGAATTTATGCATTCAACCCGATCTAGAGAGAATCTAGCGCTCCACTCTTTCCAGATTAACTGTCATTAAAAATATTTTCCAATGGTTTCAGTCAGAGAGTCTTTGCCAGAGCTTCCTCGAAGTCATGCAGGAAATAGACTTTACTGCAAGGCTGAGATCGGTTGCGCTTGACTTGATCATTCTTCAACAACCTGTGAAACAAAAGGTAATAGATGCAAAAGAAAAGGCATATGGCACATACACAATATCCATTCATTAATCACACATTTAAATCTATTTTATCATTCAAAAACTATATGCGATATACCAGTCATTTAGGGAGTCAATGGGATAATAAATGTAGTCAAGTCAACACAATAAACTATAGGAATATGCAAATGTTTTGCTATAGGATATCCCCATAAAAGGTTTCAAAAGAGTTTAAATAGCCATGAATAACAAAAGTAAAGATATTAAAAGTCCATCATAATATCCAAACTTATGAGCACATTTTGGGCTCATCAGGGTGTTATGCTTATAAATCCATGTTTAATAAAAACAAACAAACATTTAAAGAAAATGTTATATTCAAAAGTAAATTAAGTGCAATGTAATAAAGTAAATTGTTGATTACAGTATGCAATAATCTAAGAAATGAAATTTGGGAGATGTAAATGTGAAATGAAAATATGCATGAAATGAGATATTTTAAGTGAGATCTAGTGAAATACATATTACAAAAATGCAACTAATTGATATAGGTATGAAATGGAAGCAAACAGAAGCCTAAAAAATAGTGTTTTCAGTTTTGTAAAGGACTATTTCAGGGGTAAGGTGGCGAATCAGTCCCAGTGTGGAATTTTTTCAGAATTTTCAGAATTTTAGTTTATTTTAATGCTTTTAGAGTGCTATGATGTATACCTAATTGAAAAATTCAAAATTTCATAGAGTGGAAAGGGATTTAGATGCTAACAATGCAGCCTAAATGCACTTTATATGAATGCAAAATTTAACACCTAGTATGAAAATGAATCATGAAAATCCTTATGCAAGCATAAATCTATGATGAAGGACTCCAAAATTAGACAAGATAGTCATCAAAAAGTAGGTTCACCAAAATGAAATATAGATTTTGGGCTCTATGTACTTTTCTTGCATTCTTAGGGTTTTTCACCTAAAAGGAGAGAGATAAACCTCAAAAACCTAGGTTTTTCACTCAATCTAAGATGTGTGTTATGAAATTATGTATAAATGAAATGTTATAGATGCAAATAATTGATAATACTAGTTGATTAAATATGCTAAACTATTGAAATTGAACTTTTTTGAAAACACATTGTGTTATACAAAAATGAATTGGAAATGAATGCAAAACTTAACAGAAATGAATCAAACTAAAACTGTGCACCTAGGATTTTGGTGAATCTAGGAAAAGACATCTAGAAGGCTGATGATAATAAAAATTAGACCTAGTGGGACTCATTCACCACTTTGGGAAAATCAGTCCCAATTCTGTATAATTGTACTAGAGCCCGTTTTAGCCAAAAGGGTGTCAAAACCTACAAAATTGTTTAGAAAACATGTACAATGGGAGTCATTTGCCACTATGGGTGAATTAGTCCATTTTTTCTTTTTTGAAAACTCAAAATTGGAATCTAAAGCTTTCAGTCTCCTCAATCCACACCTCTAGGTACCTAGATTTGAAACATTGATTTCTGAAACTATAAATGACTTTTTGTGTGAGTTTTGGCCTTGAAAAGATGGAGGTGACTTAAAAAAATTTGTAAACTAATATTCAATAATTTCCAATCCATCCAAGCACCTAAATATGCAAATACACAATGAAAGAGAAAGAAATAGTGAATGTTAGGGCATAGGGGTTTGCCTTGGTCAAACCCATTTTAGGTAATTAAACCAAAATGATGAAATAGTGGAATGAAACATGAAAAATGGAGTTGATTACCTTTGCATGAATGATCTTGAAAGTTTGCAGAAATACATGAAAATTCAACCCTTGAATGCTTTAGAATGCTAGCTTGATGACTTCTAATGAAGAAACCCTAGCTTGATTGAATTGGATGAGAAGATAGATGATGAATTAATGATGATAGATGTAAGAATGAGTTGTTTTATGTAAAAAGAGGATAAAAACACTTATATATAGAAAATTTTCCTTAGTATCCTGATTATACCTCATGACAGGTCGACATGAAAAAAATTGAACTTAAAACCTAATTTTTCCTGCTCAAACCTAAAAAATGATTCAAAATGGGACTGATTCGCCACTAATTTTGAATGGTTCCCACCTAGGTGGGACTAATTCACAACTAATGGTGAATGGGTCCCATAGGGGTCATTTTTTGTTAGCTAGAATGCTGAGAAATAATAAAATTAGGCTTATATGATGACTATGTCAGCTATTTGATCATATTATGCCTCGAGATGCACAATATTGGTTCATAGGGACCTATTAATGATGATGTAAATGTTAAATAGGTCTTGGGACACAAAATTCAATGTGAAAGTGTGATTAATTACAATTTACAACACTAAAATGAGGTCCACATAGCCTAGAAAAGCACAAAAACCAATGTGAACATGCAAGACACATTACAACACTAGTTTATCATTAAGTTTACATTAAGAATCTTCTAAATTGATGTAATAATGTTATTAAAATTATTTTATAATGTCGAATTAGGGAGAAATAGGTTAATTAAGTATAGAAAAGCATGAAAGTCCTTTACAAGACTTTACAACACATTTACATGAGATTGTTAAAAGCATGTTGTTTGATTTGCAAGGGTCCAAGACCTAGTACAGGCCCATAAAATGCCTCATAACACCAAATTAAGACCTCATTAAGTCCATTTTATCATGTATTAATCCCACTTCAATTAAAGGGTCCTTTTTTCTATGACACATAAACAAAATACAGATGAAAAAGTAATTGATTTCATTTCATGTTATTATTCATTGTGTGTTCATATTGATGTCAAGATTCCTTATTGACATTTACAAAAGATGTTTATCAAAAACTTGCACACTCACCTTTAGGATATGATAACTATGATTAAATTTCCTTCATTAATACATTTATATGTGACACTTTGTTACTATCACAACTTGGTTAGTAGTCATGATTCAATGCTCACTTGTAACTGAGCTGAGATATTTGAGCAAAAAAGCCAAAACAGAATGCAAAACTTTAGAAAACCAAACATAGACTTATTACAGTTCAATCCACCTTCTCCACAACCAACCCAATCTTTTTAGAGTCAAGTGGTAGCTATTAAAGTAGTGGTTCCCTTTACCTATGGGGACCCAAATAGATAATTTACACCCTTACCTGATACTCTCCATAACATAATGATTCAATTGCTCTAGCAACAAATGATCACTTTGTTTACTGCTAAACCACTTGATGCCACCAAGAATTTACCGCCCATCTTTAAACCAAATGCTTATTGTCATTTTCATTGCCAAAATGGAGATGACACCGAACAATGTAAGCATCTCAAACACTTAGTTCAAGACCTCATTGATTCTGGTTGTCTGTCCATTGTAGGTGCCAATAATGAAGGCAATAAGTCTATGGAACCCCCTAATCAGAATTTACAAATTTTTATCAACCCTATGCCTAAACACAATGTTTCACTTTTCAAGGCTAGTGAACCTTCAAACACTCATTTTATTAATGTGGATACAAATACTAAGCAACATGATACTACCCCAAATGTTACCCAAGTCAATCCTATGGATGAACTTGTGGGTAGAATAGACTTTGTCCCTTGTAAGGGCCCAACCAAAAAATCTTTTGATATTAATTTTTCTTCTCATGATATACTTAAAAAGCCTCATGATTGTCCTCTTTATATAGCTGACAGAATCTATGATAAGCCCACCAATGGGATATTAATAGATCCTGCCTATGGTGAGAATGTGATCACAAAAGAGTTTTTAGTATTACATGACCTGTATCAAGATTATTATAATAAACCAACAACATGGATTAAAACACATATTGGTTTTGTGTGCCCTATGATTGGATTGATCGTACTCCCCTTACAGATAGAACCCAAAAATTTTGATGTAACATTTTCTATTATTCCACAATCAGATCAGTTTTGTCTGCGACTAGGTCATCCAAGTGGCTTCACTTGATGAAATTTGTTTCTTTAGTTGTTCATAAATGTTTAAAGTTTCTGCATGACAATGAAATGCTTACCATACACCATAGTGGATTTAATCCATTATCCTCTAAATGTAACTTTTCCTTAAAATCCTTTTGGCCTGAACCTATGGAACCCATCACCCCTCAAAAGGACTTCTTTTTGATAACCTATCAAAAGGTAAAAGCCAAATAATATTCGGATTGTCTCTACATAACATTTCCTTGTCCCATTTAGCTACTCCTATCCTTGATGAGACAATGCTTCAACTTGAGTCTGACATTGACCAAATAATACAACCTCTAGACAAACAAACCATAGAAACTTCCCCTCCATTATTTAAACACCCAAGAGAAAATGAAACCAATCCTATCATGCCTCCTTGCATTAAATGGGTTTATAAAGCCAAAGAGAAAGTGATTCACCCATCTTCTTCTATTCATTTTTTTCTTCCCCCTCCAGAAGACAAGAAACCTATGGTGGATCAACCTACTCTTACCCCTCAACATCTAGGTATGTGCAGGATCATGATGGGCCAAAAAGTGGCGATATGATGGGTATGTATAGTGTATGTGGCTAACGACTTATTTTTACCCAAAATTCATGAAATGAAAAGTGTTTTTAAAGGAGATTCTTAGCTTTCCACCAATATAAATTATGCTTTACTTTGAATTTAATAAATAATTATTATTCATTATCTATTTGAATTATGACTAAAGTCCTGATTGATAGGTTGATTGAAAAGTATCTATAGCTTTCAAACAGTATCACATTTTTAAAATTTGAAACATGCGTCACATTATATACTTCGCATACTATAGGATTAAAAAAATAAAAATTGAATTTCATGAAGTTTTGACCAAGTTAAGGAGGTCAGGCATACGAGCTTTTATATTTTTTAAAAGTTGTAATAAAAAATCATAATTAATTATTTACTTGGAAAAAAATTGCAAAATAATACACATCACATCGAAACATGAGTCCTATACTTATATCTAAAATCTTATAAAAAATAATTATCATTTTATTGTGGTTAGGGTGGTCAAATAGACACCTACTTATTTTTTCCCTAAAATTTATGAACTACTGCATTGAAATTTCAAATCTTCACCAAATAGATTTTAAAAAAAAATAAACCTAGTAGTTTAGAAACTACATTCAATTTGATACATAATCTATCCTTACATATTTTTGAAATAATATAGATAACTTATTCAATTTTTTATGTCAAGTTTCCTAACTTTGATTTTTTTGAATTTTTTGCTACTTAAGTTCCCTTTTTTTCCATGATGATCTTGCACATACCCAGCTTCAAAATAAAATTAAGAGAAATCGTGGTGCTAGGGAGCATAGACATCATCATCGTCTCCTTGCTCATCAAATGAAAAATTAAAACAACAAAGAAAATTAACCTCTGCCTTTGAAAGAAGCAAGAAATGATCACCTTCCTCCTCTTGACCCGCCATAAGATATTATAGTCCAACCCTCACTACAAAATGACTCGATCCAATAGTCACAACTCTTGATACGTCCTTCCTTGGAAATTTCTCTCTATCCTCCCATCATGATTAACCTATATGATGATGATGTTGAAGAGTTCACTAAAATTGATGAAGAAGTGCATAGCAATTTAAATTATTTATTCTCATAATCCATGAGCTTGAATAATAAATTTGCTACATGAAGTGAAGAATCTAACACTTCCCCTAGTTTAGAACTTTCAATTCTTCCTTTGGATAGTCAACCACCCTTGCGATATACTAAACATGATTTGGAGGTGAATGACTTGTTAGATGGTTGACTTACATTTTCATTACTAGTTCCTTTTACATTTTCCTTTTTCTTTGATTTTCTTGTGTGTGTGTATTGTGTTCTCCGATAATGTTTGTTTGATGTACTCTCTCGATGTACTCTCTCTATGTGAAATTCTTCTATTTGTACCTCTATTATTCTATATGTCATACATTTTGCATTTCCTTTTTTGCTTTTTTTTTGTGTTTTTCTTTTTGGGATGATGCAAGGCATTGAGATGCCCTATGTCTCTTCCATATCGACCCAAAAGGTCCCTTTTCCTTCTCCTTTTTTTTGTTTCTACCTTTTCTTGTGTTTTCCTTTTGGGGATGATGCAAGGCATTGATACCAAAATGTCTCCTTCATGTTGACCCAAAATCTTTTCCTTTTTCTTTTTCCTTTTTATTTTCCTTTCACTTGTATTTTCCTTTTGGGGATGATGCAAAGCATTGTGACTGCAATGTCTCTTCCATGTTGACCCAAAAAGGACTTTATTTTTCTTTTATTTTCACTCTCTTTTATCATTCTTCTAGTTCTATTTGTATTTGTGGAATGATGATAGTTCCAAGATCTTTAATCAAAACATTGCAGGAATGAACATAATGACCCCAAATCCATAGATCCCATATGTGTTTTGTATGTTACTTTCTAGGGGGCAACCTCCTTTTATTTATTTATTTATTTTGTTTACATGAAGCAACCTAACTTAGAAACATATGACTTGCCATAGGGGCTTTCCAAGTTGGCTCTCATGTCCTTTTTTTATTATTTTATTTTTCTTTCCTCCACTAATTTAAAGTAATTGCTCATAGAATGGTACATGTAACAATTCCTTTAAATTGGGTGGCATACATTGGCATCATTTCATTTGCATTCTTTGTTCATAGTGTAGCTTGCCACTTCATACAATGCATTTGTCACTTTTTGGATGACATTAGGTGTGATGTCCTTCATAAGTGTGATCTATCTTAGCATATTACATTCATCTTAGTGGCCTAATGTGACACACTGTATCAACTAAGTTGTGAATATTCTATTCTTTGATTTTTCCTCTCTTGGATACATTAGACACAATGCTCCCTAAGTGACAGACCTTACATGAACTTAACAAGACTCAAGACCATATAAAAGTGGATCATTGAATTTTTCAAGTTCTTTTACGTCCTTCTCTTGTGATGTCTAACATATCTTGCTTTTATTTATTGTTGTAATGTAACTTATGCACTCACATTAGGTCCTAAATATTCAAATTATGTTGTCTTGTGAAGGCATTATAACACATTTCTACATTTTTCTAGACTCTTTTCATTACAATTCACCTAAAAATCACCTTTTCGTCACTTATCAAGTCCTATTTTAAAGTGTTGTAAAGTTTTGTAATAAGATTTCACACTTTTCTAGGCCTGATTACACTATTTACACCTTTCTTATGCTTTATAATACCCCTTTAGTCAATCATAAGACTTAATTAAGTGTTCTTTTGAATGTAAACCCAACAGACAACATTAAATGAAAGTAAATTCCCAACACCCACTTACAAGCCTAAAGTGGGACCCACTCAACATGGGTAGTGACTTAGTCCCTCTTGGCTCCAAATTTAAAATAATTCAAAATTTCTTTTAGGTTTTTTTTTTTAAATTCCTTATGTCAGCCTGTGATGAGGTATTATTGGGTTATTAGGGAATACGTGTGTATAAACAAGTGTTTTTATTCTCATTTGAACCCTCGTTCACTTGCATTCACTCATTTAGCTTCAATTAGCATTCAAACACTTTGCATCATTCAATCAAGCATTCATCAAGCATCTTGAAGTAGCCATTGACATATCTCCATACTTAAAAAAAAAGGTTTTGTGATTTTAGGACACCTGCATGTTGTTTTTTCATCATTCCTTTCCTATTTTTATTTCATTTCTTTATCAAGGGTTTGATTAACAAAGTGGGATTTTCCCATAGAAAATCCCTATACTCCAATCCTTAACCATTTTCCCCCTCTTTACATGTGTGTTTGCAAAACTTTTTATGCATATTTTTCAATAAAATAGGTGTTGAAAGGTGGTCAACAAGTCAACAAAGTGTCTCAAGTCAGCTAAACCCTATTTCAAGCTTGGAGACAACCTAAAGTGCATTTTCTATAGATTTGTCTCCGTCAACCTAAGAAGACAAGTGCAGATCTAGAGCCACGTACTTGACCTTTGATTTCATAGAATTTTGGAGGAGGATTGATTCACTATCAGTGGCGAATGAGTCCCACCTTAATACTCAAAGAGGTTATTTTGTTAGATTCTAGTTCTCAACTATTAGAAAGTAGTTTTCAGGTGTTTTTATCAGAAGTAGGACTTATTCACCATTAGTGGCTAATGAGTCCCACTGCTGATTTACTTTGATTTCTTCTAGACTTCTGAGCATTCTAGATTCATCATCCAATTCCTAGGTGCACTCTGTTTGACCTTGTTCATTTTTGTTTGCATTAGTTGTCATCTCTATTGCATTTTCTACATACCTCACTATGTTTTCAAACATTGCATATTACATTAGTTTTGTATTAATAATCAATCAATTACATGATTTATTTGTATCTACATCATTGCATTTAGTCATAATTACATCATATACATACATTAGTTTGAGTAAACCACCACAATTTATGGGTTCTATCTCTCTCCTTTTAGGTGAAAGATCGTAAGAGTGCAAGAAAAGTTCATAGAACAATGACTAAAATTGTTGGTTCACTTGACAACCATGTTATTTTCTATTTACCATTTATATAAAAATTAAAATAACATGACATATAGAGGATATTACATAGTTTGTAGAGATTTTATTTAAATTATTTTATTTAGTTTAATGATTAAATTTTAAAATTAATTTATATTAAAATAAATAATAATTGTGCACCTAGTTTTAATTGAGAAAAAAAAATCCAATAAAAATAATTATTTATGCATGGGTTGTTCTTTATGGTTAGAATCTCTCACTCCATAATATTGGATGAGATTATACAATACTATAGGATATTTTTAAATACTTCATTACTTTATGTGAGTATGAAATGAAAATCATGGATTTTGTGTTAACCTCATGATTATTTGTTAGGATAATTATTTTATCTCTCTCCTTGATGGTGAGTTTTAATGTAAATAGTTGGTATCATTGTTGACATATTTTAAGGAAGTGACAAGGATATTAAATAAAATACAATTATTTCTTTTGTCAATATCACCTTTGTATCTATCAAATTAAAAAAAAAAACAAGTACATTAAGATAGAGATAAACTTAAAGTATAACTGGTAACTATATTTTGATTCTTGAGCGCGATTAATATATTTTCTTAGGTTATTATTAATTATAACAACAAATAAGATGAATTTTATGAAGTTGTAATGATAATGAGCATTCTTGGTGTATGTCCTTATCCAATTAAATTTAGTGGGGCTATTAAAATTTATATGAGTGTAATTGATAAGTACTATTTATAAATGTTATTTATAATAATAATTTTTTAACATGCAATCCAATCTAACCTCTCAATCCACTCACAATGATAAATTACAAGATAATCTAGTGATTAGTGAATACATTCCAAATCTCTTATAAGAAAGAGGGAAATAAAGAAGAGGAAACTCAATAGAATTTTATCTTTCCTACCACTATTTTATATCCTAGATGAAAAATTAATCAGTGGAATTTATGCAAAACTAATAAATTCTCATGGACCTCAATGGTAATCCCTTTCCTCCACAAATATGGTTGTCTTACAAAATTACTTGAAGGACTAAATTATACGACAGATTATTAAATATATTTTATAACCAGCCATATTAAATATTTGTTCCTTTAATTAATCTAATTGATTATATTTTCCCCAAAGAATAAACCCCTAAATATTGTACCCTCACTAAAAAAAATGAGAATATAATATCCCATACTAAAATATTGCATATTTGTAAAATGTAAAATTTTTAGTTTGCAAGGTCTACACATTATTGAAGTTTAAATTTCCATGTGCATGTAAGCCTACATGAACATGGGAATCCTTGAAATTTTGAGATGTAACTTGTGAGATAACCTTTAGGGTTTTGGAGGCTAGCTCTTCTTCAAATAGCTTTTAATTTTCTTTTCAAAAATAAAGGGAAAAACTAAAAATAAAAATGTCTAAAGGTGTAATGCTAACTAAAAATCCCTATCTACATATGAATTATTTGCACAAAATCTATTTTTTATGAAAAAATTTATAAATGCAATAATGAAATATAAATATATATCACAGTCATAAATATGAAAGAGGTTAATTTATTTCAAATTCATGAATTCAGGTTATATACATGATTTAGGAATTTTAAATAATTATATTGGTGAAAATTAAATGAAGCTGAGTCAAACAAGAATATTTCATTAATTTATAAAATAAATTAATATGTAGATGTGAAAGGAAAATTATATATCTAGATAATTATTATTCAAAAGTATAAGTGATCAAAAAAATTGTTTCCATTTTTATGGCACGTTCAAAATTGTCAAATTTGAAGTTCTTATGCTGAAATTTTTTTATTTGCACACACAAATGTGCCCTTGAAGAATCTACCCTAGTGACCTACTTTGGAGGACTACAATTTAGAGCCAATTGGTTTTCCTACCAAACCTTTTGATGGACATATTCAGTTTACATTTGTGAACATGCATGTCAGTTTTCAACCTCCTATAATTAGTTTTGATAGAATTTTGAAAAGAAAAGCTAGAAAGATTTGAAACTTTTTTGTTGTTTGCATACTCTTAGTTTTGTGAAGTGGCCTCCTATTTGAGTTGATATTTCATAGCTAGATGATTGTCATGAAGAATGGATTGATTCCTTGCATTCCCCTCACATTCATATTCTCCCTAGTCCAGTTTCAGAGCCTCATGATAAGATTTGATATTTTTTCCAGGCTAAAAGCAAACGTAGTTTTTTCAATTTTTGCATCTATATTTTTAGAATGTTTCAAAGAGGTCAAGTTTGACCCCTAAAATCTTGTGATGAATGATGATTCAATAAAATATCTCTTTCACACATACTCAGTGTACCCAAATGACTTAGTGTGTCCAATGGTAGTTCCCCAGGAGATGATTTGATATTTTTTTGAAGTGGCAACTTGGTGAGCCTTAATTGGTTTTGAATGTGTTTTTGCCAAAAATTATAAGTGAACCACTTTGGTGTTGAATATCTTGCTACCTAGAATCTATTTTTCTTATTCATTTGTTGGAATACATTCTTGGTTCAAATGTCTACATGCATGTATATTTTCATAACTTTAAGAGGTTGTTTGACTAGTTTTGTAGGGCAATTCCAAAGGTCAATTGACCTGTTTTTACTTCATTACAAAGTGCCTAAAAATGGATTCTGATAGTTACCCACTTCAAATTTTTCATCTCAAATGCATATGCAAGTAGCCTTAGATCAATTGAAGGGTAAAACTTGCTTGAAAATGATTTTTTTTAGCTAAGCCCACATGGCGACTAGACATGCTTTGCACAGTTGTGAAATTGCATGCTATGTTGTAGCTACTTCAAATAAATTGCTCTGATTGGATAGAAATGGTAAAGAATTATCCTAGTTATGATGATAAAAATTGTAAGCTTCATGTTTTTTATCACACTTGTCTTATGGCTCTATATGATTCAAACAATGATGCAATGTTTACAACTGAAGAAAAGTTGGCAATAAAGATTTCAACACTAAATTTTAAGAGGAAAATGTATCTAAAACTAGCATTGAGCGCAACAATTTAAACACGGTTTTGAATGTAAATGATGTTGAGGGTGCACTTGATGTAAATATAGAGTAACACAGGGTTACAATGAAAATGAGTTCATTTACAAAGAAGGTGGTGTTTCATATATGCCATATTTTCCTCTATGAAAATGATTCAAAATAAAATCTACTTTTCTATTTGGTGATTTTTTTAGTGGAATATGTTAGTTTATAATGATTTCTTTCATGTTTCATGAGATAATCCATTTGGTGCTTTAAGTGTCAGGTAGCTACTAGAAGAAGTTTTGATTGCAGAGTATAGTTTCCTAATGGAGTCTTGTGGGTTTGATAGTTTGCAACAATGAAACACAAATACATGGAGTTTTATAGATCAAGATTTTGATCAAGACTTGAAATTTCATGCCATAGAAGAGGATCATGTGTCAAAGCCAAAGAAATTGGCATTCTTATCCAAAGCTCTCTAGGGGAGGATCCCAAATTATTGTCCAACATTAAAGATCTTCTCGAAAGGATTTTTATTTTTGATCTAGATATGTGGTTAATAGTGTTGCAAGCATTGAGTCATCTATTTATCACTGGAAACTAAAATTAGTTGCTAATATATGCACCAGATATGTTGTTAAATTTTATATTTTTTTTCATTGGGTTTAATTACGGTTAAGATTTTAATACAATGATAGACATGGTCAATTATTATAATTTTTTTTGTTATTGTTAGATTACTGGCTCGAGTTTTTCAAATGGCGACATGGGACTGCAGAACGGTGGATGGTATTAAGTCAACAAAAAAAAACTAAAAGGTTGCACACAACGAATTAGATGGTATGAATTCTTATGATGACACTTCACTAGGGTATTGGAATTATGTTGTAGTTATTGCAAATGAATGAAATCCATATGAAACACCTTCAAATTTTTACTCAAGCTTTCAAAAGATGGATCCAAAAGAACGATGTAAATAAACCTTGAGATGGTTTGGTGTGTTGAAAAAAAGTAGAGGAAACAATGAACAGTACACAAGAGAGGTTAATTCAATGTGAAATAGTAAACTTTCACATAGGTACAGTAGGTCGTTGCTGGGAGCATAAATATTCAATGAAATTTGAGGGTAAATCTAGCACATGTTTACTATGCAAAGGGAAATTGCACTTGTAGTGAAAACATATCAAAATTGTTTAAGGAATTTTTTTTTGCAATTATCAATAATAAGAATATGAATCCAAAAAATCACCCAGGCGCCATCGTACAAACTAGGGAAGTCCAATGAAATTGCAAACTCTTTCAAAAATCTTCAATGTCATTGGCACGATATGATAGGATATCTAGAAAATGAGGCAGCCCAACTAGAGAAGGCTTGGGCACTATGTTGAAAAGTGTAGGATCATAGACCATGAAGTGTTTTCACTATGAACATGGGAAACTATTGCGATTATACAGGGAGAATTTGATGCAAAAAATTCTACACCGACATTTCACTGGCAAGTTGAATTCTCTTTATAATTTCTTATGCCATGAGAGGATCAGTCCAAAGAATGATGAAATGCATCTTGACAAGGCTTTGAAGAATGATGGAGTTTCACATTAATTCTCATGAACATTGGTGTGGCCACCATGATACATTGCAAAGCATTAAGAAATTAGGTAGAGAGGAGTTTGATTGAATGATCAAAAGAAAACAAGAACCATGGATGAATTTCCACCATTCCCTATTAGCCCATGGGGGACCCACCACCATGGAGCTTCACTCAGTGGGGGCACAAGCAAATGTTTTTAAAATATTTTAAAATTTTAATATCTTGGGTTGTATAACATGGTATGTCTACCAACCCATGCAGGTTAGTGTTGACATAACAAGAAGATTGTGGGGGGCAGAGAGAGGCTCCAAGGCAGGCCTAACAAAAAGTTTAAATTTTTTATTTTAAATTGTGAAGTGAAAATGTTGCTTGAAAGGATGTGGTGTTTGCATTATTTAAAAATAATAATTTTAAATATAAAAGATAAAAGAGCATTACAGTAAAATTTTAAAATGTTGGGAGAGAAAAATAAAAAAGGTATATAGCTTTCACTAGAAAACTATATATATATATTCATTGGGTAAAGCCAATGGATAAGTGCTGAAAGATTAAAGAAAAGATACATGAGTAAGGAGCTCTCACAAATAAAATATTTTTCTTTGTTGGTTAAATGTAAAGGATGAATGCAAGGGAAAGTGTTTTCTTTAGTTGTGGAAAAATAAAATATGGAGTAAAAGGGGTTTCACAGGAAAGCTGAGTATTTTCATTTTTTAGGGTAAATAAGTAAAATGAAGAGTAGAATATTTGTAGCCTGAGAAAAATGAAGTGAATTTTTTTAACAAGCAAGGATTAATCTTCTATTTGCAAGCCAAGTGATTGGTAAAATATGTGAGGTGTTAAAAGGTAAAAGCATAAGGCAACACTTTCACAAAGAATTTTTATTTTGACAAGTAGATATTTCAATGGCAAGGCATGGATGAAGAAGGTCATCATGATAGGAATTTTTTGTTAGAGGGAAAGTGAATGCAAGATGCATGAGTCAAGGAGAAAATTGAAACTTCTTTAGGAAGCAAAGGTTGTTATAGATCAATGGAGAAGAGTGGATCTAGGTGTCAACTGTAGATGTAGCTTTAGGTTTTCTTCTTATCATTTGTAAAGGGTTGCACATTTTGGTTTTCATTGGAACACTTTTGTAATAGGGTTTCAAGTGTATAATGCTAGTTTTTCAGATTTTTGGAGTGGTCTAAGTTTTGTAATGAAGATTGTAATTACAGTATAGTCATAGTTCAATGTAAATGACATGGTATTCTAAACTGGTTGTCTCCATTATTCATATTGCATAAATTGTGAATATGAGTAATCAAAGATTATTAGTATCTATCTTCTCTCTTTCCCTATATTTTTGTTTGATGTTATTACTCTTATTCAAAGAATGAGTTCATTTTTAGTAACAAAAATGGAGATTTATGTAGTTGTGTGCTAGGATTGCTAACTATGGCTAGTTTAGTTGTTGGTATCAATCGTGTAATGCATCATCTAATAGGAATGATTATGATAGGTTGAATGTTATGGTAGGTTTTATATTACATGGTTTAGATGACTCCACCTTGGGATATGGCATTGGTTTCTTAATGTTGCAGTTTCCTAAGATTATTTGTGAGCAACTACAATTTTAAAATAAAATTTACCTATCAATCTCAATTTAATTGTGTGTGGATTTTAATGAATTACATATCTCATGTTTAAATTAGGCATTGCTGTAGAGGTCAACCAAGCCTTTAGAGTATTGTCTATTAATCATTTAAAGGAGAATCATCTATTTACACTATTCTGGGTATTTTGGCACACAAAAGTATTTGTAAGCATACTATTGGGGAGACCCACCATAGTTTAACAGATCCAAAAGTGTAGGAGATTTTATATTTTTCACTAAATATTGTTCATTGGCCAAATCCATCTTTAAGTCTAAACATGAGAAAGTGGTTATTCTTTAGGACTCATTGGACGTATTGATTTGGGAACCAGTAGATTGATGACTCTACTAGGAGAAATTTGAATCTCTAGTTGCAGACTATTACTTAATAGAGTCAAGTATTTGTTGAATCTGAACATTTGGTTCAGATATTGAGAAGTTTTCAGACCTAGAAGTGAGTTTGTTGTAGTAAAATTTCAAAGAATTTGTGTGACTCTATTGTGAGAAAAGACCCAAAAGGAAATTTATATTTGAAAGAGCTTCATACTACTTGAAGTTCAGTCCTTTGTCAAGAGAGGTGGTGACTCTATCAAATGAACCTATCAAAAATGTGAAGAGAGTTCTAGATCTATAAAATTTTAAGTCAAGAAGAAAGGCTAGCCACTGCTATAAATTTCCAAGTATTCTCATAAATTTAAACAAAGTATTATTGCATTTTTGTACCATTGAAAAATGGTAGTTTATTGCTTGAAGTGGGAATAATTTATGATAAATTATACTTAACAAGGCCTTGATTTGGTGTTGTGAGGTTTTTTTTACATCCACACTAGGTCTTGGGCCCTTTCAAATGTCTTGTAAAGGTGTTGTAAAGTGCTGTAAAAGACTCTCATGCTTTCCTAGACTTAATTAGCCCACTTTCCCTGAATTCAACATTATAAAATTTATTTCAATGGATATTTTCATCAATCTAGAAGGCTTGTGAATTAAAATTAACTTTAACATAGTGTTTTAATGTGTTTTACACATTCACATTGGTTCTTGTGCCTTTCTAGGCCATGTGGACCTCATTTTAGTGTTATAAATTGTATTTAATCACACTTTCAAATTGAATATTTTTTCCTAAGCCCTAATTTACTTTTTCAACATCACTAAGAGGCCCCTATTACCCCATATTGTGCATCTTGAGGCAATATTTGATGAAATAACATAGTCACAATATAAACCTTATTTCCTTATTTCCTAAGAACCTAGCTGGAAAATGGGCCCCATTGGGACTAATTCACCACTTGTGGTGAATGAGTCCCTACCAAGTGTGACTTATTCACCCAAGGTGGCGATTGAGTCCCATTTGGTCTAATTTTTACCTTTCAGTAGGAAAAATTAAAATTTAAGTTTATTATTTTTACATGTTAACCTTAGGGATCCAATTAATGGGAAAAATAGGAGAATTCCTATAAAATGAAGTCTATAAGTCCTAATTCATAATCCATTAACTCATTTTCACATCCCTTATCATTCATTCATCATCTATCTTCTCTATCACATCAAGCAAGTTAGGGTTTCATCATTGCAAGTCATAAAGATATATTCCTAAGAAATTTAAGGGAAGATTATTCATGTTTTGTTGCAGAAATTCAAAATCAAACATCATGGAAAGGTAATAAACTCCATGATTACATGTTTCATTACATTCTTTCTTTGGTTTGGTTTAATTACCTAAAAGGGGTTTGATCAAAGCAAACCCCCATGCCTTAACATCCAACACTTCTCTCTCTTGACTTATGTGTTTGTAGATTTAGGAATATTTGAAGCTTCTAAATCATTAAAAATAAATTTGAAAAGTTTTTCAAGTCATCTCTTCATTAGATAAGGAAAAATACCTACAAAAAGGCACTTTCAAGCCCAAATTTGACTGTTTCAGAACAAGACACCTAAACAAGCAGAAAGTGCATATTGAAAGCTCTTATTTCAACCTTTGAATATTTAGAAATTCAAAATTGTACTTATTTTCCATGGGTGGAAAATGAATCCCCTTTCTAGGCCTATTTTTTGTTGTCTACATTTTTAGGTTCCCATTTTGTCTGAAATGGGTTCCAAAATAGTTTTATAGATTTGGGACTAATTTAGCCAGAATAGTGAATGAGTCCCACTAGCCCTAAAAAGTAGAATTAGTAGCATTTCAGAACACATTTCTAGTCTTCATCAAATTCTTAGGTGCACACTTTTAGTTTCATCCTTTTCTATAGTAGTTTACTATTCATTTCTAGGTGTTTTTGTATAACACAATGTGTTTTCAAACAAGGTGTATTTCTTTAGCTTTCTTTTAATAATCAATAGTTTTTACTAGCTCACTACATCTATATCATTTAATTTATTCATAATTACATCATACATAGCTTAATTTTAGTGAACCACCTCAATTTTAGGGTTCTCTCTCCTTTTAGGTGAAAGATCCTAAGAGTGCAACAAAAGTCCATATAACACACCAAATGATGGTTCATTTTGGTGAACTTAATTTTTGAATACCTTTTTTGTTTTATTGGAGTCCATCATATATCTAGCCTTGCATTGACTTTGCATTAGGGTTTGCCCTAGTTAATTGGCATGCTAGGTTTTAGATTTTGCATTAATAAAAAGCACATTTAGGTTGCATTGTTGGCATCCAAATTCATATTAATTTCTTGAAATTCTGCAATTTTAAACTTAGATCTGGCTCATAGCACTCAACAAACATCATAATCACTAAAAAAAAATTCAAAATTCTGAAAAAAAGTCCATACTGGGACTCACTCGGCACCTTGGGCGAATCAGTTCATTTTCACTCCTGAAACTGCCCTTTACAAGACTAAAAACCCTATTTTTTAGCTTTTGTTTGGTGCGATTACCTACCTATATATATTAATTGAGTTTCTATAACATGCATTTCATTAGATTTAGCTTCAATTAGCTCATTTCATGTATAGCTTCATTTCAAACTTTGCATTCCCACATTATTGCATAGCATAATTAGGAAACTATCATCTGAAAATTGTATTTCATTTTATCCTTTTTACATTCAATTTTCTATTTGCATATATTTTTATTCAAAAAATTTAGTATTTATAATTTCCATGTTTGCATAAAAAGTGTTAGTTCATAAGCATGTTAATCATTCATTCAATGCATTCCCTAGTTATGATAGTCTCTTAGCACAAGAGAATGAAAATGTTAACACTTGTCTTAAACTTACACTCCCTCCTATCTCTCCCATTTATGAGGATGATGTGTTAGAAAGGAATTCAAACATAGATAAACATGATGATCATACTTTTCCTTCTTGTGATACCTAGATCCTTTTAGTGACAAAGGTATCTTGGTAAAAGAAGGTACAATCATCGAGACTCATGAAGGTCTTGATTGTCTTTCTCCTCATTCCCCTTGGGAAGATAGTATAACAATACAAGATGAATGCATTGCCACCACTTTACCTAGTCTCTATTCATCTTTGAATACTTCCCCTATTTGTGACAATGCTTTCATGAATGATCCTAAAAAACACATTTGTAAGGAGGATATGTTCGTATCAAGAAACCCAATGACTGAGAGTTATAGAATTATTTCTCTCCTTCCTAATGTTCCTAACAATTGGAAGGGTCTATTTTAGCATGAGGATCCAATCATTGGTACACATGAAAATCATTATTGTCCTTCCCCTAATATCTCTCATGTTTATGAAGAAGATATTATGGTGTTACATGATCCAATTAATGATAATCATATGTGGAAAAACATAATTCAACCATGGATATCTCCTTTACGATGATGAAATTTTAGAAGAACAAATCCTTGAATGCAAAGAAAAATTGAGATTTTCATTCTCCTAACTCTTTCCCTAGAGCAACTATTATGGTGCAAGAAAATGATATGTCTTCCTTAGGGCTACATCAAACCAACATCAATGAGGTTATGAATGCGCAAGTGTCCAGTAAATCCCATTTAATCAATGAAAAACCTACATACCTTGTGGGACATCCAAAGAATCCTCTAATTCTTTACCCACCATCACAAAAGCAAAAAACTCAAAGTGAACCCAAACTCACCCTTTACCCACCTAAGAATAACATTTCATACCAACCAATATATACAATCAGATCCAATCAAGCAGAAACTTTGTTTCCTTATCCAAATAAATAACATTGCTTGTTACTCCTTTCCATGTAGTAGTTTTACGATAATAACATACTCACTATTGCATCTTTTGCATCCATCACAAGGGGCAGCATAACATCATCCATTCTAGGCTCAACCTTGTCCTACACTAAGTGAGGGAAAGTGGTCCGACAACCTTATCCATGTATGTCACTTGTCATTATCTCTTTTGGATAATCATTAACTTTTCATGAACATATAAGAGCAAGCCTAGGATGTGGATGAAATGTCTTAAATATTGACTCACATGTGACATACTACCTTTCTTCATGATGTAGCTTATCGAAAACATATGACTTGGCATAGGGATTTTTGAATAACTTCTCATACCTTCTTCTACCTTAAAGAAATTTCTCATAGTAATGGTGAAGCAACCACTTTAAAGTGGGGGGCACACATAGACAACATCTTTGTGCAAATTTCATAGTGTTTTACTTTTTCTTCTGACGTGTTCACTCCATGGTCGTGTTAATGGATTTGATGCCTTTCAAGAGTGTATGATCAAATGAAGTGGCTTGATGCGAATGAGGCATCCCATGGATAACGATCTAACACCTCAAGTGACTTATTGTCTCTTGGATAAATTAGGCATGTAATGCTCCCTAAGAAGAAGACCTTACATGAAGAAATAAAAATCCCCTTTAGCAAAATTCTTTACACATTGAAAATTTTTTACAAAAAGGGTATGTGCAGGATCATGATGGGCCAAAAAGTGGCAATATGATGGGTATGTGGATGGCAAATTTTTTTTTACCCAAAAATACTGAAGCAAAAAGGGTTTTTAAAGGAGATTCTCAACTGTCCACCACTATAAATTATTCTTTACTTTGAATTTGATAAATAATTATTATTCAATTTCTATTTGAATTATGACTAAAGTCCTTATTGATAGGCTAATTGAATAACATCTATAGCTTTCAAATGGTATCACATTTTTTCAATCCAAAACATTCACCACATTCTATGCTTCGCATAATATAGGATTAGAAAAAAATGAATTTCATTAAGTTTTGACCAAGTTAAGGTGGTCAAGCATACAAAATTTAATATTTTTTAATTGTTGTAATAAAAAATTCATAATTAATTATTTACTTGGAAATTTTTTTCAAAAAATAATGCATCAAATTGAGACATGAGTCCTCTACTTATATCTAAAATCTTATAAAAAATATTATCATTTTATTATGGCTAGGGTGGTTAGACAGACACCTACTTCTCATTTTTTCCTTGAAATTTAAGTACTATTACATTGGAATTTCAAATTTTCACCAAATAGATTTTTTTTTAAATAAACCTAGTAGTTTCTAGAAACTACATTCAATTTTCTATAGATTCTATTCTTACATGTTTGTGAAATAATATAGATAACTTATTCAAATTTTTATGTCAAGTTTCCTAACTCTAATTTTTCTGAGTTTTTCACCACTTAAGGGTCTATTTTTTTCGTTATGATCATACACATATCAAAAAGCATTACATTGTGTTTCCTATCAATGTTATCAGGAGTATAACTTTGGTACAGTTTGTATAATGGGAAGCTAACACACTAATGAATTTCTCATTATACAATGGGAGGCTGACACAGTGGCATGGATATCTCATTAAACCACTTCTTTGAGATATCTCACCTCATGGATGATCTAATATTTTGTGGCCCCAGAGTGAGCGCATATTTTCCATCCCATTCTTCTTTCCTTTAGTTCTTTTCATTTCACAATTATTTATCTTGATGGTTTGACTTAGGATCTTGAATCCTAGGGGCTTGACTGCCATCTTGATATTTGCCATTCTTTGTCATCTACATTTGAACACTTGGATATCTCTTGAATTTCTAATTTAGTGTGAGTTTGAAGCAAGTTCGTCCTCTCACTAACATGGGGGATAAATGTACCATAGAAAAGTGGATGTTTCTTGCTTGACATGGGAATAATTTATTATAAATCAGACTTAACAAGACCTTGATTTGGTGTTGTGTGGTATTTTTCACATCCGCACTAGGTCTTGGGCCCTTTCAAATGAATTTAATGATGTCTTGTAAAGGTGTTGTAAAGTGTTGTAAAAGAATTTCATGCTTTTCTAGACTTATGAACCCATTTTCCCTTAATTCAACATTATAAAATATATTTAAATGAATCTTCACATCAATCTAGAAGTATTGTGAATTAAAATTAACCCATTTTAATTCACGCTTCTAGACTTAATGAACCCATTTTCACTTTTCTAGACTTATTGAACCTATTTTCCCTTAATTCAACATTATAAAATATATTTAAATGAATCTTCACATCAATCTAGAAGTCTTGTGAATTAAAATTAACTTTAACCTAGTGTTGTAATGTGTTTTACACATTCACATTGGTTCTTGTGCCTTTCTAGAATGTGCTGACCTCATTTTAGTGTTGTAAAGTGTACTTAATCACACTTTCACATTGAATTTTGTGTCCCAAGCCCTAATTGACTTTTACATCATCACTAATAGGCCCTATTACCTCATATTGTGCATCCCAAGGCAATATTTGATGAAATAACCTACATAGTCACAATATAAACCTTATTTCCTTATTTCCAAAGAACCTAGTTGGAAAATAGGCCCCTCTAAGACTAATTCACCACCTGTGGCAAATGAGTCCCTACCAAGTAGGATTGATTCACCCAAGGTGGTGAATGAGTCCCATTTTGGATAATTTTGACCTTTGAGTGGGAAAAACTATAATTTAAGTTTATTATTTTTACATGTTAGCCTTAGGGATCTAATTAATGGGAAAACAAGGAGAATTTCCTATAAAATCAAGTCTTTAAGCCCTAATTCATAATCTATTAACTCATTTTCACATCCCTTATCATGCATTCATCATCTATCTTCTCTATCAATTGAAACAAGTTAGGGTTTCAACATTGCAAGTCATCAAGATAACTTCCTAAGACATTCAAGGGTAGATTATTTATTTTTTGTGTTAGAAATTCAAGGTTAAACATCATGGCAAGGTAATAAACTCCATTATTGCATGATCTCTTACATTCTTTCTCTATTTTGGTTTAATCACCTAAAAGGGGTATGACCAAGGCAAATCCCCATGCCTTAACATCCAACATTTCTATTTCTTGTCTTATGAGTTTGCAAATTTAGGCATCTTGGAAGCATGAAATCATTAAAGTTCAAGTTGTAAAGTTTTTCAAGTCATCTCTTCATTAGATAAGGAAAAATACCTGCCAAAAGGCACTTTTGGGCCTAAATCTGACAGTTTCAGAACTAGACCCTTGGAGAAGTAGAAAGTGAAGATCAAAAGCTCCTGTTTCCACCTTTGAATATTGAAAAATTCAAAATTAGACTCATTCACCATGGGTGGTGAATGAGTCCCATTTCTAGGCCTATTTTTGGTTTTCTATATTTTTGCATACCCTTTTGTCTTAAATGAGTTTCACAATAGTTTTACAGATTTGGGACTAATTCACCCAGTGGACGAGTCCCACTAGGCCTAAAAATTAGAATCAATAGAATTTTAGAAGCCATTTCTATCCTTCTTCAAGGTCTCAGGTGTACACTTTCTGTTTCATCCTTTTTTGTTGTAGTTAACTATTCATTTCTAGGTGTTTTTGTTTACTTAATGTGTTTTCAAACAAGGTGTGTTTCTTTAGTTTTCATTTAATAATCAATACTTTTTACTAGTTCACTACATTTATATCATTGCATTCGGTCATAATTACACCATACATTCCTTAATTTTATGGTTCTATCTCTCTCATTTTAGGTGAAGGATCCTAAGAGTGCAATAGAAGTCCATAGAACACCCCAAAATTAATGGTTCATTTTGGTGAACCTACTTTTCAAATACTTCTCTTTTCTGATTTAGAGTCCTTCATCATAGATCTAGCCTTGCATTAACTTTGCATTAGGGTTTGCATTAGTTAATTGAAATGCTGGGTTTCAAATTTTTGCATTCATAAAAAGTGCATTTAGGGTACATTGTTGGCATCTAAATTCATATTAATTTCTTGAAATTTTTGCATTTTCAAATTATATCTATATCATAGCACTCAAAAAAAATGATAATCACTCAAAAATTTCTGAAAATTCTAAAAAAGGGTCCATATTGGGACTCATTCACCACCTTGGGCCAATTAGTCCCTTTTCACCCCTGAAACTACCTTTTACAAGACTAAAAACCCTATTTTTAGCTTTTGTTTGGTGCCATTACCTACCTATATCAATTAGATGAGTTTCTGTAACATGCATTTCATTAGATTTAGCTTAAATTATCTCATTTCATGTATAGATTCATTTCAATATTTGCATTCCCACATTATTACATAGCATAATTAGTCAATTATCGTATGAAAATTGCATTTCATTTCATCCTTTTACATTACATTTTGTGTTTGCATAGATTGTTATTCGAAAATGTTAGTATCTATACTTTCCATATTTGTATCAAAAATGTTAGTTCATAAGCATGTTAATCATTCATTCAATGCATTCCCTAGTAATGATAGTCTCTTAGCAGAAGAGAATGAAAATGTTAACACTTATCTTAAACTTACACTCCCTCCTATCTCCCATTTATGAGGATGATGTGTTAGAGGGGAAATGAAACATAGATAAACATGATGATCATAATTGTACTTCTCGCGATACCTCTCCTTTCCATGATGAAGTTATCTTGGTGAAAGAAGGTACAATCATCAAGACTCATGAAGGTCTTGTTTGTCCTTCTCCCCATTCCCCTTGGGAAGATAGTATAACAATACAAGATGAATGCATTTCCACCACTTTACCTAGTCTCCATTCATCTCCCAACACCTCCCCTATTTTTGACAATACCTTCATGAATTATCTTGAAAAACACATTTGTGAGGAGGATATGTTGGTATCAAGAAACCCAATGATTCAAACTTATAGCATTATTTCTCTCCTTCCTAATGTTCCTAATAGTTGGAATGGACTATTTAAGTAACAGGATCCAATCATTGGCACACATGAAAAACATTATTGACCTTCCACTAATATCTCTCTTGTTGGTTAAGAAGATATTATGGTGTTACATCGTCCAATTAAGGAGAAGCATGGGAATATTAGGTGGAAAACATCATAGAATAATAAAATTCAATGATGTATGGCTCCCTTACAATGGTGACATTTTGGAAGAACAAATCCTTGAATGCCAAGAACATTTGGATTGTCATTCTCCTAACAGCTCTCCTCCTAGGGTGACTATTATGGTGCAATAAAATGATATGTATTCCTTAGGGCTACATCAAACCAAGACCAACAAGGTTATGAATGTGCATGTATCCATTAGATCCCATTCAATCAATGAACTACCTACATACCCCGTCGGACATCCAAATAATACTCTAATTTTATACCCACTATCACACAAGCAAAAAAATCAAAGTCAACCTAAACTCATCCTTTGCCCACCTAAGAATAACATTTCAAACCAACCAAGTTACAATGACATTGCTCACATATATAAAAAAGTATATACAATCAAATCCAATCAAGCAAAAACTTTATTTCCTTATCCAAATAAATAACATTACTTGCTGCTCCTTGCCATGTAATAGTTGTAGGATAATAGAATACTCACTATTGCATGTTTTGCATCCATTGCAAGAGGCAACATAACATCATCGATTCAAGGCTCACCCTTCTCCTAAACTAAGTGGGGGCAAGTGGTTTCGACAGGCTTATCCTTATATACATGTATGTCACTTGTTCTTGTCTCTTTTGGCTAATCATTAACTTTTCATGAACATATAAGAACAAGCTTGGGATTTGGATGACATGTAGTAAAAATTGACTCACATGTGACATACTACCTTTCTTCATGACGTAGCTTATTGAAAACATATGACTTGGCATAGAGAATTTTGAATAAGTTCTCATACCTTCTTCTACTTTAAAGAAATTTCTCATAGTGATGGTAAAGCAACTGCTTTAAAGTGGGTGGCATACATAGACAAAATCTTTGTGCAAATTTCATGGTGTGATTTACTTTTTCTTGTGATGTGTCCTCTCCTTCATGGTGTCATTGGGTTTCATGCCTTTGAAGAGTGTATGATTAACTGAAGTGGCCTAATACGAATGAGGCATCCCATGGATAACAATTTGACACCCTGACTTGTCCTCTCTTGGAGACACTAGGAATAATGCTCCCTAAGAAGAAGACCTTACATGAACAAAGCAAAATCCCCTTTAACAAAATATTTACATATTCAAAAACAATTGCAAAAATCATTACATTGTGGTGTCTTATAATGTTATCAAGAGCATAACTTTTGTATGGCTTCTATAATGGGAAGATGACACATTGGCATGAATTTCTCATTATACGGTGGGAAGCTGACACATTGGAAAGACTTTCTACTAAACCACTTTTGTGGGATATCTCACCCTCCGGACGACTTGTTGTTCTGTGGCTCCAGAGTGAGCACATATTTTTCACCCCACTATTCTTTCCTTTAGTTCTTGTCATTGCATGATTATGTATCTTGATGGTTTGACTTAGGATCTTGGATCCTAGGGGCTTGATTACCTTCTTGATGTTTGTCATTCTTTTTTATCTACATCTAAACACTTAGATCTCTCTTGAATACCTACTTTATTATGAGTTTGAATCAAGTTCATTCTCTCACTAAAGTGGGGGCTAAATGTATTGGAGAAAAATGGATGTTTCTTGCTTGACATGGGAATAATTGATGATAAATAGAATTTAACAAGGCCTTGATTTGGTGTTGTGAGGTGTTTTTCACATCCACACTAGGTCTTGGTCCCTTTCAAATGCATTTAACAATGTCTTGTAATGTGTTTTAAAATACTTTCACGCTTTTCTAGACTTAATGAACCCATTTTCCCTTAATTCAACATTAGAAAATGTAATTAAATGTATCTTCACATCAATCTAGAAGGCTTGTGAATTAAAATTAACTTTAACCTAGTAAATTGTAATGTGTTTTACACATTCACATTCGTTTTTGTGCCTTTCTAGGCACTACAAACCTCATTTTATTATTGTAAAGTGTATTTAATAACACTTTTACATTGAATTCATTGTCCCAAGCCCTAATTCACTTTTACATCATCACTAATAGGCCCATATTACCCCATAATGTGCATCCCAAGGAAATATTTGATGAAGTAATTAACATAGTCACAATATAAACCTTATTTCCTTATTTCCTAAGAACCCAGTTGGAAAATGGACCCCATTTGGACTAATTCACCACCTATGGTGAGTGAGTCCCTGCTAGGTGGCAAATGAGTCCCATTTAAGCTAAATTTGACCTTTGAGCAAGAAAATTTGAAATTTAAGTTTATTATTTTTACATGTTAGCCTTAGCGATCTACTTAACCAAAAAATAAGGATAATTTCCTATAAAATAAATTCTCTAATCCCTAATTCAGAATCCATTAACTCATTTTCACATTCCTTATCATTCATTCATCATCTATCTTCTCTATCAAGCCAAGCAAGTTAGGGTTTCATCATTACAAGTCATCAAGATAGCTTCATAAGATATTCAAGGGTATATTATTCATATTTTGTTGTAGACATTCAAGGTTAAACATCATGGAAAGGTAATCAACTCAATTATTGCATGTTTCATTACACTTTTCTCTATTTTGGTTTAATTACCTAAAAGGGGTTTGGCCAAGGAAAACTCCCATGCCTTAACATCCAACATTTCTCTCTTTTCTTGTTTATTTGTATATTTAGGCATCTTGGAAGCTTGGAAATCATTGAATATCAAGTTGTAAAGCTTCTCAAGTCATCTCTTCATTAGATAAGGACAAATACCTTCAAAAAGGCACTTTCAAGCCTGAATATGACAATTTCAGAACTAGACACCTAGAGAAGGAAAAAGTGTAGATTGAAAGCTCCTATTTCCACCTTTGAATATTTATAAATTCAAAAGTGGACTCGTTCACCATGGGTGGAAAATGAGTCCAATTTCTAGGCCTATTTTTGGTTTTCTACATTTTAAGATACCCTCTTGTTTGAAATGGGTTCCATAACAGTTTTATAGATCTGGGACTAATTCACCCAGAATAGTGAATGAGTCCCACCAGGCCTAAAAATTAGAATCAAGAACATTTCAAAATCCATTTCTAGTTTTCATCAAGGTCTTAGGTGCACACTTTCAGTTTCATCCTTTTCGATTGTAGTTTACTATTCATTTCTAAGTGTTTTTGTATTACAGAATGTGTTATCAAACAAGGTGCATTTCTTTAGTTTTCATTTAATAATCAATAGTTTTTACTAGTTTTATGCATCTAGATAATTGGATTTAGTCATAATTACATCATACATCCCTTAATTTGAGTGAACCACCTCAATTTTAGGGTTCTATCTCTCTCATTTTAGGTGAAATATCTTAAGAGTGCAACATAAGTCCATAGAACACCCCAAAATGGATGGTTCAGTTTGAAAGAACTTTATGAGAATTCTTCAAGTTTTAAAGAATTTTGATTCCCTATTGAGTGAATTAATCACTAAGAAAGATAATGGTAGTGGTTATTCTTTCATACTTCTAGGCTATAATTTGAAACTTTTATGTTGTAATGAAGAAGTATGCTTGTTTATAAAATCTTCCCACTAGAGAGATCTTAGATGTAGATGAAATTGATTTTTGCATTGTAAAATTTTAGGATAATGATAAAAGAAAGAAATAGGGTAGTGATCAATTGTAGATTTAATGTTTGATGTTTGTAGAGGGGTGTAAGAAAATGTATCATTCACTTGTACATCCCTGTGGGGTGCATGATGTAAACATGAAGAGTGTGCAGCCCATGTCATGTCATCATAGAAGTTTCTCTATGGAAAGATATAGACCATTGAATTTTAATGGTATTCAAGGTTTCCCAAACCCTGTTCCTAATGAAGTTAGGGAACATTTTCCAAAGTTCAAAGGTAAGAAATTAGGATCAACATCTCAACATATGCAAGAATTTTCTGATTTGATAGGAGATTATGATATAAGTCATGAAGATGTTGTCATGAAGTTATTTGTTCAATCTTTGAAGAAAGATGCTAAAGATTAGTTTTCATATTTTCTAGTTTGTTCTATTTCTTCATGGAATGAGTTCATGGTAGCATTCATAGAATAGTTTGGAGAAAGAATTAATCCAAATTTAGTGAGACAAAAACTTAATAACATCCAAAAAGAAGAAGATGAGTTAGTCTCAATTTTCAATCTCAAATTTTCAAAAACATTAGGTGCAATCTCAGAAATCATGGGACCAAATGGTGCAGTATGCCTAATTGTATACTTCGATGCATTTGATGAAGAAATGAATTATCTACTTAAAGATAAAGATCTTGCAAGATTACATTAGGTGTATCAAATTGCCATGGATATTGAGAACAATATGAAATATTTAATGATGAAAGGATACATGGTTGCAAGTGTTGGTTATCCTAGCACACCTCATGCAAATGGAACTAATGGATTAGATAATAGAAATTATTGTCAAGATGATGATGCTTCTGTTGTTCCAAATTTTTCCATCACTACAACACACAAATCATAGTGAGCTCCAAGTTGAGCGTATCATCAAAATTTGAGTAGTGTTGATCAAATATCTTGTATTCAAGAGTTTTCTAACATGAAGAGGAACAAGGGAGAATCACCCTATGATTTGTTCTCAATATTTTTGGATGCCCTATTGGAATTCCCCAAAAAATTTAGGCCTAATGGTATTTGTAGGATTATCATGGAAAAACCAGGCCCTTTAGTGGTGTAAAATTATGAAAAATCAGAGCAAGGAAACTTGACGTAAAAATTTGAATAAGTTATCTATAATATTTCTAAAATATGTAAGAATAGAATTTGTAGAAAATTATATGTAGTTTCTAAACAACTAGGTTTATTTAAAAGAAAAAAAATCTATTTGGTGAAAATTTGAAATTTCAATGCAATAGTACTTAAATTTTAGGGAAAAAATAAATGCGTCTGCTTGACCACCCTAACAACAATAAAATGATAATATTTTTTTATAATATTTTAGATATAAGTAGAGGACTTTATGTCCGGATGTGATGCATTTTTGTAATTTTTCCAAGTAAATAATTAATTATTAATTTTTTATTACAACTTTTAAAAATATAAAAACTTGTATGTTTGAAAACCTTGACTTGGTCAAAACTTCATGATTTTTTTAGTTATTTTTTTTAATCCTATAGTATGTGAAGCATAGAATGTGACACATATTTCAGATTCAAAAATATGATATTGTTTGAAAGCTATAGATTTTTTTCAATCATTTTATCAATCGGGACTTTAGTCATAATTCAAATAAATGAATAATAATAATTTACTAAATTCAAAGTAAAGCATAATTTATATTGGTGGAAAGTTGAGAATCTCTTTTTAAAACCCTTTTCATTTCACCAATTTTGGGTAAAAATTCAATACATACGGGTATGTCCAAGATCATCATGGAAAAATAGGCCCTTAAGTGGCAAAAATTCAGAAAAATTAGAGTTAGGAAACTTGGCGTAAAATTTTACTAAGTTATCTATATTATTTCAAAATATCTAAGAATAGAATCTACAAAAAATTGAATGTAGTTTCTAAACTAGTAGGTTTATTTAAAAATAAATAAATTTATTTGGTGAAAATTTGAAATTTCAATCAAGTACTTAAATATCAAGAAAATAAGAGAGTAGGTGTCTGTAGACCACCCTAACCATAATAAAATCATAATATTTTTAAAAATATTTCAGATACAAGTAGAGGACTCATGTCTGATGTGATGCATATTTTTTGTAATTTTTTTCCAAGTAAATAATTAATTATGAATTTTTTGTTATAACTTAGAAAATATAAAAATCATATGTCGACCACCTTAACTTAGTCAAAACTTCATGAAATTAATTTTTTTAATCCTATAGTATGAAAAGCATAGAATGTGATGCATGTTTTAGATTCAAAAATGTGATATTGTTTGAAAGCTATAGATGTTTTTCAATCATCTTAGCAATCATGACTTTAGTCTTAATTGAAATAGAAAATTAATAATAATTATTTATGAAATTCAAAGTAAAGCATAATTTATATTGGTTGAAAGCTGGGAATCTCCTTTAAAAACCCTTTTTGTTTCATCAATTTTGGGTAAAAAAAAAATTGTTAGCCACATGGGCCATGATCATATCACTTACATATTGCCACTTTTTGGACCATCATGATCCTGTACATACCCATACCCTACACATACCCATCATATCACCAGTTTTTGTCCCATCTTGATCCTACAGATACCCCTGAGGATTCAACATGTATTTTTTTGTTCTTTGAAATCTTTGAGTCAGGGCTGAGTACCTTGTTAAAAGAATTGAAACCTCATATTTTTGATCGGGTACTTGATTGGATAAAGAGTGTAGAAGCAGCCAAGTGTGACTATAAAAAAAAAAATGATGTCTCAAGATGTTGATTGTAGATGTCCTATTAAGAAAAACTAGAAAAAAATGCAAACAAGTGAAAATGGTATATTAGAAATTGAAGATCCATGTTTTATGGATGAGATAGTGATTGTAATAAAAGCACAAGCAACATATATGCAGATCTATATACCAATGATGAAGATAGAGATACACTTGCAAGAGTTGCTAATTTCTCATCACAAATTAGTGGTTAAGATATTGAAGATGAAAATCTAAGCATTCACTCTAAAAAATCTATGCTTAATTTATGTAGTGATGAGGATCATGATGAGAGTGAAGTTTTTGATTATTCTTTTGAGGGTTATGAATGCTCCTATGAGGATGATATAGAGGTGTTTTCTTCACATGAAGGATGTAGCAATGTAAATGATGATGAAGTCACCTATTCACAGGTAAATGAATTAGTTTCACATGATGAATACTTGGAGTGTAGCTCTGGTTTGCTATCACTAGAGCATACTAACTCAATGGATGATGATCATTTTGAAGATAAAAAATTGAGTGTGCAGTATCTTGATCCTAAGCATAGTGTTAGAAATGATAAAGATCTTGATGATGTTAACTATGATGCTGATGAACGTGCTCGTGACCCTACTACTTATGGGTGATCCCACAAAGCCAGTTTACAATTTCTAGGAGATTCTGATTTTTGCTAAAATCACATATTTTTAGAAAATATAATGAGTTAAGCCTTAAAAATTTTTATTTAAAGCATTTTAATTGACGAGAATTTGATCAAACTACCTTAGGTCAAACCCCCTTGGATAGAACCCTACTAGTTTTAAACCATACCTATAACAAGTCTCCTTTACACTTATCAAAATGCTACTAAAAAATGATTTTGATTTACCTTTTGGGGATCAAATGTTCATTTATTTTTTTATTTTTTTAAGTATGTATTCCTTATTATAAGATTCCCAAAAGTATAATTTTAAATAAATTTAATTTAATTATTATATTTATTTTTTATTTCTTCGAATGTAGATTTTTCACCGAAAAATCAAGCTCTCTATTTTCCATGGAAAAATAGAAGATTATCAAAAAATATTAAAAATATGAGTGCACCAGATATTGAAGTCCTTGATCTAACAAAAAATTAAATTAAATTTCGATACATAAAAAAGTTACACATTATACGGCCATGCTATGGAATTGTAATTGGTTTGACTTCAAAACTTGATTAAAGAAAATATATTCAATAAAAAACCATCTAACCAAGTGAACAAATAGATATTAGAGTTAAAAATATAAATTCAAAATAATTGGAATCTTATCCTTCATGGAAAAAAATTATGCATTATACGGTGAGTGTCACTTTTAAAAATGTTGTTTTATGAAAAAACTAGTTTTCAAGGGAGATGGAAAAAGAAGTGCAATTTGATTCCAAAAAATTTGAAAAAAATATATTTAGAATCTCCAGAAAAAATTTCATGAAACTCTAGTTTGCATCATCTTCAAATTCCTCACGGTTTAGCTGCTATAGGTGCCCAAACGTGAAAATTTAGTTAAAAATAATAATTGTAGTGTCTAGTTTGGCCAAACATTGTAAACCACTATTGTGGGATCATCCTTATGACTATTTATAGGAAGCATATATGGAGATGTTAGTTATGCATGAAGAGGATGATAATGTACTCATGGATGAAAGATGGGTTTCATTATTCAATGATCAAGTTATGCATTATGAAAAACACATGGATCTCAAATCAACATTATTACCCATTGATAATGTGAAATAGTTTGAAGAATTTTCAAATTGTGTTGATATTGTAGAACCTTTTGGTCTATGTGTAGAGCAGACAGATGATGCAAAAAATGGTGGATTTCATGTTAATGAATTTAAAATTGAGTTCTTTGTTGATGTTCCTTATCTTCATAGTATGATTATGGAGATGCTTTCATCTAATGAAGAAATAATTTATGTGAAGGAAATCAAAGATAATTGTTCAAGTGCTAATGAAAAAAAATTAGATAACAGTGATTCTTAGGCACATAGGTCAATATGCATATCAATTGATAGTGCACATGAAGTTACTAAAGCACATGGGAGTGTTTTTTTCTTATCCTATTAATCCTGAAAGTGATGGAATTCAAAATGATTCAGATGAAGGTATTGTGGGTGTTGATAAATCTAACTTTTAGAACCTTGAAGGATGTGATGAGGTGATTGAGTTGTGTCATTGGAGTGATAATAAACTAACCTACGGTTCAATTCAGTTAAAGGAGTTTCAAATGTGTGAGAATTTTTTGCTCAACACACAAGAAGATTGCATATTTTGTGTAGGACATGACATCTTTATTGAGCCAAATCACTATGAGGTTTTCATATTTGATGTGCAGATGAATGATGAGAAGTCTCAAAGTGACCCTTTTCATGCAACTGTGAATTTTTAATATTTTTGGTCCAATTTGACTAGAAAGTGATTGTGTATGAGAATGATCTTGTTAGTGAAGGATATCACACAAATTGTAAGTTTTCTCTAATTGATAAGTGTGATATATTCTTTTCAGATATTGATGGATTTCAATTGGTGCTTGATTACTAAAGTCAAATTGATAGAGCTAGTGGAGGCATTGGAAACCATAATGATGTGGTTAAGCATGCTAGGGGCGATATTTTTTTTTAGATACACAATGGAAGTGTTTTTAGTCTTGGATTAATACAGAAAATAGAGAAAAACATGTTTGATAGAGGCAAACATGGGTTCTTCTTTTCATTTGATGGCCTATGGCCATCAAATGTGGTTTCAGATTTTGATTAAGACTCTATCACCCCATGTTTTGGCACTTGGTCTACTCTCCTAGAATTATTAAATCTTTCCATGACCACAAGAAGCATGCATCCCAAATTGGAGCCACTGATGGCACCTTCATAAATTTCAAATTCAAAGTACTTATCTTGAAAAAAATTGATTTGCACACTCAAGTGTGCCCTTGAAGAATCTGCTCTAGCGACCTACTTTGGAGGGTCACAATTCAAAGCCAATTGATTTTCATGCAAAACGTTTTGATGGAAATATTTATTTGACATATGTTAACATGCATGTTATTTTTTAGCCTCTTGTAATGAGTTTTGATAGAGTTTTGAAAAGAAAAGCTGGAAGGTTTGAAACTTTTTTGTTGTTTGCATACTCAGTCTTGTGAAGTGGTGTGAGGCCCAACACCGTCTATAAATTATGTGACATCTTAATACGTTCAATTATGCTAGTTTGGTGAATAAATAGATGAATTTACCCAATCCCATGTTTAATATTTTGATTTTCTTATGAACTAGTTTAAATGATTAATGTGATAAATTCTCTTAAGTAAATGAAAATGGGAAAACTATTAAGAATGAATGTGAGCAGATAATATTTAGATTTTTGAACAATTATCGTATGAAGAATACACTTAGATCGATATGAGCTAAGAAATTTTGTGTACCTAACATTGTTTTGAATCTCACTAATAAGTTTCATGTTTCTTGAAAAGTAATAATAGACAGGAACAAAGCGGGACTTTTGGAAGATCAGCAAGAAGTTTCCAGAAGTATCACTAGCCAAGCACCATCAAGGTAAATTTAAAGGATGACTCTAATAAGGAGGGGGTATGCCTAAGGTAGGATAATTTGAGGAAAAATTATATAAATTAGATATCAATTTGCATGATGAATTTTATTAAAAAAGTGTCCATGAATAAACTTAGTAGTGTAAATAAAGTATTTAACGAAGGTTCAGTTTTCCATTATTATTTCATGCATGCTCAAGTTTCCATCTCTTATAGGGAAATGAAATGAATATATGTGTATTATGGTTACTAACTATTGGATTTGATCTTATGGATAGTTTGAACAGGTGTTTATTATATTTCTAACCTAACATGTATTTGGGAAAATACATATGAGAGTAATGTCAAGGGATGTAAATATAATTAGGGTTTTGTCTAAGTTGTAATTGAGTGGAGGGTTTTAATGATTGGTGGCTTAGTGTAGGTACTTTTTGGATCCTTATTGATTATACTCATGTGGTTAAGAGTGTAAGATCTATTAGGGTTTCCTAATCCTTAGTTAGGTCTTGAATTTCGAATTGGCCTTTAAAGTTGTCTTTTTAGGGTGTTGCATGGTCAATTTGTTTGATATTAGTGCAAAAGTAGACCCCTAAGGCCTATACCTATGGAAGGGGGATCTTTTGGACATGTGAATTTGTCCTTAGGACATGATATGACCCTTCAAAAGTCCACTTGAAAAAGTGTGACGAATTTGAGTCCTTGGGAGTTGGGAGAAGTGACTTGTCACTCTCCCACCACTCCCCAAAGTTCATTAATGAACTTGGGAAGAGCATCAAGGCTTTCACATGTGTGAAGCCACCTTGTAAGGATGTTGGGTAGAGTGTCATAGTACATTCCCCATCTCCCCAAAAGTCTCACACATGTGTGAGAATTTGTGGGGATGTGTGTTGAAAGCTCAAATGAGAGAGTGACAAGTGTCTCTCTCTCATTCAAGTGAATTCAAGTTGAATGCCTATATACTTGGATGGAAAAGAGGAAATGTTTGTTACCCACTTCTCCTCTGGAGAACTCTTTTGGGAGAATTTGAAGTTTGGGAAAGAAGAAGAGAAGAAAATTGGAAAAGAAGCAAGGAGCTCTCACATGTAAAAGAGGAGTTCAAAATGCAACATGGTGGAGATAAGTGATTTCTTCTCATTTTTACCAATTTGTTTGAGTAGGAAATTTGTGTTGTGATATTTTGTTAAGGATTTCAAATCAAAGGGGATGTCCAATTTTCTGTATGGGTAAATTTGTAGTTAAACTATTCTCTTTCACTTCCTACCTAGATCAATGGTAGTTGTTATTTCTTGCTCGGGGGTATGGCTAGAGCCCACGAGGCTCCATGACGCCATTACGGTAGGGTGGAGAGCAAGACCTTGTTTATGAGTTTGTAAGTCATTTGCTTCCTCAAATATTGTGATAATATTGTAATTCTAAAAGATGGGATTCATGTTTTAGCAAGTATTATTCCTTTTTTTATGTTCATTGTATTTCTTTTTAATACTATTACAATATTAAAAGTTAGTATTTTGTTTTAGAAGGAAATTATAGGAAAAGAGCAAGCCTAAGTTTCTCAGTGTGTAGATAATTGTTTTTGTTCAATAATATTGGCAATATTGTAATTTTAGAAAGATGGGTTTCACATCTATTCAAAATTACACATAATAGTTTCCTTCATTATGAAATTTCCTTGTGGTGGATAGAAAAGAAAACAACCTTGAAAGAGTATTATTAAGTTGTTAAAACATTATCTGAAATATAGGTATTACGCTCTTACTGTTATGAGAGAATTTTGTCTGTAGTGATAGCAGGAAAATAAAATAAATAAATAAATAAATAAAAGGGAAGTTCATTGCAAGATCAAAGAATAATACATTATCACATTGTGTTATTTTATGTATAAAAAAAAGAAGAAACGAAAGGTATGATGTTATTTCTATATATTTTTTTTTCTAGATACAATCAACAGAAAATGGAAGTGTCTTTAAGCAATCACCGTAAGCTTCTACTACCATTAAATGAATACATGATGAATCGTTGCAGTAATGTGAATATCTATTATGTGCTTGATTTAAAAATAAATAAAAAATAAAAAATCTGTAAAGATATAATAAGGAAATGAAAAATTTATTTCACTTTGATGTATATATATTTTGTGAAAATGGTGCTGTACAATCCTTGTTTTCTTAAAAGCAAAGGAGAAAAAAAAAAAAGAAGAAAAAAAGAGAGAGAGAGAAACTTAAGAGGGACTGTTTTTCTTCAAGTGTGATTTTTTTTTTTTTGGTGCTGCGGAGATTCTTCTTGTAGTGAATAGCATAGCGCATCATTGCTCTTGAACCCTTCACTTTGCGTCACAAAAGAAAGTTAGAATTAACAAAACAGGAAAATCAATTAAAAGATCTAAGGAATAAATAAATCTAGAAAGGGAAGAGACTTGATCACATGTATTCTCAGACCATTTAGAGATAGCAGATAGGACTTGCAGTTAGATCTTAAAATTAAACTGATATATATATATCAAGTATAGGAGATAAACTCTGTACCTCTTCTCCTTGTATCCACCTCCTCGTCTGGGCTAGTGCCTCTTGTTCTGGTTTAAAGTGGAGCCACTGTTCTTCTTATACTGTTATCTGTTCAACAATTTTTCAATTCAGTCAGCTAAAGCTAATCCCTTAGAAAGATAGGACTGTTGAGGCAGTAAAAAGAAAAGAGTTTGACAATAGATTAATGAAAGTATTCAATTATAATTTGTGGCGTTGGGTAGCTAATAGCGATTGTTTGCACAGGAATTTTAGGCCTGGTATCTAGCATCTCTGTCGCATTACATTGGGAATTACACCAACACCTACCTATTCAGCAGCCTTTGAACCCATAGGGTTATCATACCTCTTGCATTAGTAATATTATTTTATTCACAGTTGTTGCTATAAAATTGTTAAATTCGAAATGGCCTGTACATGGAAGTGATGGATCGGTGCAAGTTGCTTTTTCGTAAAGCTGCAATCATTTATAATCTGCTGTCTGTTAAATGTTCACCAAACTCACCAGTCATTGTTCGCACGCATCTGCTTCTCTTCTTATTGATCAAATTATAATGAACATTATAGTCAATTTATGGGTGACCAGTATGACTTGTCATCATCAATATTGCTGTTGAGGGCATCGTGCAATTCTGGAGGGGGTTTGGTATTGAGCTATTTAAAATAGATCTTCTGATAGAAAATAAATCATTAAAATACAATGCAGCCTGAATAAAGATACAAAAGGTTATTGTGTGTATTAGCAGACTGGTTGGCATGGATAATCTCTTCATGTTTATAGAACATCTGTATGCTTATCAGGTATATATTTTCTCCAGTATTGAAACCGATGCACTATTGGTAGGAAAGTCTCATTCACAACTTAACAATATGGAATACCACAAGCAACCCAAGCTATCTATAAATTAATATTTTCAATGAACTGTTGATTAGTTAAGTCTTACGAAGTTTTCTTGAAAACAACAATAAAATAAAATAAAATTCCCTATCCCTACAAAGCATCCACTTGTACCATTTAGAGATGTAGTAGAGGATGGTGATGAACTGCCCCTAATCCACTGCAACCTCCTCCAGTTGCTTGAGTAAACGCTGTCATCATCTCATTAGTCTAGTTGGTGTAGATGACCTATTTTATTTTTATTTTTATTTTTCCTGATGAAAGCAAGGTCTGGGCAGCTTTTGACTCGTATTTAATTCTTGCCAAAGTTCATTTAATAAATCATCTATCCACAGTTAATATATATGCCTATGTTGATTTCATAGCTGGAGCCACAGAAATGGCATAGGTACACTCCACCAGCCTAGTTGCAGGGCGACATCAGGATACAATATTAATGTGTATACACTTTACTTTCAATTTTTAATGTTAAATTCTTTAACTGTACATTTAGATTTGAAGATGTTTTATTGCCGCCAGGAATATTAAACCAACTTTGTATTCTTCTGAGAATAGTAATACACCCATTTACTATGATAAAGTAAAATTTACCGTGCCAATGGCTGGCTTTAAGTGCCCGTGTGGTTAATGAAATTTATTTAGATTTCTTGGAGGTTGGTAAAATCAATGATAGGAAAATATATATTTACTGGGTAAACTACACATAGTTACATAGAATAATAGTAATGTAAATGTTTAAAAATATGAGTAAAAGAATGCATTCCGTCAAAATGAGGATATTAATATTATAGATATCAATTGAGAATAAAATAAAATAAAAGAATGATTATGTTAATATCAAAGTAAAATAAATAATAAAAATGTGAATATATAAATATACGCCACTCAAACTATATATGTTATATATTTTTAAATGTGAGTGTTATATTCATATATGCAGCGTTATTGTTGTTGCTGCACTTGGTAATAGCAGCAAGTGAATTCACTATCCTTTATAATAAAATTAAATTTAATAATAAGATGACCCTTTAATCAGTGATGAATTTGAATAAATTTTGTATTCGAAATTTACATAAATGAGATTGGAGACATTGGAGGATTATAATGCTAATAATATTATGAAAGGAAGGAAATTTAACACAAGGGAATATTATTATTATTTGGGAAATTGAAGTGAAATAATATTTTATAATATAGAAGAAGAATTTTATTTTATTTAATGTTATAAATAATATTATTGTTGAATACTATTGGAATAGGCAAGTAAATATTATTATTGTTATTATTAAGGGATGAAATTGTGAGTAATTATTAATATTGTTATTGTTAATACTGGTTAGTTAGTGACATTATTTTATTTTATTTATTATTTAGGTGGGAGTAATATTAGTTGGGTGAATGGAGATTACAAATAGAAATAGTATAAAATTACTTATTTTAACGGGGTTAGTTAGTGATATAATTATTTTTATCATTTAGAGGGAAGTAATATTAGTGAGGTAAATAAGCTATTATTATGTTAGAACTTTTAATAGATAGTGTAAGCAATAATATAGAGTGAATACATATAGTAATATCTCCATGGTAGCTTTATAGTGTTAATTACTTGAGGGGTAAATCTAGATATACATAAATAACCCTATATTGACCTTATAGAATGAGGTGGTAAAATTTAAATAATTTAAGAAAAATATATCCTTACCAACACACTAATGGAAAATGACAATATATTCTTTAGCTCCAAGGAAATAAAACAAAATAATAGGGATGATATTAACATCCAAGGATAAGATGGATTATTATAAGATGTTAAGTGCGAGATTATCTCTCAATAATTTTCCTTCTCATTTATAAAAATTAAAAAATTAAAAAATTAAAATTAAAAAAAAATAATAAAAATTGGTTGGGTTTTATAGCAAAAATTTCTAGGCATGACAAGTGGCCTCCTGTTCGAGTTGATATTTCACAACTGGATGATCATCATGAAAAACAGATTAATTCCTTACATTCCCTTCACATTCATATGCTCCCTAGTCTATTTTTAGAGCCTCGTGATAGGATTTGATATTTTTACTAGGCCAAAAGCAAATGTAGTTTGCTTAGTTTTTGCATCTGCATTTTCAAAATATTTTAAGGAGGTCAAGTTTGACCCCTAATATCTTGTGATGAATGATGATTCAAGGAAAACCCTCTTGCACACATAATAAATTTACCTAAATGACCTATTGTGTCTAGTGGAAATTCCCCATGAGATTATTTGGTATTTTTTTCAAGTGGCAACTTGGTGAGCCTTAACTAGTTTCGAACTACTGCCTTTACAAAAAAGTGTGAGTGGGCCACTTTGGCATTGAATATCTTGCATCCCAAAATATGTTTTGCTTATTTGTTTGTTGTAGTGCATTCTTGGGTCAAATGTATACATTCTTGTAAATTTGCATGACTTTAGGAAGTCATTTGACTAGTTTCCCAAGGAAATTCCAGAGGTCACTTGACCTATTTTTACTTCAGTACAAAGTGCTTGAAAATAGATTCTAATGGTTACCCACTTCAATTTTTTCATCTCAGATGCATATGCATGTAGCCTTAGATCAATTAGAGGGTAAAATTTGTTTGAAAATGAATTTTTTTTTAGCCGGGCCCACATGGGGACCCAACATGCTTTGCATAGTTGTGAAATTGCATGCACTATTGAGCCAATTCAAATAAATTTCTCTAATTTTATAGACATGGTGAAGAATGCTCCTAGTTATGATGATAAAAATGGTATGCTTCATGTTGCTAATCACACTTGTCTTATGGCTCTATATGATTCAAACAATGATGCAATGTTTACAACTAAAGAAAAGTTGCCAATAAATATTTCAACCCTAAATTTGAGCATTGAAATATATTGAACTAGCATTGAGCACAAAAATTTAAATGAGGTTTTGAATGTAAGTGGTGTTGAGGGTGCACTTGATGTAAAAATAGAGTGACATAGGGTTACATTGACAATGAGTTCATTTACAAAGATAGTGGTGTTTAATATGTCATATTTCCCTCTATGCAAATGATTTGAAAGAAAAACTCCTTTTCTATTAGGTGATTCTTTCAGTGGAATATGTCTGTTTCTATTGGTTTCTTTAATGTTTCATGAGATAATCCATTTGGTGCTTTAAGTTCCTGGTAGCTACTAGAAGAATTTTTTATTGCAGAGTATAGTTTCATGATGGAGTCTTGTGGGTTTGATAGTTTTCAACAATGCAAGACAAATACGAGGAGTTTTACTGATGAACATTTTGATTAGGACTTGAACTTTCATGCCACAAAAGAGGATCTTGTTTCATAGAAGAGAGTGAAAAGACTACTAGTGAATATCAAACCCAAGGATATTGGAAATCTTATCCAATCTCTCTAGGGAAGGATCCCAAAATGTTTTCCAAATTCAAAGATCTTCTAGAATTTTTTATTTATTTTTGATCCAGATAAGTGGCCAACAGTATTGCAAGCGTTGAAGTATGCAAGCATTGAGTCATCCATTTATCACTGGCAAGTGAAGTGGGTTGCCAATATATGCAACGAATTTGCTGTTAAAGTTTAGATTTTGTTCATTGGCTTCAATTGAGGTTAAGATTTTAATGCAATGATAGACATGGTTATTGTAAAATTTTCTATTATTTTTAGATGATTGGCTTGAGTTTTTCAAATGGTGGCATGGGATTGCAAACCGATGGATGGTATTAAGCTAGCAAAAAACAACTAAAAGGCTCCACACAATGAATCATATGTGATGAATTCTTATGATGACACTTCACTAGAGTATTGGAATTATGTTGCAGATTTTGCAAATGAGTTAAAACCAAATGCAACACCTTTAGATTTCTACTAAAGCTTTCAAAAGAGGGATCCAAAAGAATGATGTCAATAAACATTGAGATCTTTTGGTTTGTTGACATAGAGCAGAGGAAACAATCAACGCTACACAAGAGAGGTGAATTCAATGTGGAAAATAAAATTTCACATAGGTACAAGAGGCCATTGTTGGGAGCATAAATACTCAATGAAATCTAATGGTAAATCTACCACTTGTTTACTCTGCAAAGGGAAATTATGCTTTTAGTGAAAATGTATTAAATTTTTTTAAGGAAATTCTATTTTGTAATTATGAATAATAAGAATATGGGTATGTGCAAGATCATGATGAGCCAAAAATTGGCGATATGATGCGTATATGTAGGGTATGTGGCTGATATTTTTCTTAACCAAAATTGATTAAATGAAAAGGGTTTTTAAAGGAGATTCTCATCTTTGGACCAATATAAATTATTCTTTACTTTGAATTTAATAAATAATTATTATTAATTTTCTATTTGAATTATGAATAAAGTCATGATTGATAGGCTAATTGAAAAACCTCTATCTCTTTCAAACGGTATCACATTTTTTGAATCCAAAACATATGTCACATTCTATGCTTTTCATATTATAGGATTAAAAAATAATAATAATAATTTCATGAAGTTTTGACCAAGTTAAGGTGGTCACACATACAAGTTTTTATATTATTTAAAAGTTGTAATAAAAAATTCATAATTAATTATTTACTTGGAAAAAAATTACAAAAAATACACATCACATCTAGACATGAGCCCTCTACTTATATCTAAAATCTTATAAGAAAATATTATCATTTTATTATGGTTAGGGTGGTCAGACAGACACCTACTTCTTATTTTTTCCCTGAAATTTAAGTACTACTACATTGAAATTTCAAATTTTCACCATTGAATAGATTTTTTTTTTCAATAAACCTTGTAGTTTAGAAACTAAATTTGCTATAGATTCTATTCTTACATATTTTTGAAATAATATAGATAACTTATTCAAATTTTTATGTCAAGTTGCCTAACTCTAATTTTTCTGAATTTTTTGCCACTTAAGGGCCTATTTTTTCCATGATGATCCTGCACATACCCATATGAATCCAATAAATCACTTGGATTCCATTGTAAAAATTGAGGAAATCAAATAAAATTGCAAAATATTTCAAAAATCTTCAATGTAATTTGTGCAATATGATAGGATATTTATAAAATGAGGCAACCTAAGTGGAGAAGGATTGAGAACTATGTTGAAAAGTGTAGGAGCATAGACCATGAAGTGTTTTCACTATGAACATTGGAAACTATTGAGGCTGCATAATGAGGATTTGATGCAAAGAATTCTACACCAACATTTCACTAGTGATTTGGATTCTCTTTATAGTTTCTTACACCAGCAGAAGATCAGTCCAAAGAATAATGCAACACATCTTGAAAAGGCTTGGAAGAATGATGGAGTAGCACATTAACTATCATGAGAAATAGCTTGGTCTCCATGATACATTGCAGAGCATGGAGAAATTAGGGAAAACATGATTTTGATCGAACAGTCAAAAGAAAACATGCAGCGTGGATGAATTTCCACTATTCCATGCCTGCCCATGGGGGACACATCATCATGGAGCTTCACTTAGCAAGGGCACAGGGAGATGTTTTCAAAATATTTTAAAATTTTAATATCTTGGGCTATGTAACATGGTATGCCCAATAGCCCATGCAGTTTGGTGTTGATGTAAGAAGAAGATGATGGGGAGGTAGGGAGAGGCTCCAAGGCAAGCCTAACTAATTTTTAAAAAGTTTTCTTTTAAATGGTGAAGTGAAAATGTTGCCCAAAATGATTTGGGGTTTACATTATTTAAAAACAAGATTTTTAATTATAAAAGATAAAAGGGAAATAAACTAACATTTTAAAATACTAGGAAAAACAAATAAAAAAGTGAATAACTTTCACCAACAAAATAATTATTATTTTTTTCTTGGTAATGCCAATGGATAAGTGTCGGTAGATTAAAGTAAAGATACATGGGTAAGTAGCTTTCAAAAATAAAATATTTTTCATTATGGGTAAATGTAAAGGATAAATGGAAGGGAAAGTGTTTTCTTTAGTTATGGAAAAATAAAAGATGGAGTAAAAGGGGTTTCACAAGAAAGATATGTATTTTCATTTTTAGGGTAAATAAATAAAATTAAGAGTAGAATATTGGTAGCCCCGGAAAAATGAAGTGAAGTTTTTTCACAAGCAAGGATTAATCTTCTATTTGCAAGCCAAGTGATTGATAAAATATGTGAAGTGTTAAAAGGTAAAAGCAGAAGACAAGGCTTTCACGAATTTTTTTTATTTTCACAAGAAAATATTCTCAATGGAAATTCATTGATGAAGAAGGTCATCATGATGGGAATATTTTTTGTTAAAGGGAAAGTGAATGCAAGATGAATGTGTCAAGGAGCAGATATAAACTTCTTCAAGAAGCAAAGGAAGTTATAGATCAATGGAGAAGAATGGATGTAGGTGTCAACTACAAATGTAGTTTTAGCGTTTCTCCTTCTTCTATATCTTCTTTTTTCATCTCATTTGTAAAGTGTTGCACATTTTGGTTTTCACACAAACACTTTTGTAACTAGGGTTCAAGTGTATAATGCTATTTTTTCAGATTTCTGGAGTGGTTTGATTTTTTTAATGAAGATGTAATTACAACATAGTCATAGTTGAATGTAAATGACACAATATTCTGAATTAGTTGTCTCTATTGTTCACATTGCATAAATTATAAATATGAGTAATCAAATATTGTTATTATTTAGCTTCTTGACTTTCCTTATATGCTTGTTTTATTTATTACTCTTATTCAAAGAATGAGTTAATTTGTAGTAACACAGATGGAAGTTTATGTAAATGTGTGCTAGGATTGCTAAGTATGGCTAGTTTAGTTGATAGTATCAATTGTGTAATGCATCATTTGATAGGAATAATTATGATAGATTGAATGCTATGGTAGGTTTTAAATTACATGGTTTAGATGAATCCACCCCGAGATATGGCATTGGTCTCTTAATGTTGCAATTTCCTGAGATTGTTTGTGAGCAGCTACAATTTTAAAATCAAATTTAACTATCAATCTCAATTTAATTGTGTGTGGAGTTTAATCAATTACATCTCTCATGTTTAAATTAGGCATTACTGTAGAGGTCAGCCAAGCCTTTAAAGTATTGTGTCTATTAAGAATCTAAAGGAGAATCATTTTTTTACAGTATTCTAGGTACTTTGGCACAAAAAGTATTTATAAGCATACTATTTTGGAGACCCACCCTTGTTTAATAGAGCCAAAAGTGTAGGAGATTTCAGTCTTTTTGAATGAATCTTGTTTGTTGGCCAAATCCATCTCTGATTCTAAACATGAGAAAGTGGCTATTCTTTAGGACTCATTGCATCTGTTGATTTGGGAACAAACACCTTCAATGAATTGAGGTGAAAAAAATAGTAGAACTACACAAATAAATGAGATCACTTTTTGTTTAAATAAAAAATTAAATATATATTTTAACATTTTACTTTCATATGAAATAGCACTCTTTAGATCCTCTTGCTCCTCTTACTCTTCTACCCATTCAAGAAAAAATTCCTACTCAATGGTTCTTTGTCCCATCTTGTGTTTGATTTGGGGGTTGACATGGCACTCGTCTTGCTCTTAGTAGTGCAACTATTTCTCTGCTTCTATTATTGGATGTGTCCCCTATAGAGGATGGGTATGAGCCCTTGGATACTTTTCCTTCTCCACATTCTACTTAGGATGCATCTATAATTTATAGTTAGACTAAGGGTGGGATTATTTTTCCTAACTCCATTATTGATGCAGTGAAGACTAATAAGGTGGACTTGGGCTCTATTTTAGTGTGTAAATCGATACCTCTCCTCTATGCTAAGGTTTTCATGTTAATTTCCCTTGGGCATGAATTGACAGACTATATAACTTTGTTCTCCAAAAGGGATTGATTTGTATATTTTTGCAATTTTGGACTTCTCTTCTTGACCTACATCATTAGATCTCTACACATTGAACACTTTTAGTGCAAGATTGATATTTACTCTTATTCTATAGCTTTTTTGTGTATATTTTTATTCTTTTGATGATATTTAGGTTGTTCTAGATGGTAACTAGGAATTGGATTCTTATCCTCTTTCAATTTACCCTTGAGCTCTTTCCTTTAACCCTTTTAAGGAATTATTTGATATTCTACTTATTAGGGTGAGATTTCCTTATCTCCAATTATATTTATGGTGTTCCTCTACTTATGGGGCCATTGTTATTGCTCTTAGGAGGTTCTTGTAAGTGGATCTTTCTTCTATGAACTTTATCCACACATTTTATGCATGTATTTTGGTTGAGATTGATTTATTAAAAGTAACAACTTGAGAAGTTATGCTACAAGTTAATGGATAGTCTTGGTCTCATCTTGTGGATTATGATAGATTCCCTTTTCATTGCAAGTGTTATTTTACTACTAGGAACTTGGGCTTTAACTACCCCCGTGGTTCTTAAAAGGTGCCTTCTTTCACTTGGTGGAAGAATGCTCTTCTTGACCATTTTACTATGTACCCTAAAGATTCTATTTATTTTAGTTAGGATTTGGAGCTACACTCAACTTTTGTGTCTACTTCTCCTCATGCTTAGATGACTAATAATCTTTCTACTCAAATCTTTGTTTCTCCAAAAAAAATTCATGCTTTAGTTATGGATAAGTTTCTTTTTTTTCTCCATCTTCTTCTGTTGTTATTGTTTCATTAGTTACACACTTAGAGGGATCCTCTCTCCCTAGAGTTCTAAAGGAGATAAGTTTGGTTGATGAATCTTATTATATAGTTGTACAATAAATGAAGAAATGTATTTCTAAGATGGATGCCATTTTGTAGGTCAAGTACTTGGGGGTGATGTTGTTGGGTTCAAGCTCTGGTTTGACTTGATTTTTCTCTCTCTACTTTGTTGTTTCTATTTTGTTATCCATTCAAGGTCTTTCACTACCTTATTTAATAACAAAATTATATATATATAGAAATATGAGAATTTTTTCTTCTAGAAGAATAAGATAAGGATATATAATAATTACTTCTCCCAATCTACTATGACTTTTGCACATTGATTAGTGTACAATTTTTTCAATTTGAATCCATTGTATGTACTGAATCTCCTTTATTTTGTGCACTAATTTAAATTTATTTCTAATATCATGAACATTAATAAAGACCTTGCTTTATTATATAATCTCTATGAGTTGTATATTTCCTTTTAAAATCATTTGATTTTGAATTTCTATTAGCTATATGAATCCACTTTCATTTCCATCAACCTTTATCTTATCCTTTCAAAATTTTAAATAGTTATTTTAACATAAATTAATAAAATAATATAAATATTTATGGGAGATAAAAAATAAACTAAATTTATTATTTTTATCCCACATGCTATTGCATATGATAAAATTGATCAATGTTGCACTAATTAAAGGAAGACAAATTTACAAGCATCACAATAATATACTAATAGCTAAGAGAGAGCTAATTTTGACCTAAAATTTGAATAGTGTTATGTGGAATTTAACTATTTTTTATATCATGCTTACACTATTATGCATATGCGTAGGATCATGATGGGCTGGAAAAAGTGGTGATATGATGGGTATGTGTAGGGTATGAGGTTAATGTCTTTTTTTTTATGCAAAATTGATGAAACAAAAAGGGTTTTTAAAGGAGATTCTCATCTTTTGAAAAACATAAATTATGCTTTACTTTGAATTTAAAAATAATTATTATTCATTTTCTATTTGAATTACGACTAAATTCCCGATTAATAGGTTTATTGAAAAACATCTATAACTTTCAAACGGTATCACATTTTTTGAATCCAAAACATGCGTCACATTCTATAATTTTCATACTATAAAATTAAAAAATAATAATTTCATAAAGTTTTCACCAAGTTAAGGTGGTAAGACATATGAGTTTTTATATGTTTTAAAATTTGTAATAAAAAATTCATAATTAATTATTTACTTGTAAAAAAATTACAAAAAAATATGCATCAAATCGAGACATGAATCCTCTACTTATATCTAAAATATTTAAAAAAAATATTATCATTTTATTGTGGTTAGGGTGGTTAGACAAACACCTACTTATTTTTTCCTTGAAATTTAAGTACTATTGCATTGAAATTTCAAATTTTCACCAAATAGATTTATTTTTCAAAATAATCCTAGTAGTTTAGAAACTACATTCAATTTTCTACAGATTCTATTCTTACATATTTTTTAAATAATATAGATAACTTATTCAAAAATTTTACGTCAAGTTTCCCAACTCTGATTTTTATGAATTTTTCTCCACTTAAGGGCCCGTTTTTTCCATGATGATCCTGCACATACCCTTCTTAATTCTATTTCTCATTTATATTCTAACCTATTATATTTTCTTATGATACACATATTTTTTTGATGTTTTCACACAATTATCATTTATTGAATTCAATTTTCAAAGGCTACATATCTTTTTTAATGATTTTCCACCATGTTTTCATTAGTATGCATTAATTTTACTTAGATAGTGCTTCTTTAGAATGGATTTGCATAAAAAAGGTGGAAATATTTTATAATATTTTGTTCCTTTGAAATATTATATGTCTCACTATTTTTATTTCTTTATTCGTAAGAACCTCAATTTTTTACTCATCCACTACACAAAAGAATAGGAACTTCTTGATTTGGTTGAGGAAAGAGGACATAGTGTTTCATTTTTGAAATTATGATAATAGTCCCATTTAATATAGTTCACAACCATGATATGTTGTAATGCCACCATAGTTTTCTTCAACACCTTTTTATTGTAAATTAGTATACATAAATTAGTCCTATTTGAATTCAACACTAAGAAATATAAGTAGGACCATCCACCCATGAAAATATAGCCTATTGAACTTCATGTAAATGTATGAATTTCATTTTTACATGACTTGTTACTTTCACAATTGTGTGATATCCTACTTGAGAAACTACATATGGATCTTAATTTTTCCCATTCATAGTCAATAGAATTTTTTTTATTATAAATATGGGTAATAATTTTCAATTAGATAATTGTACCTCAATTATAAGTTCCTTCTCAATAATTTGAGATCTCTCAAAACCATTAGTAGATTATTCTTACCATATCGTACCACATCACTAATTTATTCATCATTATAATTTTGATTACATCTTCAATCAAATGGAGTGTGAAAAATAAATTATAATTATAGAGACTTGTGGGAAAGTCTACTAGGACACATCGAAACCAAAAGCAATTTCAAGAAATTGATGATTGTGATTAAAACTAAACTCAAAAATATCTTTGAATTTCTCTATTTCAAGCTACCAAATCATGATCCTATAGGTTCACCAATCTGGAAATGCAAGACAAGAATTTAAATAGAGAAATTTGTTCAAGAATAGAGTAGATTCCTTATTCTTTATAGTGAAGTTCTATAACTTTTAGTGTCTTCACAAGTTTACATAGCACTACCAAAGACTTTATGCACAAAAATATACACTTATCATAATCATCAACAGTTGTTTGTTGGAAACAAAAAAAAGAGAGGAAAAGATTTGACACCTTTATATAGTCTATGTAATTCACATTTCCATTTTGGATTGGAACATGTAGCACTGCACATAAAAATTAAATAAAAGGAAACCCAAGACTTGACTACACAAAGAGATTTTTTCCTTTTTAAAACAAGTTGGTGACAACATTTTCATTCACCAAGCCAAGCCTTCTTGTTTCTACCCATCGATCCTTCCAACTACTCCTCTCCTATACCAGCCACACTCCTTTCTTCTTTGTTATGCTAATCCTTGTCACTATCTAATTTTCATGTGAAGCCAAGTCACCTTTTTTCTATTGATGCTAAGTTCTTGGTTTTTCTAACTTCCTACAATAACATATCCTTTCTTTGATTGTAAAACACATTTTCCATTTTTTGTCACACAGGTACATGTGTTGGCATATTTAAGTGGTCTTTCACATCAACACTATCCCTAGATAAACCAATTCAAAACTACAAGAAAAACAACACAAAATTCAAAGCTCTTACATCAAGCTACCCCAAACATAAAACAAAATCATGATATTTTTCTCATGAGTTCATCAAATACTATGCCCATATTAACCAAGTGGAATCCTCTAATGGATAATCCTTCCATTTCACCAAGTAGTTGAAATATTCCTTTCCTTGAGTCTTCTTTAACTACTACTTCTCCAAGATGCACTCAATGTCAATCACATCCAATTTGGTCACTTGTTGTCCCCATCCTGGAATCAACTTTGTGTCTATTGTTCAATCTATTTCATTTCCTTTATAAGGATAGAGATTAGACACATTGAATATGGGTGAGATACCCATATCAGAAGGATGGGCTATCATGTAATAAAATTTGGTAGAAGTTTTTTTGAGAATCTTCCAAGGACTAATATTCTTCATTATCAATTTATTGTGTTCAACTTTTGGAAATATCTCCTTCTTGAGCTAAGATAAAACAAGATCACCAACCTAAAAATGCACTTCTCTTCTCTTCTTATTAGCATACTGCTTGTACTTCTTGTTCCACCTCTCAATCTATAATTTCACCTCTTCATGAAGGTTGTGAATACATTTGGAAAACTCATCACTATATGCATGTCTCCTCTCAAAAATTTTGATATTCTTGAGTTCAAATGCACCCCTTGGATGCATACCATAAACAATGTAGAATGGGATCGAGCCCATAATCCTATTTAGAGAAAAATTATATGAAAAATTAGCTTGTGCTAAATCCATATCCTACTTTTGAGGTGTATTACAAACAAGAAACCTATATTACCTAGAATTATGTTAAGTACCTTTGTTCAACCATCTATTTAAGGATGCTTAGATAAGATGAAAGTGAGATGGGTGCCCAACTTCTTCCAAAGAATTCTCCAAAAGTGACCCACAATTTTTTTGTATTTTTTCGGTAGTATACTCTTCGGTATACCATGTAATTGAAAAAATTCTTTGAAAAATATGTTAGCTATATTTGTAGCATCACTAGTCTTCTTGCATGGAATGAAATGAACCAATTTCAAAACCCTATCCACAAATTAAAAAATAGAATCATTGCCTCTCTGAGTTCTAGGAAATCATAAAAAAAATCCATGCTCACAAATTTGCATGGTCTATGTGGCACAAGTAGTTGTTTGTACAAACCAATGTTTGATTACTGCCCTTTGCATGTTGGTATACTCCACATCTCTTCACATACTCCTTCACATTTTCCTACACTCATGAACAATAATAATGTGTACTCAACTATAGGTAAGTTATGTCCTACCCAAAATGCCCTAGTAGGTTACAATAGTGCTTCTCCTTCAAGATTCTCCCTCATTGACACTTTTGGAATGCACAACTAATTACCTTTGAACAAATTTTTTTCTTGAAACATAAAATTAATCCATGGTCCTCTATCTCTGTTGATAAGACTATTGCAAGCTTCATATGCATCTCTAAAATTTGTATCACTCTCATAAAAATCCTTCAAACATTCAAATCCAATGATGTTTTCCTGAATCTCATGTAGTAAAAACATTCTTCGACACAACACATCAACAAATTTTTTCACTTTCCCACTCTTATGTTTCAACATAAAGTTAAAACTCTAAAGGTACTCCACCCACTTTGCATGCCTTTGATTTAGTGTGTGTTGGCTATTAATAAACTAGAGTGCATGGTTATATGTGTAAACAACAAACTCCTTGGGAGGAAATTAATGCCTCCACTTCATCAAGGATTGAACTAATGCATAAAATTCAATTTCATAAGTTGAATACTTCTTCTTAGCATCATTTTAATTTTTACTGAAATAAGCAACTAGTTTCCTTTCTTGACATAGGATAGCCCCTATTTCCAAGCCACTAGCATCACACTCTACTTGAAAAACTTTTTTAAAATCAAGTACAACAAGTATAGTTATTTAAATGACTTTCTTTCACAACAATCTAAAACACTTTTCATCCTCTTGAGTGCAATCAAACTCAATTTTATGCCCTTTTATAGTGTCAAGTATAGGAGATACTATGCTACTAAAACTATTAATAAAATTTCTATAAAAAGTAGCAAGTCCATGAAATCTTCTTACCTCATAAGCACTCCTCAGTGTTGACCAATCAAAAATTTCTTTAACCATCTCTAGGTTGATCTTCGATCCCTCTCTGGATACCACAAAAACCATGTAAACCAACTTAGTATTCATAAAAGTGCACTGCTTAAGGTTGATCAACAACTTGTCCTCATGAAACCATGTCATTACCAGTCTTAAGTTCTCTAGATGCTCTTCCATAGACCTACTAAAAACTAGTATATCATTAAAATAGACTATCACAAACTTCCCCATGAATGGTTTCAAGACATCATTCATAAGCCTCATAAAAGTACTATGTATATTTGCAAGCCCAAAAGGTATGAATGGCCATTCATAGAGACCATCATTGGTTTTAAATGTTATCTTCAATTCATCCCTAGGTCTGATCCTAATTGCATGGTAACCACTCTTTGAGTATATATTTGAAAAATACATAGAATCACTCAAAAAATCTATTAAATCATCCATCCTCAAAATATGAATCCTATATTTGATCTTAATATTATTGATTTCTCTAGATTTCATACATATTCTCCAATCACCTTCTTTCTTGGGTATTAATACTTTTGGTATTGCACATGGGATAAGACTCTCCCTTATAAACCCTTTCTCTAGCAACTCTTCAACTTTCTTTCTAATCTCCTTATTCTCCATAAGAGTTAATATATATGTAGCCTTGTTTGGAAGGCTATCTCTTGGAACCAAATCCATATGGTGACTAATACTCTTCATTGGAGGCAACTCATTTAGAAAATCAGATACCACAATATCCATATGCTCTTTCAACATGTGTTGCATCTCCTTGGATGAGTCATCCAACTTAGTAGAGGTATGTACATATTTAGGCTTCAATACTAATGTATATCCCACTTCTTCCTTCTTCATGTCACACAAAAATACTTTTCCACTCACTAACATAACCTTATTTCTATTGGTGCTCTTATTATCCCCTTCTTCTCCTCTCAAGGGTAATAAATTATTCTTTTGATGGTTCTTTTGAGAAGTATAGGTATTGTTTCTTCCATCATGTATGGCCCTCCTATCAAATTTCCAAGGCCAACCTAGAAGCTCATGGAAAACATCCATGGGAATAATTTCACACATAACCATGTCCTTACAACTACCTATCTGAAATTCTATTGACGTCTTCTCATCTACCAATAAATGATGCCCCTTTTGTAGCCAAGAACCTTCATAGGGATTAGGATGTTTAATTCTATTAAGACCTAGCTTTTTCACCATTTCAACTAACACAATATTATCCATACTAACACTATGAATAATAATTTTGTAGCACTTACCTTTTGCCTAGCATATGGTCATGAATACATCTCTCATTTGCGTAGGTTCTAGATTCCATTTTGGTGGCTTTAATAGTACTCTTTTAAATAAAAAACACTCTCTTGTCTTACGTTCTTCTATGTTATGAGAAGGTTACCCCACAATCTCTTGGTTTTCTTGAACAATTTGGTTACTTCTATAAGGAATTATGTAGGATTCTTATGTAAACTCAAAGCATTCCCAACTCTTGTGACCAAACTTGTTACACTTAAAGCAAATGCTTATAAATCCTCTTACTCTTCATTGGTAACCTCCTCTATCAAATGGTCTCCCTCCTCTATTTTGGAAACCTCTTCTCTTTGAATTAGCTTATCCACTAGAAGTTTCAAATTCTTTAACTTGATGGTGCTACTTTCCTTTATTAGAGTGTTTCAATCTTCCTCTTGCTCCTCTTCCTTTACCTCTTCCTTCTTGGTTTTGCTTTCTCATGAGCTTCTCCTCTACTTTAATAGAAAATTGATACACTTTCTCAATATTCCTAAGTCATAAAAGACTCAATTCATCTTGCAAACTATGTTACAATCCATTGAGCTACCTAGCTGCCTTCTCCATATATTCTTGACTATGCCTTCACTAAATAAAAAGCTTGTAGAACTCCTCGATATATATTGTTTCACAATCATCTCTTTTTTATTAAGGTTTTGTAATGTTTTGAATAGATTAGTCTAGTAGTCTCTTTTGTTTGTTCTTATTTTATATTTTTGACTACACATAATCCCACCACATAGTAGTCTGGCCTTTAAGTCTTGTACATGTGAACTTGACTCATTTATCTCCAACTACTTCTTTTTAATTGAAATATTTATCAGGATCATTGATCCAATCAATAAGTTCTTCTCCATTGAGACTTCCAAAGTAGATGGGAACATCTATCTTAGCCCTAGATCCAACCCCCATGAATGCTCTTAGTATTCTCACTTCAACCCCATTAGGATCTTCTCCTTTTCCATGAACCACCTATTCTTTGGTTGGCTACTCCTCTTCATTGTTACTTATATCTCCCATAGGTAAACCCCTTCTTTGTGCATGATTCATGGCCTCCATTCTTGTCATGAGATTCTATAAAAATTTAGGAATCCCTTTCTCCATTCCCCTTCTAGCACCTACTCTTGCACCTCCACTTGGTATTCTTCTTGAAGGTATTTTACCAAACTCTACCCTACCTAGTTACTTGTGGCTCTAATACAAAAAATTGATGAATGCAATCAAAACTAGGCTTAAAAATATCTTTGAATTTGTCTATTTCTAGCCACCAAATTGTGACCCTATAAGTACACCAATTTAGAAATACAAAACAAGAATTTAAACAGAGTTCAATTTATTCAAGAAAAGAGTAAGCTCCTTATTCTTTCTAGTGAAGTTATGGAACTTTCAATGTCTTTATAATTTTACATAGCACTACGAAAAAATTTATACACAACAGGACACTTATCATAATCATTAGCACTAGTTTGCTAGAAACAAAAAGTAAAGATAGAGATTTAACACCTTGAGATAGCCTATGCAATTCACATTTCCATGTTAGACTAGAAAAAATGCAACACGAAACAAGAAAAGTAAAATAAAAGGAAACCCAAGACATGACTACAAAAATAGTTTGTGTTCTTTTTAAAACAAGTTGGTGACAACAATTCCATTCATCAAGCCAATCCATCTTTCTTCTTCCTATTGATCCTTCCAACTACTTCTCCCCTATGCCAACTACACTCCTTTCTTATCTCCTTCACTAATCCTCCTCGCTACCTAATTTCCACACCAATCCAAACCACCTCCTTTTTGTTGTCAATGCTAAGTTCTTGGTTTTTTCAACTTCCTACAATAACTAATGCATTCCCCCTCTTCACATCAACTTGATGATCTCTTCAACATCAATGTTTTTCCCACAAAACTAGACCAAAAGTACAAGAAACAAATCAAAGACTAGAAAACAAGCCAAAATTTGAAGCTCCTACATCATTACTCCATTGAGAATCATTGTAAAGAGTATTTATACATTCTCATTCACTACGGTTGAAAAATAAAATTCATGCTCAATGATCCTTCTCTATACAATCAAATTTAAAATTATAAGGAACAATATGAATTTTATAAATACATATAAAAATAATGTACACCTCTTCACCTTTCTCTTTTCTAGAGTATCCTCTACCAATTTATTAAATAATTTATTTTGTCAAGCATATTCATCTTCAATTGGTGGTGGGCTAGAGTGAGACAATAAGAATTGGAGCATATGCTCTTGTTTGCACTTAGATTTTTTCTGCAATAAAAAACCATTGGGCACCTCCTTTACATGTTATTTTTAATTTTTTTTACTCAATAAAGTACCAAATATTTTCTTGAAGGAAATGGTGCTACCCATCATAGTCATTGATATGTTTGGAATTCCTTCCCACACAAAATATTTTGTATGATTATTGCTCACATGTAAACCCATATTTCTATAAATTACCTTTAAAATTTAATGATCAAAATATTTTGAGCACAATTTATGATCTTAATAGAGAATGATAAAATATCCATCTTTAGTGATGGTGAATAAATACTTATTATTTTAAAAATTCACACATTCCTTATTTGTGATTCCTTTGACCATCTAAGATAGCACTTGAAAATAATCTCTGAACTTGATCAATTAACAAAAATAATTTTTAGACACTCTTAATTATGATCAATATTTTCTATGTCATTTCTACAAGACATGGGTTTTCATAAGATAGATAATTCAAAACAACCACCCTTTCTATAATGATTAATAATTTCATGAAAAAAATCTTCCTTTGAATGGAAAATAAAATTATAAGTATCATTTGAGAACTTTTAAGATTCTATAATAGGTTTGAAGTCATCATAATCAAAATATTCCTCATCTTATTATTCATTTAATTCTACCTTTATGTGATATTGTACAAGATCTCTTTGCAACTAAATATTTTTTACATGCAAGTCCAACCTTTTACTATTATCCATATATTTGCAAGCATGGGAAAATCCATCAAATAAAAAAACAATTACATGGTTAAATGTTGTGAATGATTCTTTATTTTTCACATGTGCATGATTCTTATGATTGGTTTGAAATATTTGATAAAAATAATATCTTATTTGTTTTTTTATTTATGAAACTTGAGTTTTGATGATATTTCCCTATGATAACTAATTGAAAACCACCTGATCTAGTACCTATAATATTTTTTTTCTTTGGAACTATATGATCTTAAGAAGCATAACATTGAAAATAATTGACCATGCTTTTAAAAATGAGGAAGTGGTTTTCCTTTAGTTATATTACATGCATATGACCTATTCTTTAGAGGTTTGAGGCATGGAATTTGAATAAATTTGATACATATTAGATAATGAGCTCATTGAACTTATTAGATACAAATTATATAATTTTTTCAATATATCCACCTTATTTTGATCTATAGAATGAATAGATGGTTGGTGGATGGTAAAAAATTCTCATTTCATCAGATTGGGTAGATTTGGAAGGCATATTATCATTGGAAATCAATGATTTTACCAACAAATGGGAAATTTATGAGATACTACTAGGTGTATTCAACTCTAACAATTATACCATATAATAATATAAATATTTCACCTACTAGAACTTATGTGATGAAATTGATTTGATATTTTAATGGTCACAGAAAATATAAAAATGAAAAACCTAAAGTTGGTATGATATTTATAAAAAAATTCTTCCACGGCTTGTCAAATTGCATGTTGAAATTATTGATGCATTCTATAGGATAAAACTAGGTTGTAATTAGAGTTTGAATATGTGGGATAGTATATATCTTCTCTTAAAATAGATTGAAGAGGGGCTTTCCTGGTTGATCTCAACTCATAATTAAACTAGGTTATGAGGTTCTACAACATTCAAAAATTTACCTTTGAGAGAAAAATGAGGATTAGAGTTACATATTGAGTAGTGATATTATGTATATTGTACAAGTTTTATATAATATATTTTGTCTATAGGTTAAAAAGATACATCTTCACAAACTAAAGGTTTAATGTTGAATCATATATTTTTTGCACTCTAGGACTTCTCTAGCTCTTCTAGGGTTTTTCACCTAAAAGGAGAGAGATAGGGCCAAAAATGCTAAGGGTTCATTCAAATTATGTTATGTAGGATGTTTTATAAGCTAAAATATGTAAACTAAATGCAATTAAGTGATTTAAATGAATGAATATGAATGCAAAAACTAAGATTTAAATTATGTTTGAAAACACACTATGAAATGCAAACAATGAACTAAATGAAGAAATAATGTAGAATAGAAAGAAATAGGATGAAATAGAGTGCACCTAGGTAATACTAGATGAATCTAGAATGTTGTGGATGATGACTGAAATCACTAAAATTTCATAGTGGGAGTCATTCGCTCAGGGTGGCGAATTAGGCCTCCTAATGGTGAAAAAGTGTTAGAAACTGGTTTTTGACTGTAAGGATCTAGAATATGAAAAAATTTAGATTTTCAATCCTAAGGTGGGACTCATCCACCACTGGTGGAAAATCAGTCCTCTCCCAAAATTCTAAAAAAATAGGAGACAACTCTGCAACACCAGATCTGGAAATCTCTGATTGTCAGGTTGTCGAAGTCAATTTTGTAGGAAACGAATAGAAAGCATTCTTCAAGCTTGAAATATGAATGAGTTGACTTGAAGCACATAGTTGAGTTGATTAAAAATATTGAACATGAAAATCTTGTTAAATTTTCATACCTAGGTCTACAAACACACATGCAATAAGGAAAAAATGGTTGAGGGTTAGTGGTGATCCCAAAAAGCTGGTTTACAATTTCTAGGAGGAACTATTTTTTGTTGAAATCACATATTTTTAGAAAATATAATGATTTAATCCTTAAAAGGTCCCATTTAAATAATTCCAATTAGAGAGGGTTTGATCAAACTAACTTAAATCGAACCCCCTTGGATAGAACCCCACTAGTTTTAAACCATACCTATAACAGAGTCTCCTTTACACCTACCAAAATGCTAATAAAAAACCACTTTTGATTTATCTTTTGGTAGATCCAATGAATTCATTTAAAATTTATTTTTTTGCAAGTATGTATTCCTTATTATAAGCTTCCCAAAAAATATAATTTTCAATAAATTTAATTTTATTATTATATTTATTTTTTATTTCTCGTGAATGTAGGTTTTTCACCAAAAATCAAGCTCTTAGTTCTACACATGTGGAAAAATAGCATATTATTAAAAAAAATTAAAAAAATTAGTGCACCAGGTATTGAAGTCCTTGATCTAAAAAATATTAAAAAAATGACTTTCAATACACAAAAAAAGTTGCATGTTATACAGTCGCGCTATGTCTGAATTATAATTGGTCTAAATTCAAAACTTGATTAAAGAAAAAATATTCAATAAAAACCTATCTAACCATGTGGAAGCACTAGATATCAAAGTTACAAATCTAAATTTGAAAGAATTATAATTTTATCCTTCATTGAAAAAAAATTATGCATTATACGATGAGCGTCACTTTTTAAAAAATTTGTTTTCTAAAAAAAACTAGCTTTTGAGGGAGATGGAAAATGAAGTGCAATTTTATTCCAAAAATTTTGAAAAAAGTATTTTTAGATTCTATAGACAAAATGTCATGAAACTCTAGTTTTCATTATCTTCAAATTCCTCATGGTTTAGCCAAAAAGTATTTTAGTGTCCAGTTTGGCCAAAAATTGTAAACCACTATTGTGGGATCACCCTTAGCAAATAGGGGATTTCCTTGCTCAAACCCTTAATGAAGCAATGAAAATAGAGAGAGTGATAAACTAATAACATGCAATAGCTATCAACTTACCAAACCCTTGATAATGCAAATCTGAAGTAATGTCAATGGATGCTTCAAAGTGCTTGAATATTGCTTGAATTGATGTTGTAGAATGCTTGAATGCTTGAATATGATGTGTGAATGTTGGAGAATTGTAGGAGATGTAAAATGAGGTGAAAATCACATATTTATACACACTTGTGCCTTATTTAACCATTCATACCTCATCATAGGCCGACATCATGTGTTTTTGAATAAAACCCCAAAAGGAAATTTTATTTTTTTTGAATTTGGAGCCAAGGGGGACTCATTCACTACCTATGGCAAATGGGTCCCACCTAAGACTTGAAAATGGGTGTTGGGAAATATCTTGTATTTAATGTTGTTTTTTAGGCTTAAATTAAAAGATACACTTAATTAAGACATATGAGGGAATAAAGGGGCCAAATGACGCATGATAAAGGGATAAATAGTGAAGTTGTGCCTAGAAAAGCATGAAATATTGTTACAAGTCTTTACAACACTTCAAAATAGGACTTGTTTAGTGATGAAAAGGTTATTTTTAGGTGAATTGCAATAAATAGAGTCTTGAACAGTGTAGAAATCTCTTACAATGCTTCGGAACACCTTCACAAGTAATCATTATTTGAATTTTAGTACCTAAATATGCATGTTCAAGCCATGTTATAGAATAAAATTGAGAGAAAAATATATCAAATACAATGAAACAAGACCTAAAAGACCATGAAATTAACAAGGGTCCAATTTTCTATGGAACAAATGTAGATTCAATAATTTGGCATCTTGGTCATTGTTGCAATGGACCACTTGAATTTGATGCCATAAATAGTAGATTCCTTAAAAAAGTGTGTAGATAGAAATACATATATTATGAACAATGATAACCTTTAATATTATTTTTTTGGGATATTTTTACTAAAAAAGTCACCAAAAAATCACTAGGTGGAAGATGCATGCTCCTATGACTTGATATTTTTATGATTTACCATCAAATAAAAATGTAGATCACTAGTCAAATAAGATATTAAATAAACCATTTGAACTTAGTTTTGTTAGCTATACCAAAATTTTGTATGTTCAAATTTGCACTCACATTTAAACCTCTAAAAATATAAAAATTATTACAAATGTTGGATGTAACTTGTGGGTATGTGCAGGATCATCATGGAAAAAACAGGCCCTTAAGTGGCGATAAAATTTAGAAAAATCAAACTTAGGCAACTTGATGTAAAAAATTGAATAATCTATCTATTTTATTTCAAAATATGTAAGAATAAAATATATAGCAAATTGAATGTAGTTTCTAAACTACTAGGTTTATTTTAAAAAAAATCTATTTGGTGAAAATTTGAAATTTCAATGCAGTAGCACATAAATTTCAGGGGAAAAATAAGTAGGTGTTTGTCTAACCACCCTAACCACAATTTAATGATAATATTTTTATATAATATTTTAGCTATACATAGAGGAATCATTTCCTGATGTGATGCATATTATTTTGTACTTTTTTTCCAAGTAAATAATTAATTGTGAATTTGTTATACAAATTTTAAAAAATATAAAACCTTGTATGTCTAACCACCTTAACTTAGTAAAAACTTCATGAAATTCATTTATTTTTAAATCCTATAGTATGTGAAGCATAAAATGTGCCACATGTTTCAGATTCAAAAAATGTGATACCATTTGAAAGAAACAAATGCTTTTCAATCAGCCTATCAATCAGGAGTTTAGTTGTAATTGAAATAGAAAATGAATAAAAATTATTTATTAAATGAAAGGTAAAGCATAATTTATATTGGTGGAAAGCTAAGAGTCTCCTTTAAAAACCCTTTTTGTTTCATCAATTTTGGGTAAGAAAAATGTCATCAGCCACATACTCTACACATATCATATTGCTACCTTTTGGCCCATCATGATCCTGCACATACCCTTGTCAGATAACCTCTAAGATTTTATAAGTTAGCTCTTTTTTTATTAGAGGTAAAAAATGGGTTTTGAAGGGGACCAGAACCCTTTATAAAAAAGAGTAGTTGAAACAAAATAAAACTACATAGAGTATATATCAGCCCATATGCAGTGAACCAACAACAAAACAACAACCAAGAAAAAGAAACCCAACTAGCAGCACTACATATTCTTCAGGATATCAACAACCTCCACATCGCTTGCCACAACCTTTTAACCATTATCCAAGACATCAAACAATTCTTTACTAGGATCCCCAACATGAGCCTTGTTCATGTTTCTCGTTCTAACCCTAGGCCCACCCACATTCACCTCACTAATTAAAACATTATTCTTATCCCAACCCTTATCAATAGAAACCTCTTCCTCCGTTAGCTTCCCAACAACACCAGTCTCTTTAGAATGAATAATCTCCTTGCATTTCTTGAAACTATCAAAAGGGGAGGTATTACCAACAGACTCAAACTTAACCACAAATTTAGCCGCCTCCCCACCCTTGTCCATGTTAGCACAAATCCTCTCCAGTTGATCCTCTAGGATGAGAACTCTACCTTCCATATTTTACTTCATCTTAAGCATTTATTCGACCATAATATTCAAAGAGTTAAATAGATCATCAATCTAGTTTTGAACTAAAGAATCATCAACTTTACTCATCGCACCCCAAACTTTAACATTGGTCATGTTAAGTTCATAGAACACCCATTTGAACAATTTGAATAAAATAATGGAACCCTTTCTAACAGTTCCCAAAACATCATAAATATCTTCCCTATCAAAGTTGAAACCCCCTTACCCACAACATCATCCTCCTGAGAGGAGCTTACCTTGTCCTAACTAGTAGAGACATCCTTACCCTCCCCAACAACAACCAACATTTTGATTTTTCAAATGGAGTCCACAATCTCCTTAGCAACAACATTTCTTTTCTTTTTCCAATCCAGGTCCACAACTGGGGAATCCACTGGACCTTTTCTGCTCTCAACCACAACCTTTCTTTTCTTTTGTATATCTGATTCCATAACTAGGGAATCCACATCACCCTGTCTGGTCACCATCTTGAGGGGAGAGTTCATCTCAAGGACTTGGCTTGTAGACCTAATAACTAGTTTCTTGTTACTTCCCATATCCAGCTCCTTCTTATGCTTTCTCACAAAAATAGAGGCTAGCAACGATGCCTCACCTACCAATTCATTTTCCTCCTTCAGGCATGTACTTGAAATTTTAGTAGTCAACTCGTCATTATAGGTCCCATAACCATTATGAGGGCTCAACACCCCTTTCTTAGACTTACCCACTACAAGGGCTTGTAGGATCACCTCCATGGAAGGAAGAGAATCTAGGACATAGTTCACATCCTCCTCATATTTTGAATCCTTTTTCTAGGGCAAGTTTCCTCTTCTTCCCTTTCTTGATAATAGGCTCCTATTCAAAAATTATATCATACTCCTCTGTTAGCTTCATCAGCTTACCCTTTTGGGTAGCAATCGGCTTAGACACCTCAAAGGATTTACCATAATTAGATATTAAAATAATGAGCCCTGCATGCACAACTAGATTTTTGGATTTTCTTTTATGGTCCTTGAGACTAGAATCCAACGACGCCAAGAGATAGTAAGGAAAAAATAATCTTTTTGTCTTGTGGTGGAAATGATTGAGCATAACAAAGTGGTAAGCATTTACCGTAGAGAAGCATTCTTCCAAGGTGATATATCTCATGAGTTCCTCAAACACATCCCCCCACAGCGCCTTCAGAGAGCTCCTCTGGTAACCATGATTCTTCATCATCTTCAATTCATGAGCTTCATCCCCCTTGAAAAAAAATTGCATGGCTATCTGAGATTCCTTATGATCCCTAAAAACTTTCTTACCATCCGTAGACAACCCAATGATATTGGCTATAAAATATTCATTCACATAAAACTCTATTTTTAGCAACTTCGAAACCCTGTTGTTCCATGCTTTTTCAAACAATGTCATCATTTGAGGGTTGCTACCATACAATATTTCTAGGTGTGAAGTCAGCCCACCTTTCTCTAAAACCTGCAAGAACTTTGACTTCTTCTTGACAACATCACAAGAGAAAGGCTTCACATGGTTCCTATCACCTCCCATGGCTACAAAATTTGTAGAGTCAAGAAGCTTGATAACTTTGAACGCAATAAGGAGAAACAATGAGAAGGTGATACAAAGAATTCCCACAATCCATGTGAAAACAAAATTAAGGTAGGAGAAAATAATGATCCTAGAGTTTTGTTCCATACAGATATCAACTAGGGTACAATCAGCTCGATTCATATCTATCTTACCATCCCTCCACATAATAACTTTCCATGTGAAGATAGCCATGCATGCCCCGAGCCTTAATAAATCATCAGTCAATTTAAATTTGGAAATCATGATTAATACTTACAATTGCCTCAATAGGGAGGGGGTCATTCATACCCCATTCCCTAGCACCTCTAACTCCAAGATTAGCGAAAACATCAACTAATCTGTTTCCTTCTCTCAAAATATGAGAAATTTAATACTCATCAAAGGATTTAAGAATATCAATAGCATCCCTAATCAAATATTCAATAGTCAATGAAGGGGTAGCACAATTCTTCAAATTATTGATGGTATTAAGAGAATCCCCCTCAATCCATACTTTCTTATAACCTTTAACTTGTGCCAACTTTAGACCATGATAGGTTGTAGCCAAAACTTAGCTCTTGTTAGTTTGAGTGTTATGAGATTTTTCTTTCTCTACTATCTATGTTCTCCAATAATTCTTAATTAATCTTATCTAGGCTAACAAAAAAGAGTATTCATGTTAGTATTGTGAGGTGTTTCCATCATCCATGGTAGTAGTATTTACTATACTTCAAAATTTTGGCATATTATCCATGTTGATTTTTTTCCCAACTTCTCCCTCTTACCTACTACATATATACTCACTCACTTAACTTTTTTTGTAATCACTTTTATTTCTTTCATATTTATTTTTTTTTATTTTGATGATACTATTTTTATTCCTAAACATTTACATTACTCTCTTAGAGACCAAATTTATTAGTTTATTTGAATTTCTTTAATGATCTGTATTTATATTAAATTATGATTATTTTTATTTCTCATACTATATATTAGGTTATTATCTATTTTGTATATTCCAACATGGTATAAGAGAATTTGGTTATTGGATAGATTTTTAGTTTCTATATTTGAGATATTCAAGAGGGATAGTAATCTTTTGTGGAAGTTTCCTAAAGACCAAGTTTGACTAAACCCTTCACATTTATTTAATTGTTCCTTAAATAAGCAATTTGTGGCCATTTTAGAATACTTTTTTGTTTAATATTTCATCACTAAATTTAATTCCAATCCCTTATATAGAATTAGAATTGTCCACCCTTCATGTAAGAAATATAAGCATACAAAATATGGAATCAAAAATTAAATCTAAAATACCTCAGGTCTAAAATCACTTACTAATCTCATTTATATACGAAAAGTCTACAAGATGTCATATTTTAATTTTTTTACATTTTTGCTATGAATTTTCACAAATATTTATCTTATATATTATTTCATATATAAGGAGTACATGGATGTGAACGGGATATGAAATAAATGTGTAACACCCCTTACATTTTTACCTAAAGTTAGGAAAGAGACACAAGCATGATAACATATTTCAAACATTAAGTAATACCCTAGTTGTGTTAGGATAATGCGATATTTAATTATAATATTTCTTTTGAAATGCATCTCCTAAAAAAATTAGAATTGTAATTGGAGGTCCATGTTGTAAAAATATATTATTATTTTATTATTATCATCCTTCTTGACTTAGAATATTAATATTAGTGATAATTATTAAAGGGGTAAAGATGGTAGTGGTAGTTACAAAGCTATTACTTAGTATATTTATCATCTTTTCATGCTATAATGTAGTAGTAAAGCATCATGAATTATTAGTGGGATTCACTCACATGCATCGAGGTGAATTTGAATACATATATTGTGATGTATGCTATTATGATGGAGTTAGAACTAAAAATGATCATTTGTTATTAGTAAAAAGGTTAATTTTACACTTTTTGCTTATTTAAGAGTAATATATATTATTCTAAGGAGATCCTCTTTATTTTTGACATAGAGTTTTAGCATGGTTTAGTGGTATATTTTTAAAATAGAGGCATGAGATAGTAGTTTCTTTATGGTATTCTATAGGTTTTTCTAGAAGGTCATTAGGATGAAAGGAAATTAAAGTGCTACATATACATTGTATTCTTAAATATTACTACATTCCTGAGCCACTTAATGATGGTGAAGTTTTTCCAAAATTTGTTTATTCATATGGATTTTGTGTCATGTTTTGAATATTTATGGTCTTCAAACTTTATTACTTTTTGATTTATTCATCACATAAAATGTTTTTAGGATAGTAAAATGTCTCATAATTAATTTAATATTTGAATACTTTGTATAAAAATTTATTCCAAGATTTAATTATGTTGATATAACAAGAATTCAAACTCAAGGAAGGCTTCATGTTTGGGGACAAATATGCCAAGAAAGTGTAAAAAAAGGTGTTGATTTCCCGTTCTCACCCACCTAGAGGTAATTGCTAGGAAGTTGGTTGACTTTGACACAAAATGGCCTTGACTTTGGTTTTGAAGGAAAATTAATTGATGTAGAATTCTAAAAAAAAGCTATCAAAATCAAATAGACATGAATGTGCATCGAAGGAAATAAAAAAATATGGCTCCAACTTGTATTTTGGGTCAAGAGAAGATCATGATGAAAATATATGCACTTGACACCTCAACAATGATAAAATGCATGTTGAATACACTTGAGAGGATTTAAATTGACCATAACACTTATAAAAATGATAGACAACCTAAGGGTCAAGACAAAAGAAAAATAGAGTCAACCAAACAAGAGTCAACATAGCTATGCAATGCATTTGATGAGAAGAACACAAGCTATGTACATTAAATAATTTGATGAAAGTGAAGGTATTGTCAATCTAATATAGCACACTAGAATGATGAAGAGTAAGAATGGGAAACCCAAAAGCCTCATAGATATCCATGTCATAGAGTACTTGAAAGTGGAGGTGAAGATTTCACGAAGTAATCCAAATCACATGGAACATGAGGCACTATGAAAATAAGAATATGATTACTTGTATACATTGTTGATTAATGATGAGGAAACAATTTATTATAGCAATTCAAAAAGTATGCTCTATTTGATCTATAAAAAAATTATCATTATTTTGTAATTGATATTATTATTTTTTAGGTAAAAGGGAAAAGCTTGAATATTATATATATTATAAAAGTTCATATTTACATGTGTACAACGAAAAATTTTTACAAAAAGTTTACAAAATGTTTACAAAAAATATATGCATGAGGGGGGCCAAACTAGAACACAATGCCCCAAATACTAGAAGCTTAGATGAGAGAGTGTGCGAAAGCCAAGAGAGGATATTTTTCACCACATGGTAGGTTGAAATTGGCCATACCACAAGAGGGGTGGCATTGAAATCCACAATCCATTGGAAATCCAACATAAAATCCAAGTTACATCATAGCTCGATGTTGAAATTATCATTATTTGTTAATTAATATGATTATTAAATGTAGAAATAAACAGTGATACAAATTGATATGACTTTCAATTAAACCTATCAATTTACTTAAACAGTGAAATAGTACTTAACCATACATAAGTATGGTCCTAGACATGACACATTACTAATATTTGGCCGAAATTATTTATTTGAATAACCATAAGAAACTCGTGAAATTCCCGTTCTTTATGCTGGGCTACTCGGAGGGAACTAACTTTAAGTGATGTCATCTTCCTTCAATCCTATTCCCGTACGCAAAATGTTAAATCAAGAAATGATGACGTTGAATAGAGTGTTAGGCGGAGCGTCATTTTTTCAAATTTGTATTTCTCACGCAATGGTGATGGATGATTTTCTTCCATTTTACGCGTACTCAAAAATCAAAAAGCAATAATTTCTTTTCTGGAAGAAATTTGACATCACGGCCTGAGTGAAGAATATCTGGTTATTCAAAGATTTACAAAGTGGAATCATGTAGGCCGTCTGTAGACCAAAAAACAGATTGTCGGGTATCGTGGACTATAAAATATTATTATTATTATTATTTTAATGCTCTTTTTCTTTTTTATTCTTTTGAACATAAAATATGTGAAATAAGATTTTATAAATTATTTTTATTTTGTTTTCCAACATAATAGGTTATTGTTCATGATTCTTATAGAGTCTCGAATCACAAGTGAAATGATCTATAAAAGCAAATTGATAAGGAATGTAAGCAATATAATACTTAAAAAATAATTAAATTTTTGCTTCTCTATAAATTATCATATTAAAGAATTCATGTATCAAAATAATTTTATGAAGAATATGCATATTATAACTATCTTTTGTTGAAACCTCCAAGAAAGGAGAAGCAAAACAAATACATGGAGGGGAGTTCATAACTATAAAAGAAAAACTACCATAAGATGGAGAAGGATCATGCCTTTTAGATTCAATATCACATTAGAATTAGAGGCTTCTCGATTATTATTAACATTAGAACATATAATGTTATAAGTTTATCATTTATTAAAATATAGGTTTCAAATCCATGAGCTTGGAAATTATCTAGTGAGCTGCATAGTAATTTTTTTAGTGTCATATCACTTATTTCACAATGTCAAAGGACATATTAGAATGAAAAATATCATAAATATTATTTTACACGAGATCTTTGACATCAAATCCTAGAGCTATATACCATAAATTGACATTTAACTATATATAACTCTACTCTAATATCTTTTGATTTTTTTTAGATAGATGTGTTTATGATATTTATCCAGTCATTCATTAGTGATATCTATAAAAATAAAGTGTTGGAACTTTTTTAAAATATTTATAAATATGTTTTTTTTCTTTTAATATCAGATAATTTAATAATTAAAAATAACTGTTATCAATAAATATAAAATATTACTTATTATTAAATTTTTGGAAAGCTTCTATCAAGGTGGTATCTCCCAGTATATTAATGTCCTAAAATGCCCCTCATTGAGGGAAACATGAGTTTATAAAATCTAGGGGACTGGAGGAAGATTAATCCCAAATTCAATTCTTACATATATCAAGATGACAATGAGAGATAATTTTGGTTATCCACCACCAAATTTTTTATGGGGAAAAATTATAGAAAATAATTCCTTCTATAAATTACTTTCCAATGCATTTTGGTTAGAATGTCCATAATAGGCTATCTAAGTCTAGTTCTAATCATAGATTGAAATTTTAGTTTGTGCTCACTTCACCCCTGCTTCATGTAGGAAATAGTTAGCTTCCAATTTCCACATTAGCTTCATGCCTATGAATTCCACGAAATATCCCAAGAAGTCACCAAGCAGAACATAGTCATGAATATGTCTACTAGCAAGCCATTGAATATCGATCACCTCAATAATGTATACACTTCCATCTATAGGTTTTCAATTGAGAATTTATGTTGCAACTACTGAACACGTGTAATACTAAGAGAAGGGGGTGGGGGAGGCTGGAGTGAATTAGTATTCTATTAGACCATTCAAACATTAGCCATCCAATTGCCAAAGCATATTTAACTGTTATAAGAAATGAAAGCATGAAAACATCCACAACATCACATAACACATGAACTACATCTTTTTATCTTTGTAACAAATTATTCATCCTCTAGATCCTCTGATGGAGTGCAAGAATGACCTGAATAACATAGGGTAGGGATGATAATGGACAATATTATTTTCCTACGAAGATAACAGAAACCCCAATTGTGGAACTCTATAAAAGTCAAGCATATTGGAGGGATTGCCATTATAGAGAGGTACTTCTTTCCTCTTTTTTGAGGGTTTAATGCACCTCTATTTGATGCTTAGAAACTAAGTTACAAATGTTAGCTATTGATTTGCATTGAGTTCTTTTAATATAGATTGTTTAGTTTTTATGGTTCCTAACTATAGTCCACCCCTAATTAATTTTTGAAGGGAGAGTCTCAATAGGATGAGAAGATGACTTACTATGAAGAGACATGAGAGTGCAATCTCTAATCTTATAATAAGAGGATTGCCAATAAAAGGAAGTATTTGATATGTTGAGGTAAAGGACATGTTGGGTGTCTCATAAATGATCAGTATGTATATTTAAAGACTCTATTGAATTCTTAGAGAGAGCAATTTTTTGCACACATGCACTTTTATGGATAAGTTGAATATAATCTATCAAGCTCAATGTAAATGACTTTGGTATGTGTAGTAGCAATAGTCTTTCTATTTGAGATTAAAAAATATAAAAAAAAAGGTTGAAAAACTAAGAGAAACATATGAACATACCATGGACCATGTTTAAGGATAACCCTTACATGGCTAGTTTCATCAAAACAAAAGAAAAATTTCTTAATTGAATGTTTTGTAGCATCAAGTCAGATCTTATGTAGAGCCTAATATTTGTCTCTCCACTCATTAAACTTACTTTCTAAAGAAGTTATACCAACAAAATAACCAATTAAACTAAAATATTCTAGCCATTTATACACATTATCAAACATAAGGATGAGTAAAACATCTGTAAGAAGATCCTTAAGAGTGACCTTAGACATTAAGGACATTTTCAATAGATCTATTTTCTAAAGTTGTCAAACCATTACTCTCGATTGATACAATTTGAAGCTATATAAAGAGAAGCCTAAAAAACCTGCAATAAACGTGAAAGGGTAAGAATTTCCTTACGAGAAAAGCATTACATAAAGATACTGAAAGACCTCAAACAAAGGAACCAAAGGCTAGCCAAGTGAATTATTTTCATGGTGATTATTTTAATTTTAACAGCCAGTATTGAAAAACTGACAAGAAGTGCGCTCAATAAACAAATACTGACGTCGCACACTCAACCTTTTATTGTATAACGAACCTTCCATGATAACTAAGATTTCACTGTGGATAGAAGTTAATGCAGGAGGATGATGCAGTGAGCGAGGCTGATGCTTTTGAAAGGTAGTCAAAAACTGTAAATCCCAGGTCCAGGTTATAGATTAATGAAGGACGATGAATTAGATTGTAATTATAATCGCGCCTCGCAACTATTAGATTTTGAAATAGGGACGACGAACTACATTGTCAAATCAACAGATAAGAATAGTTTTATGGTTTTGCTTCCTTCATTAGAATATACCTGCTATCGATAAAACATTTTTTCAGTCAGAACGTAATTAACCAAATAATCATACTCAACTTCGTCCTTTTCCAAACTAAAACAGTAATGCAGACAAACGCACCTATACATTCCTGCGGTCCTCACAATTGTAATAAAAAATAATAATATATTCAGAAACGGGCGACGGTTCCAGCTAATGTGAAAATAGGTCAGGGTCGGTCGTATTCAGCCCTTTTACAATAACAACTTTGAAATATGTAAACACCGACTATATTCTACTAACTTTGAAATATATCTTTAGTTTAGACATTTATTTATTTATTAAGTTGTTTCTTAAGAAAAAAGCTTGCATATTGATTGTAATGGAGAGAATTTGCACCTTTAGGTAAATTCTCCATTTTCATCACTTCTACTTTAGAAAATGAAAATTCAATGATGCAAATCCACATCTGCCATCTTTTTCCATTCACTTGGTAGCTTGTTTTTGTATCAGTAGAGGAATCTTTGTCGCCGACGTGCACATGTGCTACCATCCTAATAGGATTCCTATCTCTAGAATCCGTAGAGGCATTACGTTTCTCCATTGGCAATGAAGTTTAACATCTCTGCCTCCCTTGACCATCGGGAAATGAGTCTTTTGCGTTTCTCCATTGGCAATGAAGTGTAACATGTCTAAAGTGTAACATCTCTACCTCCCTTGGTCATTCAAATGCTCTATCTCTCCATTCTTTCATTCTTTTTTGGACTCTTGAGCATTCTACTTCACACTCTTAGTTTCATTCTCACACTTTCAAGCTTGTATTTCACTCTTCTGTGGCTGCAAGCTACTGGTTTTTGGCTCCTTCACTCTATTTGTTGTGACAATGTTGCTATTGGAGGACTTGCAAGCTCTCTCCTCCAACTACTTTCCTTGAGTGCTTGTAGTTGTGGACATAGTAATGTTCTTCAATATTGTTCTTTGTGTCACTTTGTGCATTTGCGTACCATACTTGTTGTTGGTGATTCCTCTTAGCACTATTTCCTTTCTACTTCTACATCATTTTCCATATAATATTGCTATCTAGTTGTCCATAGAGGTGGAAACACCAAATTGGGGGACAAACTGATGCAATCCTCTAAAAACAGCCCCAACATTTTCCTTCATCTTGTGTGTGTAGGTGTTTTTGCATGGATCTCTTCAAAGATTCGACTCATAGATAGAAAGGTCCTATTTTCTCACGTTCTCTTTGTCAATTCTTGTTTATCTTAGAGGTAGTATTCTTCTTGTTGTACTCCAGTTCTACACCTTTTCAAATATTATGTCATAGTATAAAATCTTAGCAATTATGAAGTTAGTTGATTTTTTGGTGTTTTAATATGTTCCTAAGAACTTATGTCCATATGAATGTCAATGCACATTTGAGATGCCATCGAGCCACACTAGATTCCATAATTTGTGTTGTCAATCTTAGAAAGTGAGTGATCTAGACAATGGATTGAACTATCAAAATCAATTCTCCTGACCTCGTGAAACATTTAGTTTAGCAGAAGGATAGTAGTATCTAGATTGCTCTTCCCTTTTAGCCTTAACATCTTAACCTTTTAAATTCATGTAGAAAAACTTATGGTAGATCAGGGCATCCTATTGCTTAGGACTTGCCCATGATCTAGAGTCTCAGAGTAGTCGGTCCCCCTCCTATACATTTTGGTGAACTTCACATAAACTATTCTAATTTTGTCTCTTGGTATCGAAGGACCTTCTCTCTTCCCCTAGTCATGTTGTTGGTTTGTGCATTGTAGGGCATGTAGCCTTGCAACCTAATCTATGATCCCTAGGCATGTAGTTAGAAGGGTTCCTATATATTTAGGAACATGATTTAGATAGATCACTTTTGGATATCTGAACCTTTGGAGTCTATTGGGTTTTTTCATCTTTGTACATAAATATGTTGTCATTTATGTGCATTCTTCATGCACAGCCTATGAATGGGTCACCAAATATAACTTCCACATGGTAGGATCTACCTATGAACAAAGATTCTTTCCCCTTGTATATTCCCTCTCGCATCAAATGGGAACATTGTAACTAGTGTCCTAGTTGACCCTACAAGTCATGTGAATGTTATAACAAAGGAGGCTCTACTAATAAACTTTCTACATAGGAAGGAATACAAGAAGTTGAAGACAACCATATCTATGCATGATGAACTCTTGACCCCTCCTCTTGGTTCTATCACCCTTTCAATCTTGGTAGGGCCTAGGGCCGCAGATACCTCTTTTGATATCATCATGGAGTAAGATTTATTTAGGGTGAGACTAGGCATTCAAAGGCTAGTTTCCATGAATGGAATTTCCTCGGTTATTCATAATTGTCTTAATTTTTCTCAAGAGGGATTTTTGCACATTGTGCATGACACTAGATACAAACCATTGGTGTCATGTGGGGGCTACTCATTAGATCGCTTTTGGCTTGCCCTAGTTGGTCCACTAAATATAAGACTTGGGGCACAATGTCAAAGGTGACCTACCTTGCATCCCGCTACACCATCTTTGTCAAAGGTTGCATGATTGCACAATAGCAAGTTGCCTCCTTGTCTCAATGAAAAGGGAAGGGGAACCTTGTTCACACCCAAGATCCTTCATCTTCTTTTGCTACTCCATCAATTTTTTCTTCTTTCCATGCTACGACACCTTCAACTATTGCTCCCATGGATCGCATGGGTAGCCTGATGGTTCTCGCTTGGGAAAAAGCCAAGTGTTAAGTGTTTGAGCTTCCCATCTTTCCCACAGTTCCTAGGGCTATTTTTTATTGTAAGGGGAAGGGTCCTCATGAAGTTTCCCCTACGTCTCAACCTCCACCACCTCCTACTACTCTATCCCCTCTGGTAGTGAATAGGAAGAGGCCCATTGCTAAGGCACTTGTGTCTACTTCTCCACTTGTCATTTCTGCCCCTATGCTTCCTACTCCTACTTTTATCTAGGGGGCTTCCTTTCCAATGGAAATAGTTATGGAAGATAGTCCTATGGCTAAACAAGAGCCTCTTATCCCCTCTTAGGAAGTGACTTCTAGTTCCCAAAGCCAACCAAACTGGCTTGCACATGAGTAGAAGCATTGGAGAAAGGCTCGGACAACTAAACAAGCCACCTTGCAGAAGGAAAAAGGGGAGCCAACAATTCCTACTTCAACATCTCCTACTGTACTTCCCTCTTCTACTACTTCTGTTAGAGTAATAAGTTATTATGGCTAATTAATTATATCATACTGGTTAATTAATTAAGTCACTTATTCCTTTAGTTGCTTAAGCTAAACCTAGGCACATTAATAATTGATTAATTATTAAGTGTGCACACTAGGGTTTCATTTAGGGTTTCCCTTTTAGGGTTTCTTGATCTCTTTGTAATAGTTGATTCTATTTAATGCATTTTTACTTTGAGGTTTACAGAACATCTTCTTTGGTTCTGAATGTCTTTTGCATGTGATAGGTGATTGATTGCGTGTAGGTGATCTTGGTTTCTAACATGGTATCAGAGCTCCAGACCTGCAACTGCCTGTTTGTGATATGAAGATATGGCTTTTTCAGTGAGTTTCTAATGCAAGGGTTTCCATAGGCATATTTTTTGCAAGATATGGGGGTAGCAAATTTTTTGGAACACACTAGAGCAAAACAGACACCGCCATCGTGTTCGTAGCACCCCAAAACCCTAAGATCACCTGTCGTTTTGCTCAAATTCGAGCAGTTGCAACAAAAGGCAAAAAAAATTTAGAGGCACATAGAACTGTATGGATTTGAGTGCCTCGGTTTACGTGCACATAGGTACAGGGGCTACTATCTGGTTTTTAATATTTTTCCATTGATAAAAAAAAATCAGGTTTTTCTATTATTTTTTCTTGCATGCAAAATTTTTTTTGCTAGACAAAAAATTAAATCAATTTTTTTTTTTTTAAATTGCAAAAAAAATAAAAATATATATATATATATAAAACAAGTGCAGGGGTACATACCTGCGTAGGTCACATCCCTAAGCAGGCCATACCATACCTGCACGGGCCCTTTCTTTCACCGACCGGTGCCCTGTGAACATCCACCGGTGGCATTCGAGGGCCGGTAACATTCTACCAATGGTCATAACAAGTCTGATAGTGTTCTTCCCTGCCGGCGGCCACATATACCATCCGGCAGCATTCCTTCAGGCCAAATCTCAATTCCTGGCGACCCACATTCAAATCTGGCAGTGAGTCCAAGGAGAATATTCTCCTAAAAATTCCAACAATCGGTGACAAACTCTTCTTAGATTCCTTCAGAATATTTCGACAATGCGAGTTTTTCATGTAGCCGCAAAATTTTCCCAGCAGGGGGCATTTTTTTGCCCCAATGGCCAGATGGCTGTCAAATTTTTTCCAATAAAGTGTTGACATCAGCATGACATCATCGACTGTACAGCCCCTCTTTGCCCCTCCTAGCCCTAATTTTTTCCTAAAGGAGCACTTTTTTTCTTTTGGTCATAACTTGGGCATACGGTATTGAAATCGGGCAAACAAGATATCGCCGGAAAGCTGATTCTAAGCACTTTCTAGTGGTATTGTTTATTTTATAGTATTTTTCTATTGTACTTCATTTAGTTATGTTTGAATTTATATTTTTATTTTATGCTTCTGAGCTCATAAGTTTTTGCCACGATCTCTGATTTTTGCTATCCTTGCAGCATTGGAAAGGTATTAAGAAGCTCTATGTTGTTGTACATGCACTTTTTCTATATCTGTCCCAGATTGATTGCTTAGTCTAGATTTGGCCCAATGGGTTGTTTGGAGATCACTTGGATATTTTGGTAGTTGGGAGGGTGCATCTTGCATCTTTGCACTTCATTTTCAGTAATAAATCTTTCAATTATTGCTTGCTGCTTCATAGATTCTAGGGTTGTTCCCATTTGGAGTTTTTGAGAGTTCTGAGGCATCGAGTCTGCTATCACTTTTTTCATGTTTCCTTGAGTCAATAAGTGACTCTCATCTGGTTTCAATAGTAGATAGAAGAATCTTTCCTTGCTTGCCAGATTTCGGTTCTAGTGTTACTCTACAAAGTTCTTCCAGTGCTTCTTTGTAGCATGTTATCTCATTGTAGGGGAGTTTTGTCCCACTAGGTTTTTCCTTCTCTACCTCATTCTTGCATTTGTAAATGGGTACCTGATCAGGCCTAGTTGCGGGGACCCATCTTTGCTTTCATGTATCTTCTTCTAGTGTTTTAGCTTCTTCCTAAGTTCATCTTACGGGGGGGTATTAGAGTAATAAGTTATTATGCTTAATTAATTATATCATACTGGTTAATTAATTAAGTCACTTATTCCTTTAGTTGCTTAAGCTAAACTTAGGCACATTAATAATTGATTAATTATTAAGTGTGCACACTAGGGTTTCATTTAGGGTTTCCCTTTTAGGGTTTCTTGATCTCCTTCATAAGGATTGATCTCTTTGTAATAGTTGATTCTCAATAATGCATTTTTACTTTGAGGTTTACAAAACATCTTCTTTGGTTCTGCATGTCTTTTGCATGTGATAGGTGATTGTATGCATACAAGTGATCTTGGTTTCTAACAACTTCTACTTCAATTCTGGACTTACCTCAACTCTGCTTCTAGCATTCCTAGCAAATACTAATGACCCTCACCCTAAAAGGGTGTAGGTGTTCATTGCCCCCTCAATGCATCCCTCTATTTTGATGTCCCTTCCGGACATCCCTCATTTTTTCCAGCTCGTGGCCTTTCTGAACACCATGCTGGTGTTTGTTCTGATCCTATCCTCTTCATCCTCACCTTCAACTTGTTTTGTGGGGATTTTATATCCTTTGTTGAAGTGTAAGTTGGAGGAGGACATTACTTCCAATGGATATCAGAACAAGGGATCACCTTCTCCAAAAGGGAAATCTTCTCTGGCTTGTCATCATTGTGATGAAGGCATCCCTAGTGTCTCCTGAGTTTGTCATCATCCTTCTTGATAAGGTCGATGGCGGATCTCAGGTGCCTCCCTCCTCTCCCACCCGATTAACACATGACACTCCTATTAAGTGCATGTTTAACTTAGTGGATGATGTCCTAGCTCTATTAGAGATCTTTGAGAGATCGATGAATCTCACTTCACAAGAGCATGACACATAAGACCTTGAGGGGCTTTCTTCATTGGTCGTTGTCATAGGAGAGTCAGAGGGTGCTTCGCTCACTATCATTCCCTTGCAAGCTCATTCACCCTCCCCATATAATGGTCTAGATTGGGAGAATGATGACATCCTAGTTGATGAGGACCAAGGGAGTACCTCTTTTTTTATATTGAGATTAGATTTGTGTGTGGATTTTGTTCCACCATGCTTGTTTTTGTGTTCCTGGAGGACCTTTGTCACCCTTGTTGCTGCTTGGATAGAGTGAAATTATGTCGTAAACTTCCTCTTTATGTTTCACTGTAGTGTATAAAAATGTATCCCTTTACATTTTCACACATGTTTAGCAGTGATCCCATAATAGTAGTTTACAATTTTTGGCCAAACTGGACACTAAAATTATTATTTTTAACTAAATCTTCACATTCAGGCACCTATAGCGGCTAAATTGTGAGGAATTTGAAGATGGTGCAAACTAGAGTCTCATCAAATTTTGTCTGTAGATTCTAAAAATAGTTTTTTCAAAAATTTTGGAATCAAATTGCAATTCTTTTTCCATCTCCCACCAAAATAGATTTTTTTCAGAAAACAACATTTTTAAAAAGTGACGCACACCGTATAACGCATAACTTTTTTTCCATGAAGGATAAAATTCTAATTCTTTCAAATTTGGATTTATAACTCTGATATCTAGTGCTTCCACTTGGTAAGATAGTTTTTTATTGAATATTTTTTCCTTAATCAAGTTTTAAAGTCAAACGAATTACAATTCAGACACAACGCGACTATATAATGCGTAACTTTCTTTGTATATGTCAAAATTTTTTATTTTTTTTTGTTCGATCAAGGACTTCAATATCTAGTGCACTCATATTTTTGATTTTTTTTTTTGATAATCTTCTATTTTTCCACATGTGAAGAACAAAGAAATTCATTTTCGATGAAAAACCTATGTTTAATAAAACTTAAAAAACAAATACATAACAAAACCAAAATGTATTAAAATTATATTCATGGATAGCTTGTTCTGATGAATACCATAATCATTTCAAATAAATTTTAAATGAATTCATTTGATCCCCCAAAATATAAATCAAAGTGATTTTTTATCAGCATTTTGATAGGTGTAAAGGAGACAAATTTATAGGTATGGTTTAAAACTAGCGAGGTTCTATCCAAGGGGGTTTGATCTAAGATGATTTGATCAAACCCTCTTCAATTGGAATCCATAAAATGGAACTTTTTAAGGCTTAAATCATTATATTTTCTTAAAATATGTGATTTCAGCTAAAATTCCTTCCTCTCAGGAATTGTAAACCACTATTATGACAACACTCTTAGGCCCTTGTCAACTAAATGAACTTAATTGTAATTAATTAGGCCTCTTTATGCTTTAATTTTCCTTGTTTTTCATCCACAAGGCTTAATTAATGCATCCTTCTGAGGATAATCCTAACCTATACCAATCAACCAATCATAACTCAGTGATTTTGGTTTGTATGGCCCAGACTTAGTGATCTGGTACTCATACACCACCTTAAAAGTATGGTTCCCAACTAAGTTTTTGGGCCCTAATTTGTATTTCACATTAAACTAATCCTTTCTTGAAAAATGTGTCCCAAGCTTAGCCAAGTTATAAGACTCATTTGCCCCAACTGGCATATGAGTCTTGCTTAGCTTAGACCTAATTTAAATTCCAATTCTTGGAAGTATTTTATTCTCCTATATCTGATGTCAGCTTTTAGCATTATAATTTCGAGAAATTTGGCATAAGCAAGTATAAATACAAGGTTATTTCACATATTTTCTCCAAGCAAGTTTACAAGTCATCTATCTATTTTCATGAGCACATGCATGATCTAATATTTTGAGCATTCAAGAGTGATTATCAAGCATTTTGGAGTATTATTCAAGTATCAAGCATCGTATCAAAGTCATCATGCATCATGTTTGTTTTTGAGCTAACATTTGTGTTGTACGGTTCTTATGATTCAAGCAAGCATTCAAATTAATATTCATACCATTCAAGCATGATTGAAAATCTACATTCACGCAATCCATTTCATACACGTTTTCAACATCTTGTTCAAAGGTTTGGTGAGTTGCAACATCACATATTTGTTCATTCATCATTCCTCTTTTTTATTTCATTTCATTTCAAGGTTTAATTACCAAAATGGGGTTTGACCAAGGAAAACCCCTATCTACTAACAAAATAACATTTTCCCTCTCTTTAATGTGTGATTTGAAAATATAGGTTGAAGATACATTGAGGAGAAAGATTAGAGAAAATTTTTCACCTTGTTTGGAAGATCACAAAAAGTCAATTACATAGTAGAATTCAGTGTTTTAGAACCAGGGATTCAACACGAAGGAAGCTATAGGAAAGAATTAGAGGATATCAGAATATTGGAGCAGCCCTGATACTAGGACTAAATTACCACTTGTGGCGTATGATTCCTAGTATACACATTTTTAGACTTTTTCTGTAGATCCAAATTTAACAATTCTAGATTTTGGTTTGGGCCCAGAACCCTCAATTGGGAGTAAATCACCCCTACTAGCATATGATTTTTATTGTGCATCAAAATTAGTATTTCCAACATTTCAGATCTTCATCCAAGCCTCTTGAATTTTCTAGGTGCACCTTTGTACTTTCTTAGTTTGTTATGATTTGCATTCATTTTTAGGTCATTTACTTAAGTCTTGCATTTCATTTGCATTTCTTATCTTTCCAAGCCATAGCTTGGTGGTAAACCCATCTTTAGTCTTTAATCATTCCTTAGGACACCTTATTTTAAATCTCTTTCACTCATTCTATCCTTTTTTTGAGATCTCTAAGGTATCCTTGAATGAAATAGAGTGAAATAGGCCCCAAACCCTAGTTTTGTCTCCTAGAAGATAGAAACCCTATTTCCACACATTTCATTTTGGCATTAAATGACGTGAGGACTATTGATGCCTAAAATTTCTAGGCACACAACCTTATGGGAAACATAGTTAATGGGGAGACCAATTGCGCTAAACTGAGTAACCTCTAGGTTTTAAAGAAGTTGACTCTTCATATATTGGAGGGTGAAAAGGGAAAAGGAAGTAGATATACTAAAATAAATACTAATCGAAGGTGATGTGCCAAGATTTAAGTAAATAGGCACAAAATATATTCCTTTTGGGTGAGATTTGAAGGCCCTGCTCAACAATTGATATGCGTAAAATAATAGAAAGAAAAGATAAAATTCTAAAGAAGTTAATCAAACAACATAATACAAATTCCATATGCATTAACTAAATAAGAAGAGTACAAACATGATCTGAAAAACAAAATTATATTGAAATTATAGAAGCTTTGATGATAAACTACTCATTACAACAATACTAGCATAGTATAATGTTTTATCAATTAACTAAGAAATAGAGAGGCTGAATAGATTGACACAGTCTGTAAGTCTTAATACAATAATTAAAAAATAATACAAAGGTCGAGAGTCTTTCTATCTTTTTTCCATGTATTTTCAAACCCTTTACAGAGAGACCAAGTAGTATATATAGATCCATTATATCACCTAAAAGTGAGATACCAAAACAAATTGCCTAGGAACGAGCCATGTTGCTCCTTGCAATGATTCCTATAAAGCAGATGCAGTAGAAAAGTCATGAAACATGGAATGTAGTTGCCTCGAACGAAATGTTCCCTCCTATAAATGATGGTCATTGTACAGGAGTGGAAGCAACAAAAATCTCCTAAATACATGTGTCAACCACCTAAAGAGTCGGTTAGGACATGTGGCACAGAGGTGGGGTTTCCCATTCATTTATCCTTCCCTTGCAACCATGATCTGCACAAAGATGACACATGGTGCGATCTTCGCTTAAAGCTTTGATTGTGGGGTCCACCAAAAGGTGCCTACAGAAGAAGCAATGTGGTAACTGAGTGGAGCTTGGTGATCAAACAAAGGTGAGATAATTCTCAAAGGTGTGTGCTGCTAACATGTGGTGTGAGTAGATGAAGGAAGCACCAAAAGGGAGCCTGAAAATATGCAAACACACAAAGCACGGTTCGGGGCTTATGCAAAAACAACAAAATCAACCTAGAGGGAGCTTTAAGGATTATTAAATCCACAACTTTTGGTGACTAACAGGGGCATTTTTCCTATGGAATGAGAACCCAAAAATCCTAGTTCAAAGACTAGAGCCCTATCCATTGGGCAATAATGAGAGCTTTGAAAGGGAGATCTACAAAGGTAGCTAGTTTTCCTTGGATGGCATCGATAAGGTGCGTAGATTCTCTTGTGCCTCATGTAGATCGATAATTTCTTTGAATGACATCTCCATGGAAATCTTGGTGCCGAACTCAAGCTAGAAAAAAATCCATGCTATCAGGTGGATGGCACTTTAAATATCCGTTGTCATGGGAGGCTAATTGAATTATTGGAAAGTAGATAGATCCTACTACTTTTCCTCAATATTTTCTATGATATGCTCCATTGTGGACATTGAATTGTCAAAGAGAAAAGGAGAAGGCAAGCCCATCTAATTCAAATGAGAAAATTGTATCTGCATATTATTCATGTAGTCAAACTTAGTGATACCAAAAAATTGTTAGCTTGAAGGATCGTTGCATGATAACAGATGAATTCCTTCGTCCTTTTTATAGTAGACATCTGGTCATCTATTCCTACCTTTTCCAAGTCTGCATTTTTCACTACGTATAATTTTCCTAGTAATCACTCGGCCTTAGGCACCTTTTCAGCTATAAATCTTGGAACCTTCTCAATTGTGCCATGCACCTCACTAAATAAGTTTGTTGCATCTGCCATGAGTTGTAGTGTTGATTGTAGGGACAAACAAAAAGACTTAACTTTCTCCCAATAGGAAACATATAATTGCTAAGCCACCAAAAGAAGATCTGATTGAGGAACAAAGGGCTGGGAAGGAATTTTCAAAAAATTTATAATCTCAACCTCATTTGACTCGATTTCTTCCATCAGCTCCTCAATCTTCTTGTTGGATGCAGTGAGTTGTTCTTGTAAATTTTTCAACTTTGTATCTTTGCTTTTCAATAGCTCCTTTGCCTGACTTTGGGTTCCACATTTTTTTTCCTGAGAGACCTTTGTTGGAATCAAGCAACACAGGGAGGGGGGTGAATCAGTGTTGAGCAATTTTATAGTTTATTAATATGTTCTTTCAAGTGCTTAAAAAATTTAATCAAAAGAAAGATGAATTAACATGAAACAATACACCACAACAACACAACATAAGAATTTTTTACGTCAAAACCCTATTAGGGGAAAAACCACAGTGGACGTCAATCCACAATTTGAGTACTCAAATATAGTGTTTACAAAATGGGAATGCACTTGCATTTAGGCACAATGCCTAGAGTTCACTGCTAAAAATAAGGAAGGTTCATTGCCTTACAAAAAAATTGGATTAAACCAAGATATTGAACTGAGAATATAACATCTAAAAATGCCTGATTACAATTTTAGTTAGGCTCATGGATTAGATTCTAGACCCTCTATTTGATTATGCACTTCACTCTGCTCTGCCTTAATTTGCTTCACAAAAATCCTCTTTTATACTAATGAGGATCTTGCAACTACTCTCCTGATATTCACACATATCGAACTCACACACATGCACATCAAAACAAATTAACTGATCTCATATATATATCTGCTACCAAGATTTCAATCGCTATATGTCAGCTCCAATGAAATAGAAAATATCTTCCAACTATCGGATCAAATCATGAACAACATTTAATGTGCATCCACCAAATTTTTCCATAGCATAGATAGGTCCAAAAAAAACAAATTCAAATACAAAAATACTTTAAACAATTCTATCTTAAACATCCACAATACCAAATATTCACTTAGTCGACCTTCATATACAAATGAACAGAAAATTGAATAACCAGATCTCTTGAATAGTACAACACTTGATGCAACCACATGAAACTTAAGAATAACACATTTTAGATACCCATCGACCTTCACTGAGATCGACAACCAAAATTGATAACTTGGTAATGCAAACTATTTGAAAGATTTTGGCTTCAACCGGATACCCTGTTATTCACTCTTCCTTCTGGTATAGACAAATGCTAACATGTGGACTAGACCAATGACTTTAGTTGCCATCAATGACAACACTTGAAGCCATATTCCAACAATGTACCCCTTTGGAATTGATGGCAACACTTAGTGAAAAATGACTAAGTGTCAGAACCTTCAAGACTTCAAAACACCATAGGTGAAAAAACTCAACAAAAATCCCCCTAAGTTTGATAAGGCATTTTTCACTGCTCCCTCTCCTCCTTTGACATCAATGAAAAAAAATTCTTTCTCCTCCTTTGAAATGTAACCATAACTTACTTGTGCAAAAATTGATTCAAAAACTTGATGAAATGCAGTCACTAATTGAAGATTATTTTGTGCTTCTCCTTCAACTCCAGAAGAAAATTCTTACATGCTGCCACTACAATCCCGGTGATTGTGATCATGCTTTTATTCTCAGATGTCTGGTTGATAATTTTGGTGAGGGATTTTGGAATGGTGAAGATATCTTCCAATACTTCTACCTTACTTAGTATCTCAATCAATTGTTCCAGCCTGCATTCGGTTATGCCCTTCACTTTCCAAAAAGTGTCAAAAATATTGTTCTTGGTATTCTAAAAATTTGTATGTTACGACTACAATTCCTGAATTATTTTCTTGATTGCACCAACAACATCCTGAGACATGTGAAAGTTTTGACCAATACCATTCAGCTCTATTTCAATTTTCTCCAGCTTCTCTTTGTACTTGTTGATTGCATGAGGCCATCGAAGACAATAGTTGTAAATGTTGTTTGTAGTGCTTATGCATTGTCTTAGTTCATTCATGTGGTTTTTCAGTTGGTAACTGAGAATATGTGTTGCTTCTTTAGGTGGAGAATCACTTCTTCTTCCTTATTCTAAGATTCAAAGTTCATGGTTTCCTTGATACATTCAATTATCTCTTCTAACAACATATTTTGTAAACTCTCCAATTTGATATGATTGTGCACAAAATGAGCACTTAGTACACTTAAGATCATGTCCTACTCATATGAAGGTCTAATAGACCACACGTTCACAATCTTCTACATTCCATCTTTCTCATGAATAAGCTACATTAGATCTTCCTTGGTTAGATCACCTTCTTCTTCACTTCCTTCTGCCATTTCCTTTTCTTTCTCTATTTCAGCTATTTTCAGTTCTTTTCCCAGGGTTTCCTCAGATTCTTCATTGGATTCCTCATCTGGTATGTCCACAATTACTTGTTCTTTTCTCTTTCCTTCAATTTTTAGAGTCTTTCATGCTGGTGGAGTACAAACATCAATTTTTTTGTTCTTCTCTTTTTCTTCTCCATCTCACCGAAGGAGGAACCAACTTTAAGTCCTCTTACCAAAATGTGAACACCAATTGAACCAAACTTTCCTAGCAAACCCTTAAAGAAAATTTCATATAATTCATCATAGTTTGCCAAATTGTTAGAGTATATGCAAATATTCTTGTAAACCAATTCACTCTCTTCCAATGTTACATTATTGTTCAGGGGTAAACAATTCAGAAAATACATCACAAGGAATATAACCAAAGTACCAAACCTGAAAGCGTAACCTGTATCCTTTTATGAATTGCACATTTTTCATCAATTGATCTTTCAACAACCCACAAAGATCAAAATCCTAATCTTCCATTAACATGTGTGAAATATAAACTGCACCTACTGAAGTACCACCTTCTTTGTTTCTGAAAAAGGTTTTGTAAGATATTCCATGTGGAATGTACCTTGTCACTAAATCCTTAATTGTGGATATTATCAGTGTCCTTTGATCTCCAGTTACACCAGTTAGGGTTTCAAATTCTTTATTTCAGAATTGATTTCTTTCTTGGCACATCCCCAACCTTGCATAACCTAGTTACAATTGCAATCACTTCTTTCGAGATATGGTAGGGTTTATCCAAAGTTAGAATATCATCATTCAATTTGTTCAGAATGAACTCAATGATTTATGTGTTTCCAAAATAAGGAAATTCACTCCAAATATCGAAGCTTTTTTTTTCTTCATTCAACCATTTCAATTCATCATTCGACAACATGTTTCTTTTGGCTCTAATCATCTCGCTGCTATACTCATCTAATTTTATCATTTCTTTGAATTGTTCCATTTTATCTTGTATACACGACTTAAAAATACCAAGGAAATTCTTCAACTATACATCATATTTCTCAATACAATCAAAGTACCTCATGGATTAGGGTTTCACTGTTGAATTCTCTTTACACTTCTAAAATTCTGATACAGAGTGCTCTCCTTCTTTTCTTTGACACAAAGTGGAAAATGAGGGTTTCAACTCCCTTTTTTATATCTCACATGCCTAACTTTTATTGTAATAAATGCTTTTCCCCTAACTTTTCTGGATACCCTATTTTCTCAATTCTCAATGAAAAACTTCTGTGGACCTTCAACTTAACATAATATCCTTTCCAATTGATTCCATAGCATCTATAGATCAACAGTGCAACCAATGCAATCATCCACATCCCAATATCAACTACTAGTAGGGGGTTTGAAGGTTTTTCCTTGACAACTCCCCCTAGGAAAAAGGCCTAAGACTAGTTCTTGGAAATATTACTAGAAGCAAGTTATGGTACTGGCTCATTTCCTGCAATAGAGGAACTCTTCTTTACCCATGTATTCTTCATTTGATCTCTTATTTCATCTGATGAGCCTGGTTTTTGGTCTAGTTTTGGGTAGAATTTATAGTCTATTTTCTCATAGATTTCATGGACTTTAATGCTTAAGTGTTGGTATTGGCATAATGTTTCCCTCAAACCATTAACATTTGATATTATCCTATCTTTGCAAGCTTTAATGATATTTGGCATAATATGTGGGTTATCTATATTGATTTTACATGTGATTAATGAATGTTTCTTAGAGTGGTTGTAGATGTGCAGTTATTATGCACACTAACCTTGACATGAAGATTTAATATGCCAAGTTGATGAAAACACTACCAGCTAGGCATACACCATAACATCCAGCTGAGAAATCACTCCAAGTCAAATGCAAACGACAACAAAGATTCTTCATGCAACTGATCGTAACCGCCTTGCACTGGACCTTAATGATTGAGCATGCATGGGCATTACTATTGTGCTAGATTTGCACTTGAATTCCATGTCTAACTAGATTCCATGCATGTGTAACCACCATTGCTCCACTTTCCCCTATTTTCCCTAAACAACATCATCCTAGTCATGGAGTTGACTGCCTTGTTTAGCTATAGTATAAATAATGATTTGATGCTCCTTCTTTGAGAGGTTGCACGATTTGAAATTGTACTCTCATTCTCCAATTTCAGTAATACAGATACATTACTCTTTGTATGCATGATTTACAATGAATAAAATAAATTTCTAAGTTCGAGCATTTGAGTCTTTATTAGTTTCGAGAATACTTATCCAAGGGGGCCCACTTGGTGAGCAATGGGTATGTGCAGAATCATCATGGAAAAAGAGGCCCATAAGTAGATATTTGGTACTACATTGAAAACTCAGAGTTAGGAAACTTGACGTTAAAATTTGAATAACTTATCTATATTATTTCAAAAATATGTAAGAATAGAATTTGTAGCAAATTGAATGTAGTTTCTAAACTACTAGGTTTTTTTTTTTTTAAATCTATTTGGTGAAACTTTGAAATTTCAATGTAATAGCACTTAAATTTGAGGGAAAAAATAAGTAGGTGTCTGTCTGACCACCCTTAGAACCACAATATAATTATAATATTATTTTATAAGATTTTATATATAAGTAGAGGACTCATATCTCAATGTGATGCATCTTTTTTTGTAATTTTTTTCCAAGTTAATAATTAATTATATTTTTTTATTACATTTTTTAAAAATATAAAAACTCGTATGTCTGACCACCTTAACAGTGTCAAAACTTCATGAAATTCAAATTTTTTTGAATCTTATAGTATGCAAAGCATAGAATGTCACACATGTTTCATATTCAAAAAATGTGATATCTTTTGAAAGCTATAGATATTTTTCAATCAATCTATCAATTGGGACTTTAGTCATAATTCAAATAGAAAATGAATAATAATTATTTATTAATTTCAAAGTAAAGAATAATTTATATGTGGAAAGCTAATAACATCCTTTAAAAACCATTATTGTTTCATCAATTTTGGGTTAAAAAAAGCCATCAGCCACATACCGTACACATACCCACCATATCGCCACTTTTTGGTCCATCATGATCCTGCACATACCCTAATCCATCTTCTTGGTTTAGTATCAGTTTTGTATTACTTGTTTTTTAATATTTAGTTAGAATCTAACATCGACTGTTCCTACAGCCACTAGAATTCCATTATGTGACTGTTCTTGTAGCCAAATCAAACAGAGTAGTCTCCTATTTGTTGCTCAGATTTTAATTCTTGCTCTGCATTTTAGCTTAGCATAGTTGTTGGTTGATGTTTAGCATTTGTGTTATTTCCTTTTAAGCTATTTACTTTCAGTATTGTGTTTCTTAACAGTAGAATGCAATGAATACTTGAGCCCCTAGTGCACATACTGTGTTGACCCATTTCAAGTTCATGTCCCTGGGTTGAAAAGTTAAATGCATCTTCATGATGATTGAATAGCTATTCGGGTTAGATGTCCAGTCTTTGAATCATGGCTATAAAGGATTAGTTATGAAATGAGGGTAGCATTTTTGGTGCTATTGTCAGGGATGGTGTTAAGCTAGGAAGTCTTTTGGAGTCATTGGTATTTTTTCTTTCTATAGTGTTTCTGAAAGTTGTTCTTAGTAAATCCCCATTTAGAAAGTAATGACCCCCTAAATATTTACCAATTCTTTGTGTGAGATGACTGATAGTGAGTGATACTGCATGCATAGGGGAAGGAGAAGGGATGCTTATGGGATATTTATTCCTAACAATCCTCATCCATTCCAACTAGTTGAGTACTAGAACCTACTAGAAGACGAGGACGAAGAAGATCCACACCTGTTTGTTGATGCATATCCTGATCTGACTAGATTTGAAGTCTCCTTGGAAGATCAAAATTAGCTTGAGAACCCCTTCGTCTTAGAGTGACATCAAGCAGGCATGGGTGATGAAAATAGGAATAGACAAACCAACCAGCTTTTCCTTTTCCCATTTCCCATCAAAATGAAGTTGACAACATCAAGAAAATTCATGCCTCAACACTCCCCAAGTTTTATGGACTTGTGACAAGAGATCCTGATACCTTCTTATTTGAGTTTGACATACTCTATAGGAGTTATGATTATACTACTAATTCCCATCAACTTAAGTTATTTCCCACCACTTTGGTTCACGAGCCTAGGAAGAGATATTGTGGAAACTTGGGAAGAGATGAAGACAAAATTCCTTGAGAAATACAAGGAATACTATAGGGGTAGTGACATGAGAGGAGGTGACATTTTTTAGGATGCAACAAAAGGAAGGTGAGAGCCTAGAAGATTACATTGCAAGGTTCTTGTTATGCCTACAAAAGTACCCACATTATGCACTTAACGAGGACTCACAAAAGTTTTTTTTCTTGAGAGGAATCAATGACAGTTGCACTGATGCCTTGGACTTCATGGAAGGAGGAGATATCTCCCAAGTTCCTTGGGAGGATATCAAGAAAATATGCCAGAATTACTCTAGGGAAGCTTCAAGGAAAGGGAGAGCTTATCAATCTTCCATGGGTAAGTCAACTACCGGTGGAGTTTCAAGAATGGAGATCATTCATTTGCTGGCAGACTTCAAGAAAGATATCATCAACAATCTAGCTACTCAGCTAGATACACTTTAGGCCAAAAAGAAGCAAGAGGAGGAAGATATGATGTTGACATAGTATTGTCCCCACTGCAGAAAAAAGAAGAAGGATTGCAGATGTAAGATGGTAGCTAACATGGAGAGAAAATATATTTAAGAAGACCAAGTCTACTATGGTGCACAAAGGAAGCCTTGGCCTCCAAGACAATGTATGCCACCAGATCCACTATTCTATGTTGGACCATATTTTAACTCTTATTCATCTGGTAACCAATGGAAGACCCCATATCCATCCATTTATGGAGGATATCAACCACAACCTTGGATTAACCCTCCAAATCCTTGGCCCAAGCATTAGAGTTCTCCACTTTAGTGGCAACAACCTCAAGGGAATTGGCAGCAATTTCAAGGGAATTGGCAACAACCTTCAGGAAATTGGCAGGAAACAAATAAATGGAGAGGAGGACAACAATGGCCTACTGAGACAACTAGTTACATGCAGTCACCTTCTCAGCCCCAATAGCCTACTCTAATGCCTCGACCTGCTAATCCAAGCTCAAATGCACCTAAACCCACTCAACTGCCAGCTCAGCCCACACCCAACCCAAATAATAAACCACAGTAGTATCTTGCATACTCTGTTGATTGAAATCAATTCCCTACATATGTTGTGAGTGTAAGTGATATCCACCTGCATTTAGGAACTAATCTATCAAGCCCTCCCAAACCACTTATCACTGAGCTTCCTATGGAAGAGCTTCCTATGGAAGAGGAGTAGGAGCCTCTAAATGATCCCATTCAGCCAAATGCACCTAAAAATATTGAACTAGTTCAAGTCAAGTAGACTGAACAAGAACTATTGTTCCCTCAGAGGTTGGAAGTTACCAAGAAGAAAAAAGAAAAGGAGGATACCACTTTTGACATCCTAGATTAGCTAAAGCATATATGTGTTTAGATACCCTTATTTTAGGTCATAAAGGATGTTCCAATCTATGGAAAAGCTATCAAGGAAGCTTGTCTTAAGAAGCTAGGAAGGAAGAAGAGAAACCCAACTACAGTTCATGTGGTGGGCCAGCTAGCTGATATCATGCTAGAAAAAGTGACTATTCCCAAGTATAATGACCTAGGCAGTCTTGTGGTAGTAGTTTTCATAAACAAGATCCAAGTGAAGAATGCTCTAATTGACTTAGGGGCAACAATCAATGTAATGACTAAAGACATTCTGTAACAACTAAACATTGCAAGTATGAGATCTACTCCTAATGTCCCATAGCTTGTTGATAGCTCTATTGTTAAGCTTGATGGTGTAGTAGAGGATCTTGTGGTAGTTCTAGACTCCTGGGAATATCCAACATATTTTATGATTCTTTCTCCTAAGGCTACACTAGGCGGATATCCTATCATTCTTGGAAGGCCTTGGTTGGCAACTGTAGATGCATACATTGTATGTCGATCAAGTAACATGACCATTTCAGATGGAAGGAGTACTAAAAAATTTGTTCATTATCCACCTGCTCAACCATCTCATGATGAAGAAGATTATGTATGGCCACAAGTTGGTGAAGAGGCTAAGGAAGTTAATTCTATGGTGCAACTTATGATGCTAGAAAGAAGCTCTTTCATGTAGCTCCAAGATTAGGATGAAGTGTTGGCTCATATCATTCAGAATCATTATGAAGTGGAGCAAGCATCAACTTCTACTTTGGTCAGGACACTTCTGCTTTCTCTTCCTATAGCCACTATTCATGTAGATGATCTTCCTACAACCACTCTTCCCACAACCATTGTTCCTATAGACATTGTTCCTACAACAACAGGTATGTTCCACACATTGTTGCCATATGAACTAAAGGTACCATGTATTAATGAAGTAGCCATGATAGATTTAACTACACAAGTCTAGGTGTCAAATGGAAAATATTTGAATGTTAATAGTAAATTGAATGAAGAGAAACGACTGTTATTGGGACACCTATTAAGGGCCCACCAACATGCATTTTCATGGGATTATCATTATATGAAGGGACAAGATCATAAACTTTGTACCCACAAAATTTATATCAAAGATGATTGCACTCCAGTAAGACAACCACGAAGAAGGATTAACCCTGCACTAAGAGAATTTGTGAAAGGAGAACTACAAAAATTGCTAGATGCGGGATTTATCTACTCCATTTCAAATAGTCAGTAGGTTTCTCCATTAGTGATTGTTTCCTAAAAAAGAGGGAAATGGTGAGTTTTTGTTGATTATAGGGAACTTAAAGCAATACTTCTCTTTTCTATATGGATTTAGTAGCTACAACCAGATCCAAATTACACCAAAAGACCAAGAGAAGAAAACATTTACCTATCCATCAGGGACTTATGCCTATTTGGTACTCCCATTTGGCTTGTGCAATGCACTTGCAACTTTCTAAAGGGTAGCCATTAGCATATTCTCAGACATTTCTCATGATTACATGGAGATTTATATGGAAGACTTCACCACTTATGGTGTTGATTTTAATCAAGCATTGGAAAATCTTAGGAGAGTCCTACAGAGATGTTAAGATCAAAACTTGTCCTTAAATAGTGAAAAGTACTTCGTGATGATGCAAGAGGGCGTAGTTCTTGGCCACTACATCCCCCTCAAGGTAATTAAATTAGATCCTACAAAAAATGAGGTAATCACAAATCTACCTACACCTAAAAAATAGAAGGATGTTAGGAGTTTCTTGGGTCATCTAGGATATTATAGGTGATTCATCAAGGATTTCAGCAAGGTGGCAGCACCATTGTATACCCTTCTCACTAAAGATGCTGAATTTCAGTGGACTGAAGCTTGTGACAAGGCATTTTCTGACTTGAAGGCAGCTTTGACTCATGCTCCTGTACTCAAGGGGCCCAATTGGGAGCTTCCTTTCCACATCCACAGTGATCATCAAATTATGGGTATGTGCAGGATCATCATGGAAAAAACAGGCCCTTAAGTTGCAAAAAATTCTGAAAAATAAGAGTTAGGCAACTTGACGTAAAAATTTGAATAAGTTATCTATATTATTTCAAAAATATATAAGAATAAAATCTTTAGAAAATTGGATTTAGTTTCTAAACTACTAGGTTTTTTTTTTTTTAAAATATATTCAAGGTGAAAATTTAAAATTTCAATGCAGTAGTACTTCAATTTCAGGGAAAAAATAAGAAGTAGGTGTTTTTCTGACCACCCTAACCACAATAAAATGATAATATTTTTTATAATATTATAGATTTAAGTAGATGACTCATGTCCAGATGTGATGCATATTTTTTTGTAATATTTTTCCAAGTAAATAATTAATTATGATTTTTTTTACAACTTTTAAAAACATAAAAAATTGTATGTCCGACCACCTTAACTTGGTCAAAACTTCATGAAATTAAATTTTTCTTTTTTTAATCCTATAGTATGAAAAGCATAGAATGTGACATGTTTTGGATTCAAAAAATGTGATACCATTTGAAAGCTATAGATGTTTTTCAATCAGATCAATCAAGACTTTAATCAATTCAAATAGAAAATGAATAATAATAATTTATTTATTTTTATTCAAGGGTAAACACTTTTGACCGGAGCTATGAACCGATACAACCATTCAACAATACCACCCCAACGGGGTTGAACCTTGGTGGCAAGAACAACAATGCCACCTATAAACCAACATACCATGCCAATACCGGCAGTAATAATTATTTATTAAATTCAAAGTAAAACATAATTTATATTGGTGGAAAGCTGAGAATCTCCTTTAAAAACCCTTTTCATTTCATAAATTTTGGGTAAAAAAAAGTCACTAGCCACATACCCATCATATTGCCACTTTTTGGCCCATCATGATCCTGCACATACCCTTATGCCATAGGAGTGGTCTTAGGATAAAAGGATGGAGCTGTTGAAAATGCTATTTACTTTGTCAACAAAATTTTGCAAGGAGTTGAATTCAATTATACAGTGACAGAGAAATAGATGTTGGCAATAATCTATGCATTGATCAAATTTAGACATTACATAACGGGCTACCAGATCTTTGTGCACATTGATCATGCAGTCATTCGGTATCTCATGAATAAATGTTTGATCATAGATAGATTGGAAAGATGGTTATTGTTGATACAGGAGCTTGATATAGCCATTATGGATAAGCCATGGAGGGCCAATGTGGTTGCAGATTTTATTTTAAGGCTAACTACATCAGAAGACAATTAGCCCATAGATGACTCTTTTCTTGATGAGCATCTATTCTCTCTTAGTGTATAAATACCCTGGTATGATAGTATAGCCAATTAATTGGTTACAGGTAGAGTTCCTTCTCACTTCTCCCTAAAAGAGAAAAGGGGACTCATTGAAAAATCTTTTCCTTTCTCTTGGATTGTTGGATGTTTGTTTTATACTAGACTAGACCATGTCATGAGAAGATGTGTGAGAGAAGATGAGATATATGAAATTTTGCATGCATGTGACAATGAACCATGTAGAGGAAACTTTGCAGCCAAGAGGATAACAATCAAGGTTTTGAACACATGATATTACTAGCCAATGCTCCACAAGGATGTAGGAAGGTATACTAGAAAATGTGATAGATGTCAAAGAATGGGAAGACCAACCAAATTGGATGAAATGCCACTTTTTCCTCAAATAGTAACCACACCCTTTGATAGGTGGGGATTAGATTTTTTGGGACTAATTGACCCTCCATCAAATGCTACGTATTATATATTGGTATGTACTGATTATGTAACAAAATGGGTAGAAGTCAAGGCCATGAAGCATGCAAGAGATAGTAAGGTTGTTGAGTTTCTTTATGAGGAGATTTTCACAAGATATGGAGTCGCAAGAGAAATAGTGGTTGATCAAGGGCCACAATTCACATCAACTCTTGTTGCAACACTAGTAAATGAATAAAATATAAGGCACAAAAATTCTACTCCTTATCACCCCCAGGCTAATGGCCACGTTGATGTGACCAACAAAAAGATTGAAGCCATTCTAACTAAAATAGTAGCTATCCATAGGAAAGATTGGGTAAATAGATTACTACAAGTTGTTTGGGCCTATAGGACAACCTAGAAAACAACTATAGACTTCACCCCATTTGACTTGTTGTATGTGAAGATAGCTATGATGCCAATTGAATTTGAACATAAGACTCTACGAACTACAGTAGATTTGGGGATGGATATTTCTGAAGCATAGAGGAAAGAATCATGCAACTAAATGCTTTGGATGAAATAAGAAGAGAAACCCTGCAGTATACAGAAGTAGTGAAAAATCAAAGAATCAAGTGGCATGACAAATTTATCAAGGACAAGAAGTTCAAACCAGGAGATAATTGGACCTTGCTCTATGATTCAAGATACCATGGAAATGCAAGAAAATTGCAAACAAGGTGGCTAGGACCATACAAAGTTGTTCAGGTCTTTCATAATGGATTCATTCAACTCACCACCATTGACCCTGTCAGGTTCAAATTACTTGTCAATGGTCATCAGCTCAAAATATATCATCATCCAACTTCTAAAGAATATTTCTTGCAACAATTCACCTAACACTCAAAGCTTCTTGTAGCCGAAGGCGGTGGACCTAGTGTCCCTCCTTCTACCTAATTGAGGTACATAATTTTCATAATAAAGACTTTCAATTACGTTGAAGTCCATTTCTTTTTTATCTACCCATTCACCCATCCATCACCACCTTTCTGTCTCTTCCATCACTTCATTCCACCTCATCTTCATTTATTAATCAATTTATTTTCCAACAAGGCGAGTGTTACTTTATCTGCGATCTTTGCAGAAAATCTTCTACACATTTAGGTATGTGCACATTAATTTCTATCTTTAATCATATTTTAAGTGCATTCATTTAATCAATGTATGTTAGTATAGGTATTCACATAAAAGCCATCATTACCTGTCAATCGCCAAGTTCCCATCTCACATGTGTGGACACATGTCCAAATGTAGGTTGTGGGGAGGGGAACAAAAAGATGCAAATATTTTGTGAATTTATTGCCCATGTGTCAAATCATATTAGGCTACATCAAAAAATTAAAAAAATGAGCTAATTTGAAAACCGAGTGGAAGAATGACTTGCATGTGTGAAGTGACAAAAGTTGCAGCCACCATTTCTTCCTATCATAATTTTCCTTTATCACTCCTTTTCTTGCCATTATTTCCCTATCATAATCTTGAGTTGCAAGCAAAAAGGAAAAACAAAAGAAAGGATATTTGACCGACACTGACACTAGAAATTTAGTAGGTTGGCACTAGAAATTAGTAGACAGTATAGGGAAGTGCATTTGATTTTTAGAAGGGAATTGTAGGAAAATAAGTTGCAAAAAAAATTTTTGATTGTAGAAAATGGGAGGTGGGTTAATTCGAAATGAACCCATGGTGCATGATAGTTTACTATAGGATGCACAATACCTTGCAAAATTTCAAAACTGTGGATGGATAGATTACTTTTTGAAGTTGGATGGTTTTGATGAAGGCATTTCCCTTGAATTTTTCCAAATGTTTTTAGAAGGAAAATCCATAGTAAAAGGGTTAGAAGTTGTGGAAATAGAGGAAATTATTGTAGAGGTTACAAGGTTACCTGTTGATGCTGAAAATTACCCTACTTCTAGAGATGCCAAGTCAGCCAGGACTGAATTCACAGAGCCAAATGAACCCCCATTGAGCATAGAAAAATAGGGTGCAAAGAGAATGTCTCTTCTCGAGCCGTGGAAGTAGATAGTTGTGTATGTTATGAAATACATCAATTATGAGGATCACTAGTCAAACTTGCATTCTGTCTACTTCATGATTTTGAATCACATGAAGCACAGAAGGAGGATGAATGTGCCCAACATGCTTTACAATCTTCTTTCAATCATAGCGGCTGAGACCCAAAAAGGTAGGGACAATTCTGTTTCCCACCATTTCTTGATTGAATTTCTAGTTTAAAAATCTCTGCATGATGTATCTAGGATGACTTGGGAAGATTTTATAAATTTTGATCAAATTAGACATTATAACTTGCAACCTAGGGTTTTTCCTTAGTTCGGTAAGTCTAGTAGGAGAGTAATCATAGCTAAATCCATTCCTAGTGCTTCAACCTTTGGTGGTGACTCTAGCATGAATCCTCCTGTAGTTCTAGAATAAACCATAGAAATTAGTTCTTCTAGAATAGAGCACTAAAAAAAATAAAGTTATTCCTCAGATTCTGATGATGAATTTCCTCTTGAAACCCTCATGAAAACTAGGGCACAATAGAGAGGTAGAAATGAGAAAAGGGAAGGCTAAAACACAACCTGTAGAGATAAAAGTGCCAAGTTCTAAGAAGAGGAAGGTTGATACTGTTCATCCTGTAGCCAAAGGAAAATGGGAGACCTCCTAGGAAATCAAAACCAACCGGGCCTATGATTAGTATGTCTCTATAGGGAAGCCCTAAACCCGGTGAGACCTCACATGAGGACCCTAAAGCTCCAATTGAGAAACAGAATGTTGAGGACGAAGAAGACATATTTAAGAGAGCAACACAAATAACACTGGCCAATCTTGCTAATATTGCAAGAGAATTGGAGGAAAATCAAGACTTCCTGTATCATGAGCAAGAGGTCCTACAACATGAAGTCCTACAGCAAAAACTAGAACCAGAGTAGGAGTTATTGTAGCCATAGCAAGAACAAGAGTCCCTATAGCGAAAGGAAGAAGAAACGACACCCTTGCAACCAAAGATAACTAGATAGCCTGAGTCCATACAAATAGTGCCATATGAGGATCCGCCATCAACAAAAAGACTGGTAGCCATTCATAATCCTCGTAGTTTTATAGTACATGCAACAATTTTGAATTTATGAAAAGAGATACAAAAAAGAGAGGACTAATTGAAAAAGGAAAAATGAAAATTGAAGGAGGAAATTCAAAGGAAGGATGAAGAGATTAAGGATAAAGATGTAGAAATTTCCATCCTGAAGTAGAGGGTAGATGTTATGGTAGCTTTGGCACCAAAGATTTTGGAATGTACAGATACTCTGAGGGCCTATGCTCTGCTCTTGAAAGAGAAGTACCTCTCTTTTAAAATGTTGATACTTTCCTCAAGTTTGAATCCTTCTATTGATACCCCTATCAAATTTTTCAATGCTTATAGGATTGCCTCACCTAAAATGAAGAATTTGCTATGTCAATTTTATTTACATAATTATGATGTCAAAAAAAACCATGATTGGAATCCATTGTTGTATGTTGAGGATGTTCAATTGAGAGAATTCATGTCTTGGGTGCAAAATGAGATTAGTTTTGGACAACAACATGGTGCTTATAAACAATTGGAGTTTGATATCCCTCTACCTATTAGAGCTGAATCAAGTAACCCAAGGCATATTTACAGAGAATGGCATAGAATGTTGCTCAGACCAAGTTATGGAAATAGGATTATGCCTTGAATTAAGGAATTTTTCACTGAGTATGAGGTAAAGACAACAATAAAGGAGGAAATCATGAGAAGATTTTTATCACAAAGATGGAATAGTTTGACTGATGAGCTAAAACAATTTGAGCCTCATTCCATCAATAATTATGTTGCAACATTAAAAATAATTGAGAGGAATATTCAGATTGGGATAACTTAGCGACAACATTGGCTTCCCCTAACTTTTCAACCACCCATGCTCATGTGGCCCATGCCAAACTTCAGATTCTACCAGTATGAAATTGCTACATAGATGTAGAGATGGAATAGGTTTGATAGATTAAGAGGATTCTATTGGGACCTTGACTCACGTACTACAACCATTGATGTTGGAAAACTCTCAGTTGCAAATTTTAGAGCTTTGACCAAGTAGAAGAACAACTCTTCCCCTACTGGAGGAGTAGCAAAATGTTAGGTTGGGGAGAGTGATGAGCCTGGTTTTTGGTCTTGTTTTGGGTAGAATTTATAGTCTATTTGCTCATATATGTCATGGAATTTAATACTTAGGTACTGGTATTGGCATAATGTTTCCCTCAAACCATTAACATTTTATATTATCATATCTTTGCAAGCTTTAATGATATTTGGCATAATATGTGGGTTATCTATATTGATTTTGCACGTGATTAATGAATGTTTCTTAGAGTGGTTGTAGATGTGCATTTATTATGCATACTAACCTTGACATGCAAATTTAATATGCCAAGCTGAGGAAAACACCGCTAGTTGGGCATGCACCATAATGTCCAATTGAGAAATCACTCCAAGTCAAAGGAAGCTGGCAACAAAGATTCTTCATGCAACTGAACATAACAACCTTGTAGTGGACCTTAATGATTGATCATGCATGGGTGTTACTGTTATGTTCGATCTATGCTTAACTTGCATGTCTGACTAGATTCCATACATGTGTAACTGCCATCGCTCCACTTTTCCCTATTTTCCCTAAATGGCGTCCTCCTAGTCGTGGACTTGATTTCCTTATTTAGCTGTAGTATAAATAATTATTTGATGCTCCTTTAAGAGGTTGCACAATTTGGAATGGTACTCTCATTCTCCAGTTTAAGTAATACAAATACATTACTCTTTGTATGCATGATTTACAATGAAGAAAATAAAGTTCTGAGTTTGAGCATTTGATTCCTTATTAGTTTATAGGATGCTTATCGAAGGGGGCCCACTTAGTGAGTAATCCATCTTCTTAGTTTAGCATTAGTTTAGTATTACTTGTTGTTTAGTACTTAGTTAGAAATCTAGCATCGACTATTCCTACAACCACTAGAATTCCATCCTTTCACTATTCTTGTAGCCAATCTAGATAGAGTAGTCTCCTATTTGCCACTCATATTTTCATTCTTTCTTTGTATTTCAGCTTATCATAGTTGTTGGTTGATGTTCAACATTTTCTTTATTTCCTTTTAAGTAATTTGCTTTCAGTATTGTGTTTCTTAGCGATAGAATGCAATGAATACTCGATCTCCTAGTGCACATACTATGCTGACCCATTTTAAGTTCACATCCCTGGGTTGACAAGTTAAATGCACATTCATGATGATTGAATAACTATTTAGGTTAGTTGTCCAGTCTTTGAATCATGGGTGTAAAGGCTTAGTTATGAAATCATTGTAGGAGGCCAACATCATCCATAGTCACTTTCCCTTTTCCTTTATCATTTCTCTAAATATTTTTTTCTTTGTATACCTAACCTCTTCTATCCATATTCTTATTTCTACAGAATCTTGCAATGTGAACGTATTTGTTGCAATTGAAACACACAACATTTCCTTGTCCAGACCAGTCATTCCATTGATCTCTTCTTGATCTTCATTGATTTGGATTATGCACAAATCTTCCACAGGTATAACATTCTACATTCCTTTTATTGACATAGTCGTTTGACACATTTCTACATTCAATTGACTTATGACCAAATTTATTGCAATTGAAGCACTGACTGGAAAATGATGAATCACTTGATTTCATTTCACTTGTACACTGATCAACCATATGAAAAAATTTATTTGCAAGAAAAATAATAACCATTAAAATTTTTAGCATTAGGTTGTCTTACCGGATGCCTTTTTTCTTTGTTCATCATATTTCCTTGCTTGGAATTCCTTTGTGCAGATTTGAAACTTTCTCCTTTTTCATAACCAAGACCTCACTTATGATTTGCATTCTTCTACCCTTGAATTAGCTCATCAAACTTAACAAAATTGATCTTGAACTTTTCCTTGTATTTATTTGCAATAGCTAATTCATCTCCAAGAATAAAAATCTACTTTTCAAGCTCTTCTTCATTGTCTCTGGATTGTTGCAGTTCCATTTCCAACTGAATGAATTCTCCATTTATTCTATTACATTCATCAAATCTTTCTTTTAGGGATTAGGCATGATTCTTCTCTTTCTTCTTCCTATCTTCAATCTCCTTAGTCAATTTCATCATCATAGATTCCATCTCATGCTTTAGGCTAGCATTATCTCTGGCAAGGTTTTCACATTCTTCAGTTATTTCCTTCAAGTTTTGATTTAGATGATCGTCATCCATCCTTTTTCTTTCTTCAATAATTTTTCTCTTTTTGCTTTATTTGATCACAAAGGTCCTTTCTCCTTTCCCTAGATTTAAGAACCCGATCCTTGAACTTCTAAATTAATTTCTTAGCATCCTTAAGATTTCCTTTCAATTCCTGGACTTCTTCCTTAGACTGATCAAGATCATCAAGTTCCACTACAAGCTGAGTTGTTGAAGGCTAGACTAGAGTCCATTACATTCCAAGATCTACCTCAAGATGTTAATTTTTTTCAAAGGAACCCAACTCTGATACCAATTTTTGGACTCCAGCAACACTAAGAGGGGGGTTGAATCAATATTGAGCAATTTTATACTTTAGTATTTTTTCCTTTTAGGTGCTTAAAACATTCAATCAATAGAAAGATGCGTGAAAATGAAACAATAAGCCACAAATCCATAAAACATGTATTTATTATATAGAAACCTTGCTAGGGGAAAAACCACGATGGAGGTCAATCCATAATTTTAGTACTCCAATATCATGTTTTACAAAATGGGAATGGAATTGCATTCAGGCACACTACCTAGAGCTCACTGCTCAAAATAAGGAAGGATCACTACCTTAAAAAACATTTGGATTACATGAAGGGATTGAACTGAGAAGATAAAATTAGAAAAGACTCATTATAGTTCCGATTAGGCTCATAGATCAAATTTTGGACCCTCTGTCAGATTTTGCACTTCGCTCTGCTCTACCTCAATTCGTTTCACAAAAATCCTCTTTTGCACTAATGAAAATCTCTCAACTACTCTTCCGATATTCGCACATACATCAACACATATTGAACTTACACACATGCACATAAAAAAAAAAATGATCTCATATATATATATATATATATATATATATATATCCGCTACCAAGATTTCAATTGCTATATGTCGGCTCCAATGAAGTAGAAAATATCTTCCAACTATTGGCTCAAATCATGAACAACATTTAATGTGCATCCACCAATGTCAGCCATAGCATAGATAGGACCCAAAAAAAAATATTCGAACACAAAAAATACTTTAAAATATTATATCTTAAACATTTGCAACACCAAATATTCACTTAGTCGGCTTGCATATACAAATGAATAGAAAATCAAATAGCTGGATCTCCTAACTCGTACACCACTTGATGCAACAAGACAGAAGTCAAGAATAACACATTTTAGATACCATCAACCTTGCCTTAGATCCACAACCAAAATTGATAACCTAGTAATGCAAAGTACTTGAAATATTTTGGCTTTAAATGGACGCCCTCTTCTCCACTCTTCCTTCAGGTATAGGAAAATGCTGATATGTGGACTGGATCAACGACTTTAGTTGCCATCAATGAAAACACTAGAATCCATATGCCAACAACCCTCATTTCCTAGATCCCCTTTACAAATTGAGCCCATTGGTCCTGAAGCTATTTATCCTTCTATTGCATTTCTTTCTCTAATCGAGTTGTTGATCTTGAAGCTCCTTGTTTTTTTTGTATAGACTTGTAACCCAGTTTAGATCCTGGGATTGGAACTTTGCAAGTTTATCGTAGAACTTTTCCTTTTCCATTTTCACTTGTTGAGACAAGCGTGTGATTTTAGCATCCTTGGCCTTTTCTTTCTTTTGTGGGATCTCCACTCTTTCTTTAATGTTCTTGAGTTATTCTTTGCTCTTGGCCCATTGACAAATACTCTTCAAAAAATTTATAGTCATAACCTACTAAATTTCTCCATTAGCTCAACTTTCTCTTGTGGGAGGGCTAAGTGTAGATTGATCCCTATGGCATAGATTGTATAATCCTTTGGTTGCATCTACCCCTAAGGTTTGATGGTGTTAGGCATCTTAGATGAAAATGTTATTGATCCTTGAACCTCATTAAAGAGGGTCTACATGAATGGCTTGGCAGGTTTTGCAACATCCTTTCCTTTTCTTTTCTGGTATCTTCTAGCCCACGCCATCTTAGTCATGGCATTTTTCCCAAAAAATTCTGCTAGTGATCTAATCTATTTTCTAGCAAAGGGTGCATGAGGATGAGTAGAAAAATGGAATGAAATCATCATGGATTCAGATGATATTCACTTTGGCAGAGTTACCATCAACGGGGATAAAGGGGGAATGCTATGCCAAGCTCATGTTGGGGAAGTGACAAAAGGACTCATAAGGGGTGGTGGCAGTAGTGAAGACGTAGAGGATACCATTTTTTGAGCAGGTTGAGTAGGAGCTAATGCTATAGAAACAAAAGGGTGTACAATAGAAGGATCAAATTGGGTCCTAGAAAAAGATGGTAAAGTCCATGGGGGAGTAAAAAAAACTCATCCCATTGGAGAGAAGGAAGACTAAGAGGAACCTCTTGTGGGTGTGAAAGTAGAAAATAATAGGTCGACACTCGAGGTAGTCGAAGATGTGGACACAATTGGATTAACCAAAGACTGAGATGAGAGGAGAGGAGGAGAGAAAAGTACCTATGTTGTTGAAGACTCTAATCCTTAGCTCGTTTCCATAGGTACTTGTGAGCTTTCTCTTGGAGTGGCATCGGTGTGCAACCTCTTCTCGAGTGGAGAATTTTCCATGTCTATGCCCTCTTGAGATTGTTGGGTTGCTCTAGATCTCTTAGTAGAACATGTACATGGTAGCATGACTACCACATGGGACACAGTTACTTGTGCACTCAAAGGATTTTCACCAGGCTATTTTGTTGCTTCTCCACCTTCTTGTATTTGGTCCTTGATTCCCTCTCTGGCTCTCATTATTATAGTTGTTGACTCCTCTTCCATTTCTTCATCTCCCTTAGCATCAATCATCATCCTCTCTATTCTATATTTCATAAAAAAATTCATCCATATCCAGCTCTTGGAACTTGGCATTAAGGCATTTGGTCTCCTACTGATAAAACCAAAAGTCAACAATCTTCTCTTCACTCTAATGGTGGTTTTTGACTAAGTCATTATAAAGGGTTGCCCCAATTTTGCAACTCTTACTAGCTTTGGCCAAAGGAAATAAAAATATAGCCATGGTGGCCTTCCCATCTCTGAGCTAATATAGGCCAAGTCCACAAAGAGACTTTGGTTTACTGACAACAAACTTTTTCGAGCCTCATGGCAAGGTTGTGGGCTATGAGTCACCTTGGCGTTCAAATCTGTGAAGTCATATTGAGGATTGTATTGCCATTTTTCACATATCAACAATAGCCCTAGATGAGCAAGATTCATAGTTAGCAGACCCTCTATCTTCTTTTTATAAATTATTACTATACCAAAGCTTAAGGGGCATTTGAAAAATCCTTTTTAATGCTTCCCCAAACAATTCTTAAGGTCTATAATGGCCAATTTCTTAAGCACTTCAAGGGACAACACCTTGTTTGTAACATAGACTAGGTGTTAGAATGGTTCCTTAGTAAGACTATGTATCTTGACAAATGAAAAGTCCTCTCCAAGGAACCAGTCATAGGGAGGGACAAAATCCTTCATCCATCTTACTTGCTCACTGGAAAAATGGAAACAACCAACCTGACCCTCCTTATCAAAATCTTGCAATATTGGAGTCAAGAATAACTCAGAAAATGCATAATAAGCATGAGTCATAGAAAGGAGATGGGTCCACATAGAAACCGACTTCCTCACCCCATTTTCATCAAAAATAGACAAACCCAAATGGTTCATAAAGAAATCAAGATTTTGGTGTAAAAACATATGAGCAAGAAAAGAAGAAAACTTCAATCTATGTTGTGTGTGATACTCCTTGAATTGGTCCAACATTTCCTAAACAATGGCCTCCATTAAGTCATACCAGAATAGGGTATGTTGTTTTCTTAATTGAAATCCCATACCCATTTGAAACTCCTACACCTCTTTGTCACTGTCCAGGCTGCAAACAAAAGCCAACATAGATAAGACATCTTGCATGTCTAAGTTGAAACCATTGTTCCCAATTGGAAACTAAGGTGCACATTTATCTCCTTTGGGTATCTTTGCTTCATGATCAAGTAAAAACTTTGGGTATGATTTTTAGTCTTCCAAAAATTGTCTAATTTCTTTATGATGAATTTGTCAAGTGCTTCTCAAATATGCCTCATAGGGATTAAAAGTATATCTAGACAAGCATCAATGCTAATTACTAACCTCAAGTTCCAACCCTCTATGATGCTTGTACCCAGATTAAAATTTTCGGTGCACAAATGAACCAACCCTGGGTAGTGATGCACGAAGGGAACCTTATACAACGGAAGACCACAAAACCTCAACTTGTACCCTAAAGACTCTTTGTCACTAGCCTTAGAATTTTTTGTTCTTACAAAGGCTACTTCCCTAAGATTCTTAGGGTTGGTTTTGAGCTTAGGATCATAGATATTGTCCCAATCATCCACTATCTAGACTCTATTCCTATGGGTAGTCTTCTACATGACTTATGTGTGAAGCCATTTTGGCTTTTCTGGCATCCTAGGTGAGGCATAAGAGATGTCATTGAAAACATGGGCCATTCGTGCTGTCAAGATGACATCTGATAAGCTTCTAGACATCTCTTCTTGTGCTGCCTCTTAGGATTTTGTGCCATTAAGAGATTATTTAAATTTTTTTGAAAACACTCAAATTCTCCATACAACTTACACTTGAATTTTTCGTCACCGAACTATATACTCAAACCTCTTTGTAGTGTTCTCCTTTTGCATGCAACATTAACTTTTTATGAAACTAGAGTTAGAGACAACCATTGTTTTTTAGCAATAAATTTAGCATTTACCACCAACTCTTTTGTTAATGAAAAGTGAATTCTTACCCTTTGAAAAGACATTAATTCGTAATGATGATTAGCAATCATGACCTATGGCACCACCCCATTGGAATTTGAGTTGGAAATAAAAGGCGTACAAAACCTTTCACATGATTTTTCATTTAATAACTTTAGAAGAATGATTAAGTAAAAGGGCGTAATGAATACACAAAAATGTTTTGAGTTGATCTTTGCAGACTAAAAAGTTTTCATAGATAGACACTTGGCACTTGGCTGTGTAGACTACCACTTGCACTTGCTACAAGTTTTAGCTGATTAATTACCCCATCTTATTTGGCACACAACAAACGCAACTTGGTGGGATTTTTTAGTATGTAGCTTGATCAACATCATGCTTATCGCATGCATGTACCCCAACTACCTCTATAAATAAACCTAATGATAACAACAAAATTCATACTTGGTAATTGGGCTTATTGGTAGAGGGAATGGATACTCCCATGAGGTTGACTAGCAATAGGTCTCAGGTAGCTTTACTAGGAGAAGTTTCTAGTAGGTGTTTGAAGCGTATGACAAAGAATAAGCATTCCTTAGCCATAGTTGCAATTAAGTGGGTGTTTTGAAAATACTATATATAATATTAGGAAAAATATCAAGTGAATACTGGTGTTTGTTCTCACTTTGTTGCCTCTTTGCTAGATATTCAAGTATTGGAACTGATGATACTAAGGCTTACCATGGAGATTTTTCCCAAGTGCTATCTGAAATGCCTTGGGGGAATTGTAACGATTGGAGTGTATGGCCTTAGTATTCTAACTGCAAGTGATCTCCATCATCATGTATTGAAGAGGATCTGGTGGTACCTTGGGTGCAATTCTTGAGAAAAATTCATGTGATGACCATTGGGGAACACCATCAAAGGGTGTCTCATTCCTGCCACATCCTACTAAGGTGCTACAATTTAGAGATTTTCTATGATGTTAAGTGGTATACTGATTTCAAAGACCTATTGTATCCTCCTCTACCTACTACTGCTATCGAAGCTCATGTTGTTCATGTTGTCCCTATTGATCCTACTGTTGAATTAATGAAATCTTTTCTCCACTCTTTTTTCTATATATATATATATCTTGAAAATATTCTTCATATATATATTCTCAAAAATCATGGCCTAAGAGCCATTTTGAATTGTAATATCCCAAAGTAAATATTACCATATAATGAATATATAGCTTCTTTTTCAAGTTCCTATCTCCTTTTTTTTTTGGTTGTTTTAATGTTTGAAGGATTTCACATTATATAGAATCATCTAAACATAACAAAAAAAAAATATTTACATATTTACATTGTTAAATGGTTAACAAAGCTAATTAAAAAGTTTAAGGTGAATTCTATTGACAGGAATTCCCAGTGCTTCTTTTTCCATATTTTCCAATTCAAATGCATTTTGTTGTTTGCATTGAATGATGCGATGAGGACCGTCCCATAGACTATCAAATTTTCCATGTTGGTCAGGCTTCATGGCTCTCTCATTGCATTTCAACACCAAATATCCACACTTAAGACCTTCGTCAAAGGTTTTCTTATCAAACCACTTCTTAACCACCTATTGACAGTTGGACATGGTCATTAGCACAATTTCCATTTTTTCTTATACCTCTAATAATTTAGTTAACCAAACCTCCATGCATCCATTTTTCCCTACCTTGATAGACTTAAGCAATTATACTGCAGGAATTTCCATAGAGACAGGAAATAGTACTTCCTTTCCATATACTAGCTTATATGGCGAAGTCTTTAATAATTTATTGGGAGTTATGAAATCTACCTAGAGCACTGCTTTGAGGTTCCTATTCCATTCTCTCTAGTTTTCTGACCCTACTTTTTTGATAAGTTGGACTAAATTCTTGTTAGGCGACTTGGCCAGACCATTTCCCTATAGGTGATAATTCAAAGATGTCTTTAGGAAAATTACATTCCTAAGTGAAAATTGACATACCTTTGAACCTAGGAAGCCTTTTGTTTTGTTAGAGATGATGGTCTTTGGAAGGCTAAACCTTATTGCCATCTCTTCTAGAAAGTTTACAATTTATGCCTTAGTTGCATTCTTCAAGAGCATGGCATTGGCCCATCTAGTGAAATAATATGTGGCCGTACGGATCCATTTATGCCTAGCACTAGAGGTGGGTTAATCATTCCAATGAAATCAATCCCCCATTGCACAAAGGGTTCTTCAACCACTATTGGATTTAGAGGCATAGCCGAGTTCTTCCTCCTTCCTGTTAAGAATTGGCATTCTTTGCAACATTCAACTAGAGAGTGTGAATCTTTGAATAGTGTAGGCCAAAAATATCCCACACACATAATTTTAATGGCAGTGGTATTAGTAGAGAAATTTCCACCCATGGGACTACTATGGAATATGTCCATAATTTTTTTTCCTACTCTTCAGTTACACACTACAAAAGAACAACATTGAAATTCCTTTTGAAGAGAACCCATTCAATGAGCACATACCCACTATTCTGTAATCTATAAAACCTTTTCTTCTAAGAAGGGAGGCCCACTAGATATTTCCCTATTTACATAAACCTCATTTTGTCTACCAACCAACATCCTTTGGACTTAGATTCATTTAGCAGAACTATCTCAAATTGTTCCTCCTCTATTGCCACTTCTTTATCTTGTGCCAGATATTCACATAATCCTCTTCCTTGCATGGTATTTGTAGGCCTGAGCTCAATGACATATTCAAGGATCTTGGTTATCCAATTGGCCATTTTTTTGATGATTTCTCCTTGCACAATATACTTGTGCACACTAGAATGCGCTACATATACAACCACCTTATTGCAAGATATGAGGTGTGGGAAATTCTTAAGCCCCTTGAAAATGGTGACTGCTTGCCTCTAGATGAATTTTTACTTCATATCATAGTCCTTTAAATTTAAGGAGTGAAAGGCTATCAGATGTTCTCCCTTTCCTTCATCATCTTTTTGGGTTAAAATAGTAGCTATGCTATACTCACTACTAAACACATATTATAATTTCCTTTGATAATTCTAGGTTCACCAGCACAAGAGCTAAAGAAATATCCTCCTTGACCTTCTCAAAGGGTTCTCTTGCCTATTTTTTCCACTTAAATAATTGATCCTTCTTGACCATCAGGGTGATAGGTATAATTAGACCTACAAAATCTAAAATGATTTTTCTTACAAAATTTACCTTCCCTAGGAAGGACTGAACTCCCTTTTTTTTTTACTGGTAGGGCAAGTTCCTTGATTTAATTCACCTGATCCAGTTCGACAACAACCTCTTCTTTGGATAGTACATGTCCCAATAATTTTACTTGAGGCACTTTGAAAACACATTTTTTTTGGTTCGAAGATATCTCAAACTACTGCCATTTTTTTAAAACCATTTCAAGATTATCAAAATGATCATCTTTTGACTTTGAGAATACAATAAGGTCATCCAAGTAGATCAAGATGATCTTATTGATTAGTTCTCTAAAGGAAATATCCATTACTCATCGAAAGGTGGCTCCCACATTTGAGAGACCGAAGGGAATTTTTGCATAGGAAAAAGTTCCCCACATAGTAGTGAACATAGTTTTGTGTCAGACCTCCTCTTTGACCTAGATTTGGTTGTAATTGGAGAAACCATCTAGCAAAGAAAATATTTCCAAGCCAGCCACTATTTGCAAGATTGATTCCATGGAAGGCAATGGGTAGTGGTCCTTTAGGGATGCCTTGTTCACATCTCAGAAATCAACACAAAGAAAAATGTCCTCATTTTTCTTTTGGACCAGAACTAGGTTGGACACCCATGTACTATGCTTGATTGAGAAGACAATCCAACAGTGGATTAGCTTCCTCAGCTCTTTCACCATTAGTTCCTCAATCTATTAGTTTACTAGCCTTTGCTTCTAGCAGACAAGTTTTTCCCCTTCTGTCTGTTCTATGGTATGTTAGATGACTTTGGGATCATATCCCTTGAGGTCATCATATGACCAGGAAACTACTCTTTTTGATTTTTCATAAAAATGTGAGCCTATATTTATCATGTTGCATAACATATTTCCTAACCATAAGCTTCCTTCCATCTCTGACCTGAAGATCTGCATAGTCATGCTTGTCTGCTACAAAGTTCCTCTTGTGATTTCTTGCATTATCACAATCAAAATTTTCAAGAGTGACAAGTGCTTTCAAAAGCTTGTTGGACCTTAGCTGAATAATTTTCCCTTCATAAGCTTCTACAATATTTGGTTGGAGCTAATTAGAAAACTCTCATGTGTGTTGAATAAATGAGGTGATTTGTTTGTCACTTTTGAACACTTTTCGACACTAGTAATTGTCTAGTATTTTGGGTTGGAAAATCACTCACACATTCTTTGTGTTCTCAATTAAGTCAGAAATAGGGTCAAATTGATATCCTATCATCACCATGTGATCTGCAGCTACATTCTACTCTCTGGGCACCATCTAGATATTGAAGGCTTTAAAGCTCTCAATCAGGTCCCAGAATCTATGTCTATAAGATCGCATGCAGAAATTATTTGTTGCAGAGACACATCAAACTTGACTGACTATTAGCTCAGAGTCTTTGAACACCATTATTTATTCAACACCCATCTTCTTTGCAAGAATTAGACCCTACACAAGGCCTTCATATTCAACTTCATTGTTTGAACAAGCAAACTGAAAGTGAAAATATTTGAGTGTCTTTTCATTGGATGGGTATGTCAAACATATCCTGGCTCCTGCACCAACTTTACATCTTGCTCCATCAAAATGTAGCATCCATAGCTTTGAGGCTTGACCACCCTCAGGTTCCTTCATCACCTTTGGAATCACTTGATCATCATCATAAATCACATAAGTTCACAATTTGGTGGTGTGATAATTTTTGAAAGGATCAATGTCTATAAATTTACTCAAGAGGTCCTCTTCTTCATCAATCCTATCTCTGGTCACCTTCTTATCCTCAAGTAACTTAGTACAATACATCTTGTCTTTGGTAATAGAGGTATGAGTAGCCTCAAAATTTATCATGGCTTCATCTGCTACATGTTTTCAATGTAAAAGTTCAAACACTATCTTCATCTTAGCTCCATGCTTGGTCCTAAGAATTAAGTGTGACCAATCTAAAGAAAGATACTTGCCTATCTTAGTAGTGAACTCCTAGGATAAGCAAAGACCAAACATGGGAGGGACATCAATGATCACAGTATCTTGTGGAACTCTGATGCTAGGGCAGGAGAATAGAGTCAAGGGGAGGTTCTTGATGACATCTATAGTTTCAACCGTATTCCCGTCAAGCTACATAACCCCTCTATTTAAAGGTTCATAGCTAAGTCCTAAGGCTCCAACTATTTTCTTGGGCATGACTGTAGTGCTACAACCAAAGACAATCATAGAATTGTGCAACAATTTCTTACCCATAATGAGAGTTAACAAAAAGGGTTTTTATTTTGGCTCACCTTTACTTTTCGTAGAGGTTTCCTCTCCATTAGTTTCGAAGACTTTTTCCTGAGACGATGAATCACTGATACATTTTGAACCATTTTTCAATGACAACCCATCAGAATTTCCATGGCTATTTGTTACTATTTTTGCGTCAGAATTTTGACAGCATTTGAAACGTCGAAATTCTAGCCCGACATCCGATGTCAGGTCAGAATTTTGATGTTTCAAATGCCGTCAAAATTCTGACACAAAAATAGCGACAAACAGCCATCAAAATTTTGATGGGCTATCATCAAAAAATGGTTCAAAATGTATCAGTGAATCAATGTCCTTCTCCTTGGATGGTTGCTCTGTTGGCTCTATGCTTGCATCTTCTAGTAGGATCTTCTGTAGTAACAACTTTTGTTCTAGTATAGCTAAGATATCCCAAAGGGATACATTAGTAGAGGCTTTCTTCAACTATTCCACTACATTGAATCATAGCGGATTCAAATATTTATGCTCCTTAAACTTTGTTATAACAATCTTCTTGCATGGCTGAGATTGCTATGCAATTGCAAAGGAGCTAGGAGCTTGTTTAGGAATGCTTTTGGGCTATTGAGGGAAATGGTTCACCCGAGAATCTCCTCTTTGAGGGAGTGTTATAATCAAATTGCACTTGTGAGGCCCTTGATGTGGAAATGTGATTTGCAAACACCACCTCCTCTTATTCCATCCATAAGAAGAGCGCATGATCAGGAGCTATATTTGTTTCTTGCTCCAAGGAAATTCCTTGCATTTGAGTGGTAAGTATCACATTTTCCACTTGTGGAGAGGCATATGCATAACCTCCTGAATCTAGTGTGATGCCTTGACTACACTAGTCCACTACTCTTTGCTGTAAATTTCCACGTGGACAATTTTGGGGCATATGTTCTTCATTGCAGGGGAAGAACCAAGGATTCATATAATCAACAAGATTATTTTTTCCTGCTACTAGCTATCTATTCAAACTTGGGTGCAAATTTTGTAGTGGAGTAGGTACCAACACTATCTGATTATTTTTTTATCTATGTATTTTTCTGTGTATCTCCATGGAACTAGTTTTGCTAATAGGAAGATCTTTTTCCCTGGTAATTTTAGAAAGTTGGCTTCGTAGGTGTAGACTGTTGCCACTTGATACTAGTTATTTCATTTGAGAAGGAAAACAACAACTCCTTGATGTCATTCATCTCAACCGTTGAATGGTTGGATGTAGAAGTAATATTCTATAGTGTGCTCAGATGTGTGTGCATAGATTGGGGAGGAGTAGACGCACCGGTAGAAGCTATCTCCTGGGCGGGAGTTGACAATTCTATGAATACAGGCATAGCGAGCCGACGGGGTAATTTTCAAGCATCAATCAGATTATTCTCTACCTTCACAACAATGTTATACACATCGAAAAAGGTGTTCCCACTAAGGGACTAAATCATCACTAAAATGTTAGCATTGAGAGATTTTAGATAGAACATGAATGCCAAATCAACAGGAGAGTGAATAGCCATCTAGATCCTTTGCCAATTTGTGTGAAACTTGGCATTAAATTAAGTGATAGCCTCTTGAGGGGCCCACTTTATGGTCACTAGCTGCTGAAATAGCAAAGACCAATCTCCATTGTTTGAAAATTGCTCATAAAAAGGATATCTGAGCTGATCCCAGGTGCCAATATTATTAGCTTCTAGAGTGCGGTACCAATCTAGTGCCTTGCCTTTGAAAGAGGCTGCAAGGAACCTTAGTGCTACAATTTGATCAGTGACACCATACACCAAGCACACGTTTGGGGTGACATTAGAATACTAGTTTACAATTTTTGGCCAAACTGGACACTAAAGTAATTTTTTCTAACTAAATATTCACTTTCAAGCACCTATAGCATCTAAACTATGAGGAATTTGAAGATGATGAAAACTAGTGCTTTGTGGCATTTTTTCTATAGATTCTAAATATATTTTTTCCAAATTTTTTGGAATTAGGTTTCATTTCTTTTTTCATCTCCTTTGAAAACTAGTGATTTTCAGTAAACACCAATTTTAAGGAGTGATGCTCATTGTATAACACAACCATTTTTTATGAAGGATAAAATTATAATTTTTCCGAATTTAGATTTGTAGCTATGATATCTAGTGCTTCCAATTGGTTTAATAGTGTTTTATTGAATATTTTTTCCTTAATCAAGTTGAAGTGAAACCAATTACAATTCAGAAATAAGCGATTGTATAACACATAACTTTCTTTGTATGTATCAAAATTCTTTTTTTTTGGTTGGATCAAGGACTTCAATATATGGTGCACTCATATTTTTCATTTTTTTTTTATAATATTCTATTTTTCCACATGTGTAGAACAAATAGCTTGATTTTCGTGAAAAACCTACATTCACAAGAAATAAAATATATATAATAATAAAATTGGGTATGTCAGGATCATCATGGAAAAAAGCCCTTAAGTGGTGAAAAATTCAGAAAAATTAGAGTTAGGCAACTTGACGTAAAAATTTGAATAAGTTAACTATATTATTTCAAAAATATGTAAGAAGAGAATCCGTAGCAATTTGAATGTAGTTTCTAAATTACTAGGTTTATTTTAAAAAAAAAAACTATTTGGTGAGAATTTAAAATTTCAATACAGTAGTACTTAAATTTCAAGGAAAAAATAAGAAGTACGTGTCTATCTGACCACCCTAAACACAATAAAATGATAATTATTTTTTATAATATTTTAGATATAAGTAGAGGACTGATGTCCCAATATGATGCATATTTTTTTGTAATTTTTTTCCAAGTAAATAATTAATTATGAATTTTTTATTACAACTTTTCAAAAATATAAAAACTAGTATGTCTAACTACCTTAACTTGGTCAAAACTTCATGAAATTCATTTTTTTTAATCCTATAGTATGTAAAGCATAGAATGTGACACATGTTCTAGATTCAAAAAATGTGATAACATTTGAAAGTTATATATGTTTTTCAATCAGCCTATCAATTATGAATTTAGTCATAATTCAAATAGAAAATGAATAAAAATTATTTATTATATTCAAAGTAAAGCATAACTTATATTGGTGGAAAGTTGAGAATCTCCTTGAAAAACCCTTTTTGTTTTAGTAAGCATTTTTTTTTTTTATCAATTTTGGGTAAAAAAAAATTCATCACCCACATACCCTACACATACCCATCATATCACCACTTTTTGGCCCATCATGATCCTACACATACCCAATTAAATTTATTTAAAATTATTATACTTTTTGGGAAGCTTATAATAAGGACTACATATAAAAAGTAAATTTTAAATGAATTCATTTGATTCCCCAAAAGGTAAATCAAAAGTTGTTTTTTACCATCATTTTGATAGGTGTAAAGGAGACTCTTTTATAGGTATGGTTTAAAACTAGCGGGGTTCTATCCAAGGGGGTTTGATCTAAGGTATTTTGATCAAACCCTCTTCAATTAGAATGCTTTAAATGAAAATTTTTAAGGCTTAAATATTATATTTTCTAAAAATATGTGATTTAAACAAAAATTAAAACCTCCTAGAAATAGTAAACTAGCTTTGTGGGATCACCATCCACCACATCCTACAAATGGTCAGATGGTGTTTTTGAGCCTTCCCCTATAAATTTTGGTAAATCTTTTAAATCAGACATTGGGATAGGATCCCACACAACTAGTGCTACTGGTGCTATGAGAAGGCTTCTGGCTTCCCATGCTATGAAAATTTTGTTAGCCATTGGTATTGGGACTCGTGGAGGGGTCAGGGCATTCATTGGACAAGATCTTGCTTGTACTGTTACTAATTGTGGCACTAGCAGGCTAGGGTTATTTGCTATCTAGGATCTAGTAATAATTCTATGGTTCATATACCCACTTTAAATTTAGATACATTAAAATAGGTCTCATTGGGTGTGCCAAGAAAAGAATTGTTAATGCCTAAAATTTCTAGGCACACAACCTTATTGGAAACTTAGTTAATGGGGGACCAATTGTGCTAAACTAAGTAGCCTTCGAGTTTTAAAGAATTCAAATCTTCATGTATCAGGGGATGAAAAGGGAAAAGGAAGTAGATATACTAAAATAAAATCTAATATAAGGTGATGTGCCAAGATTTAAGTAAATAGGCATAGGAAATCTTCCTTTTAGGTGATATTTGAAGGTTCGCTCAATATTTTTCATGCCCAAAATAACATAAAGCAAAGATAAAATTTTGAAGAAGTTAATCAAATAACATAATACGACTTCCATATGCATTCATTGAACAAGAAGAGTACAAACATGATCTGAACAACAAAATTAGATTGAAATTATAGAAGCTTTGAGGATAAACTACTCATCACAACAATACTAGCACAGTATAATGTTTTATCATTTAATTAAGAAATAGAGAGGCCAAATAGATTGGCATAGTTTGTAAGTCTTAATACAATAACTAAAAAATAATACAAATGATGAGAGTCTTTCTATCTTTTTTCCATGTAATTTCAAACCCCTTTACAGAGAGACCAAGCAGTATATATAGATCATTTCCACCACCTAAAATCTAGATAACAGAAAATATTCCCTAGGAATAGGCCATGACGCTCCTTGCAATGATTCTTGTAAAGAAGATGTAGTAGAAAAGTCCTAAAATGTGGCATTCAGTTGCCTCAAAAAAAGTGATCCCTCCTACAAATGATGGTCATGTTCGGGGAGTGAAAGCAACATAAATCTCTTAAAGACATGTTTCAACCACCCAAAGAGTTGATTAGGACACATGGCATAGAGGTGGGGCTTCCCATTAATTTATCCTTCCCTTGTGACCATGATCGCCATGGACAGGACACATGGTTCAGTCTTTGCTCAAAGCTTTGACTATGGGGTCTACCAAAAAGGTGTTGCAGAAGATGCAATGTGGCAATTGGATAGAGCTCTATGATGACGCGAAGGGGAGAGAACTCTCAAATTTGTGTGCTGCTAACATGCGGTACAAGTGGATGAATGTGCCACCAAAAGGTAGCCCAAAAATATCCAAAGATGAAAAGCACAAGTTGGGGCTTATGCAAAACCAACAAAATCCACCCGAAGAGAGCTTTAAGGATTATTAAATCCACAAGGACTTATTTTTCAAATCCTATCAAAAGTTCAAGGTGAAATGCATAACAAAACTATCTCGTAGAAGCATTCCTCAACGTATTATTAAGTCTCCTATCCTTGACGAAACCATGGTTGAACCAAAAGATATTTTGAATAATCAAGATCAACCTAAGAAAGTTCATTTTCCTATCTCCTATAAAAGACCAAGAGATAATGAAAAGAATCCTGGCATGCCTCCTATGATAAAAATATTTTACAAAGTTAAAGAGAAAGTGGATAAAAATACTCCTTTGGTTCCTTTTGTTCCTCCCTAGAGGAAAGAAAAGAAACCTATGGTCGATAAACTTGCTCCTACACAAGTTACATAACTTGAAAATTGTACTAAAAGAAACAAAAATGATAGAGAGCGTAGGTGTAGATGTCATGCTATTGCTCAAAGGTTAAATGAAGAACACAACCAATAAAATCAATGTCCAAACTTGATTGAAGTAATACACGATGAGTCTCCCTCTTCTCCGCATCAACAATATCTTATACAACAATCAAAACAAGGGCTTAATCCTTCTCTAGACATTATCATTTGACCTCCAGTTGTGATTAGCATGGATTATGATGATGATGATGATGATGATGAGGTTGCTAAAGTTTATGAAGAAGTAAATAATGAATTGAATACGTTATTTTCCTCTTCTATGAGCTTAAATGATAATTCTCCTAAGAAGAGTGTTGAACTTGGTAACAACCCTAGTTCAGAACTTGATATTGTCTCTTTGGCTAGTTTCCCACATTCCACATATGCTAAACATGATTGGGATGCAAATGACCTGCTATACGTTGACTCACATGTGCCTTACTAGTCTTTCACATTGTTTCTTTTTCATGTTTCTTTATGTGATTGAATTAGTGTAATGTGATCCTCTATACTATTTTGTTTGATGTATTTTTGTGCATTCCTCTATATTTATATACATTCTTCTCTATGTTGTAAAATTTTATCTTTTTCCTTGTGTTTTCCTTTTGGGGATGATGGAAGGTGTCGAGAAATTTAGGTCTCTTCCATGTTGACCCGAAAGGTTTCTCCTTTTTTTGCTCTCTTTGTGTCATTCTTCTTGTTCCATGTGTATTTTTGTAATGATGATGGTTTTGAGCTCTCTAAGAACATTGTAGCAAAGACATACTAGTCTAGATTCCATGAATCCCTCATTGTGTTTGGATTTTCATTTTGGGGGCAACACATTTTCATGATGTACCTTTATTTGGAAACATATGACTTAGAATAGGGATTTACAAATAAGATCTAATCTTCTCATTATTGTTAGCATTTATCATTTTCTACTTTAAAGTAATTTCTTATGGCATGGTGTTTAGAAATTTCCTTAAAGTGTTGGCATACATTGGCATTATTCTTTTATATCTAATTTTTCATTGTGTAGTTTTCTTACTTCATGTGATGCATCTTTCACTTTGTGGTGACATTTGGTGTAATGTCCTTCAAGAGTGTGATATCTCTTAGCATATTATTTTAATCTTTGTAGCTTTATGTGACACATTGCATCCCCTAAGTTGTGAATCATCTATTATTTGATTAGTCCTCTCTTGGAGACATTAGGCACAATTTTCCCTAAGTTACAATATTACATGAACTAAGAAAAACTCCTTTAAACATACCTTACACTACTTTTGCATTTAAATTTTCAGTTATATGGCCACCTTTCATAACACACTTTTCTTTCCTATGGTTCCATCTTGTTTGTTCATGAGTTTCAAGCATACGAAGCTTTGCTTGCCTCATGAAGCTTGAGGTTCACTATTTTGTGGTGCCCTATCAAATTTATCAGGAGGTATAGCTTTGGTATGGTTTTATGTATGGGAGCTAAACTTAGGCATGAATTTCCCATAGCCAATTGGTTGTCTATTTGAGCACATACCACTCATGTGCATATGTGTCTCACTAGGGGCTCACCTAGTGGATGGCCTAAGGTTGCAATGGCCCTTGTGAGTGTGATTTATATTTTCATAGTGGATATCATGTTTACTTGTAAACGTCCTTGGATAAACAACTTAGATCCGACCCACGATGTGCAGGACAAACAATCAAAGCTTGATCCATCCCTTTTTCCTTCATTTGTTTTCTTATTCATATCTTTGGAAATGCATGCTTGTGCTTTTCTATTGCTCCTTAGATCATTTACATTTGTGTTCTTTTGTGCCTATGTTGGTTTGCCATAGGATGTTAATCTTGTGGGCTTGATCATCCATCTTGATCATTTCCATTCTATATCACTAGCATTGGTACACTTGGACCCCTCTTCATGTGAGTTTGTCTACTTTAGTGTTAGTTTGTAGAAATTCCATCCTCTCACTAAAATGGAGGCTAAATGTAGTGTAGAAAAATGTAGCCCTTTACATTTTCACACTTGTTTAGGCCCTTGTGAACTAAATGAACTTAATTGTACTTTATTTAGGGTATTTTCAAGTGTTTTCTTACACTTTCACACTAATCTAGGGTTTCAATAATTAATTGGGCCTCTTTATGCTTTAATTAGCCTTATTTTGTATCCACAATCCTTAATTAATGCATCTCTATGAGGATAATCCTGACATATATGAATTAACTAATCATAATATAGTGGTTTTAGTTTGTATGGCCCAGATTAAGTGATTTGGGACTCATACGCCACCTTGGGCATATGGGTCCCACTAATGTTTTAGGGCCCAAATTTGAATTTCACATTAAACTAATCCTTTCTTGAAAAATGTGTCCCAAGCTTAGCCTAATGGGACTCATATGCCACAAATGGCATATGATTCCCACTTAGCTTAGACCTAATTTAAATTCAAATTCTTGGTGTGATTTTATTCTGCTAGATCTGATTTTTACTTGTAGTGTTGTAATTTCAGAGAATTTGGCATAAACAAGTATAAATACAAGGTTATTTCACATATTTTCTCCTAGCAAGTTTACAAGTCATCTAGCAATTTTCATGAGCACATGTGATCTAAGTATTTGAGCATTCAAGCAACTCAAGAGAATTCAAGAGTGATTATCAAGCATTTTGGAGCATTATTCAAGTATCAAGCATCATGTCAAAGTCATCATGCATCATGTTTATTTTTGAGCTAAAATTTGTGATGTACAATTCTTATGATTCAAGGAAGTAGTCAAATGAATATTCATATCATTCAAGCATGAGTCAATATCTATAATCATTCTATCCAATTCATACATGTTTGCAACATCTCTTTCAAAGGTTTGGTGAATTGCATCATCTTTTCTATTTCATTTCATTTCAAGGTTTGATTACCAAAATGGGGTTTGACCAAAGAAAACCCCTATCTACTAACAAAACAACATTTTTCCCTCTCTTTAGTCTTGATTTGAAAATCTAGGTTGAAGATACATTGAGGAGAAAGATTGGAGAAAAGTTGTCAAGCTTATAAAGCTGTCAAAGTTGTCACTTTTTGCAAGATCACAGAAAGTCAATTATAGAGAAGAATTCAGTGTTTAAGGACAAGGGATTTCACAGGAAGGAAGCTAAAAGAAAGGATTAGAGGATATCATATTTTTGGAGAAACCTTGATACTGGGACTAAATTTCCACTTGTGACATATGAGTCCTAGTGTACACATTTTAAGACTTTTTCTATAGATCTTGATTCAGTAGTTGCATATTTCAGTTATTGCCTGATACCTAAAATTGGGACTAAATCACCCCAACTAGTGTATGAGTCCCAATGTGCATCAAAATTAGTATTTCCAACATCTTAAATCTTCATCCAAGCCTCTTCAAGTTTCTAGTAGCACCTTTGTACTTCATTAGTTTGTTACATTCTAATTTGCATTTATTTTTAGGTCATTTACTTAAGTCTTGCAATTCATTTGCATTTCTTGTATTTCCAATCCCTATCTTTGTGGTGAACCCCTCTTTAGTATTTAATCATGACCTAGGACACTTTATTGTAGATATCTTTCCCTCATTCTATCCTTGTACTAAGATATCTAAAGTATCCTTGAATGAAATAGAGTGAAATAGGCCCTAAACCCTAGTTCGAGCACCTAGAAGATAGAACCAATATTTTCACACATTTCATTTTGGTATTAAACCTCATGAGGAATTATTTTTTAAATCCTATAAAATTTTAAAGGTGAAATTCATAGAAAAACTATCCCTTGGAAACATGACTCAACCTATTACTGAGTATCATATCCTTGACGAAACCATGATTGAACTAGTAGGCATTTTGAACAACCAAGATCAACCTAAGAAATATCCTTTGTGTATCTCCTATAAAATACCAAGAGATAATGAAGAAAACCCTAGAATTCCTCCTAAGATAATTTTTTTTACAATGTTAAAGAGAAAGTGGATGAATAAGCTCCTTCAGTTCTTTTTGTTCCTCCCCTTAGGGAAGAAAATAATCCTATGGTTGATAAACCCACTCCTACACAAATGCAAATTGAAAATATTATGAAAAGAAATAAAAATGGTAGATAGCATATGTGTAGACGTCATGCTCTTGCTTAAAGGTTAAATGAAGAACAAAACAAAGAAAATAAACATCTAAAATTGATTGAAGCAATACACAATGATTCTCCCTCTTTTTTTTAACAACAAGATCCTATACCACAATTTCAATAGGAGTTGAATCCTTCTCTAGAAATTTCTATTCAACCTCCAGTTGTAATTAACTAGGATGATGATGATGAGGTTGCTAAAATTGATGAAGAAGTGCATAATGAATTTAATACATTGCTTTCCTCTTCTATGAGATTACACAATAATTATCCTAAGAAGAGTGTTGAACTTGGTTGTGACCCTACTTTGACATTTTCTATTGTCCCTCTAGCTAGTTTCCCACCTTCCATATATGATGAACATGACTAGCATGTGGATGATCTACTATAGGTTGACTCACATGTGCCTTACTAGTCTCTTTTATTTTTTATTTTCCATATTTCTTTATGTGGCTTCATGTGCGTAATGTGATCCTCTGTACTATTATATTTGATGTATGTCTCTCAATTTATGCATTCCTCTATTTGTATATGCATTCTTCTCTATGTCATAAACTTTTATCTTTTGTCTTGTGTTTTGGTTTTGGGGATGAGGCAGTGCATTGAGACATTCAAGTCTCTTCCATGTTGACCCAAAATATTTTCTTCTATCTTTTCTTTTGTCTTGTTTTTTTTCCTTTTGGGGATGATGCAAGGTGTCAAGACATTTAGTTGTGTTCCATGTTTACTCGAAATGCTTCTCTTTTCTTTTCACTCTCTTTTTGTCATTCTTATTGTTCCATGAGTATTTGGGGAATGATGACAATTCCAAGCTCTCTAAGAATAGTGTAGCAAAGACATATTGACCCTGAATCCACGAATCCCTCATGTGTTTGAAGTGTTATTTTGGGGGAAACCACTTTTCATGACATAACTTTAATTCGAAACATATGACTGGGCATAGGGATTTCTAAATAAGCTCTAATATTCTCTTTATTGTTAGAATTTATCATATTCTACTTTAAAGTAATTTTTCATGGTATGGTGTTGAAAAAATTCTTTAAATTTGGGGCATACTTTGGCATTATTCTTTTACATCTCATATTTCATTTTGTAGTTTTCTTGATGTGATGCGTCTTTCAATTTGTGGTGACATTGGTGGTGATGTCCTCAAGAGTGTGATATCAATACACCACCTTAGGCATATGGGTCCCACCTAAGTTTTGGAGCCCCAATCTGGATTTCACATTCCAGTAAGCCTTTCTTGAAAAATGTGTCCCAATCTTAGCCTAATGTGACTCATACGCCACAACAGGCATATGAGACCCACTTACCTTAGACCTAATTTAAATTCAAACTCTTAGAAGGATTTTATTCTCCTAGATTTGATTTCAGCTTGTAGTGTTGTAATTTTGAGAAAATTTGCATAAACAAGTATAAATACAAGGTTATTTCACATATTTTATCCTAGCAAGTTTACAAGTCATCAAGCAATTTTTATGAGCACATGTGATCCAAGAATTTGAGCATTCAAGTAAACCCCTATCTACTAAAAAAACAACAATTTCCTCTCTCTTTAGTGTGTGATTTGCAAGTATAGGTTGATGATACTACACCATAGAAAAATGGATCATCTAAATTTTCATGGTTATTTAGGTCTTTCTCTTATGATGTGTGACCTATTTTTCTTTGATTTAATGCTACAATGTAACTTCTACATTCACATTAGCTCCTAAATATTCAAATTATGATGTCTTGCGAAGGTTTGGTGAAGTGTTGTAACATATAATTTCTACACTTTTCTAGACTCCTTTCATTACAATTCATATAAAAATAACATTTTCATCACTTATCAAGTCTTATTCTAATGTGTTGTAGAGTCTTGTAACAAGATTTCATGTTTTTCTAGGCTTGTTATCACTATCACTATTTACACCTTTATTGTGCTTTATTTGACCAATTTATGCACTCATAAGACTTAATTAAGTGTATTTTTTAATGTAAACCCAAAAAATGACATTAAATGCAAGATAATTCTTGACACCCAATTACAAGCCCAATGTGGGACCCATTTTCCATGAGTAGCGAATGAGTCCCTCTTGGCTCCAAATTCAAAATAATTCAAATTTTTTTTGGGGTTTTTATTCAAAAATACCTTATGTCGGCCTATGATGAGGTATTATTGGGTTATTAGGGCATAAATGTGTATAAATAAGTGTTTTTACATCCATTTTTAATCCCCATTCACTTGAATTCACTCATTCAACATCAATTAGCATTCAAGCACTTTGCATCATTCAATCAAGCATTCATCAAACATCCTGGAGCAACCATTGACATATATTCATATTTCTTCAACAAGGTTTTGGTGATTTTAAGATATTTGCATGTTGTTTATTCATCATTCCTTGTTCATTTCATTTCATTTCTTCATTAAGGGTTTGATTGCCAAAGTGGGATTTGACCAAGGAAAATCCCTATACTCTAACCCTTAACCATTTCCCCCTTTTGCATGTGTGTTTGTAAAATTTTGTATGCATATTTTTCAAGAAAATAGGTGTTGAAAGGTGGTCAAGAAGTCAAAAAAGTGTTTTAAGTCAACTAAACCCTATTTGAAGCTTGGAAACAACTTACAGTTTGTTTTCCACAAATTTTACTCTATCAACTCAACAAGAAGATGAGTGTAATTCTGGAGCTACCAAATTGACCATTGATTTCATATAATTTTGGTGGAGGACTAATTCACCATTAGTGGAAAATGAGTCCCACCTTAAGGCTAAAAAAGGTGATTTTCTCAGATTCCAATTCCTGATAGTCGAAAATCAGTTTCAAGTGTTTTTGTCAATAACAAGATTGATTCACCATTAGTGGTGAATGAGTCCCATTGGTAATATACATTGATTTCTTCCAGAGTTCAAAACATTCTAGATTCATCATCCAATTCCTAGGTACACTTTGTTCAACCTTGTTAAATTATGTTTGCATTAGTTTTCATCTCTATTTCATATTTTGCATATCACATTGTGTTTTGAAACATTGCATATTACATTAGTTTTTCATTAATAATCAGTAAATTAAACCATTTAGTTTCATTTACATCATTTCATTTAATCTTATCTACACCATACAATCCTTTATTTGAGTGAACCACCACAATTTTAGTGTTCTATCTCTCTCCTTTTAGGTGAAAGATCCTAAGAGTGTAACAAAAGTACTTAGAACCACAAAATTGTTGGTTCATTTTGGTGAACTTGCATATTGAACACTTCATCTTACATCTTAGGTTTCCTTTCAATCAACATTCAAATAGGTTTTGTATTCTTTTTGTATCCTATAGTTTCTCAAATTGCATTAGTGAAAGATTCATGTAGACTTCATTTTTGCATATCATATCATTCAAAAATTGACAATCAACATTTGCATCCTCAGTTTGCATCTAAAAAGCATTAAAATCACTTTTTTTAGAAAAAACAAAAACAAAAAAATCTCATATCTAGACTCATTCACCACCCTAGGCGAATCAATCCACCTGCACATTTTCAACTGCATTTTTAGGCATTTTTTGGGAATTTACTGCGTTTATTTTTTTGTTGTTGTTTTTCTATTTCAATTTACATAATTTATGTTATTTGTAGTTTGAACTCCTAGATTGCATTGCATTTGCATTCACCTCATGCCTTGTGGTACTTGTATGAGTATTTTTTGCCCCATTGATAATAATTTAGTGAGACAAAGGTCTAGACTCATGGCTTCCCCCGATAGAACTTTTGTTGTGGACCTTGGGATCTCAAGAGCTCCTACTCCTAGTATGGACAATGGTGCAATAGGCATGGATAATACCACTAATATGCCTTCACCTTCCCATCTAGGGCATGTTGACACACACACTAGTTTCATTCCTTAAGATAAAGTCATTAGTATTAATGAGGATTTTTCACATTTACAGCAAGATTTATCCCTTGAAAACATTTCCACCACTGCCATACCTGCCATAGATAACTATCATCATTTTATTGAAAGTGATGATGGCTTGCAAGTTATGAACCATAACATCCATACCCACTTAGCAAATTTTTTTGTGAACCAAGGAGGACCTCACATTCCTCCTCCTTCAACCATAACATCCATACCCACTTATACCACTCAAGTTGCAACAACCATGCAACAAGTTAGTCATGTGACTCCTTCTTTCGCTATTCCAACTAGCATCCCTAGTTCTTTTGTGGCATCAAATGTTCCCTCTTCCACCTTCACCCCTCTTAGTGTTCCTTTCACTTCTAACATTACACACACTCCATCACCATTTTACCTCCCACCTCATCCCACTTACACTGATCCCATCATTACACAAGTCTTTAACACTATTTCCTCCATGCAACAACAAATCTCTGCCATTACCCAAAGGCAAAATGTTCCACCCACATATGAAGTTCGTAGTAGCCCATTATCCTTGGAGATCTTACACACAGAGATGCCACAAGGAATTGAGATGCCTAGGTTTGAGAAGTACGGAGGTAAATGAGACCTTAATAATCATGTTAATTCCTATACAAAATTATGCAATTATTTTTTCCTTGATGATAAACTATTACCTAAAATTTTTCCTAGGACCTTAAAGGAAATTGCATTAGAGTGGTTTTCAAAATTACCCAATCATTCAATCTGATCATTTAGTGAACTTGTGAATGCCTTTATAAGTCATTTCCAAGTGCATATGACTCCCAAAAAGATTATGGCTGATTTAATGAGATGTAAACAAAATGCAAATGAAAAAGTAACTGATTTTATTTCATGTTATCAGTCATTATATGCTCAAATTGATGTCAAGATTCCTAATTCAAATCTTCAAAATATGTTTATCAAAAACTTGCACACTCACGTTCAAGATAAGTTGACTATGATGAAATTTATTTGTTTCATGCATTTATGCATGACCCTTTGTGACTATCACAACTCGGTTACTAGTCGTGATTCAATGTCCACTTCTAATTGAGTTGATAACTCTGAACAAAACAACCAAAACAATGCACAAAACTTTAGAAAAAAAATTGAGGATTTGTACAGGTCAACCCCCCTTCTCCACAACCCACCTAACCGATGCCTAATCAAGTGGTTTTTGTTAAAGCAGTGGTTCCCTTTACCTATGGGGATCCAAAGAGACTATTTACCCCATTACCCGATACTCTCCATAACATAATGAATCAATTGCTACAACAATAGATGATCACCTTTTCTACCGTTAAACCACTTGATACCACCAGACCTTTACCACCCACCTTTAAACCAAATGTTTATTTTCATTTTCATCACCAAAATGGACATGAAACTAAACAACGTAAGCATCTCAAACACTTAGTTCAAGACCTCATTGATTCAGACCATTTGTCCATTGTAGGTGTCAATGATCAAGACAATAAGTTTATTGCAACCCCTGATCAGAATATATAAATATTTACCAACCCCATGCCTCAACATAATGTTTCATTTTCCAAGGCTAGTGAACCTTCAAACACTCATTTGATGAACATTAATACAAATAATGAGCAACATGGCATTACTCCAAATGTTACCCAAGTTAATCCTATGGATGAACTTGTGCGTATGATAGACATTGCCCCTTGTAAGGGCCCAACCACCAAATCTCTTGATATTAGTTTTTCTTCTCATGATATACTTAAAATTCTTTCCAATGTTCCTCTTTACATAGCCAATCACATCTATGATAAGCCCAATAATGGGATATTAATAGATCCCTCCTATGGCGAGAATGTGATCACAAAATAATTTTGAGTATTACATTAGCTTTATCAAAAATATTATGATAAACCAACTACATGGATTAAAACACATACAAGTTTTTTGTTCCCTCTGATCAGATCAATCGCACTCCCATTACATATAAAACCCAAAACTTTTCATGTAACATTTTCTATCATTCCACAATTGGATCAATTTCATCTATGGCTAGGTCATCCTTGGCTTCACTTGATGAAAGCAGTCCCTTCAGTTGTTCATAGATGTTTGAAGTTTGCACATGGAAATGAAATATTTACCATACACCATAGTGGTTTTTACCCATTGTCTTCTAAAGGTAATTTCTCCTTAGAAGCCTTTTAGCCTAAACCTATGGATCCCACCACCCCTCATAAAGTTTTCTTTTTCATAGCCTATCAAAAGTTCAAAGCCAAATGAATAGCCAAAATTTCTCTTTGCTTGATGTACCCATCCACTTCCACTCCTTCCATCATAGATGAGCTAATGCATCAAACTAAGTCTGAAACTGAACAAACAATTCAACCCCATGAGCAACCAAAAACAAAATACTTCACCTTCATCATCTAAATGACCAAGAGATAATGAAACTAATATCATCATGCCTCCTCACATTAAATAAGTGTATAAAGCTAAAGAGAAATTGATTGACCTATCTTCTTCGGTTTCTTCCATTCTTCCCCCTTCAGAAGAATAGGAACCTATGGTGGATCAACCTTCTCTTACCCCTCAACAACTTCAAAATAAAATTGAATGAAACCATGGTTCTAGGGATGTCGGCACCATCGTCATCTCCTTGCTTATCAGTCATGAATGGAAGAAAACAAGAAACATTAACCTCCGCCTTTGATAGAAGCAATAAATGATCACCCTCCTCTTGACCCACCACAAGATAGTAGAGTCCAACCCTCACAACAAAACAATCTGATCCAATAGCTTTTTCCTTTTTCTTTTTCCTTTACATTTTCTTTTCGCTTGTGTTTTCCTTTTAGGGATAATGCAAAGTGTTGAGACTGCAATGTCTCTTCCATGTTGACCCAAAATGGACTTTATCTTTTGTTTCTTCTCTGTTTGTGTCATTCTTCCAGTTCTATGTGTTTGGGGGAATGATGACAATTCTGAGCTATTTAATCAAAACATTGCAGCAATGAACATACTGACCCCAAATCCTTAGATCCTTTATGTGTTTGGTGTGTTCCTTTATGGGGGGCAACTCAGTTTTCTTTTGTTTTATTTTTTTGTTTACATGAAGCAACCTTACTTGGAAACATATCAGTTGACATAGGGGCTTTTTGATTTGGCTCTCATGTCTTGTTTTCTTTTTGCATTTTTCCTTTGCTACTTTAAAGTAATTTCTCACATAATTGTGCGTAGAAATTCCTTTAAAGTGGGGGGAACAAATTAGCATTATTCATTTTCATTTTTGTTTCTTAGTGTAGTCTTATCACTTCATATGACACGTTTGTCAGTTTGTGGATGACATTGGGTTTGATGTCCTTCATAAGTGTGATCTATCTTAGCATATTACATTCTTATTGGTGGTCTAATGTGATGCACTGCATCCCCTAAGTTGTGAATATTCTATTATTTGATTGGTCCTCCCTTGCAGACATTACACATAATGTTCCCTAAGTGATAGACCTTGCATGAACTTAACAAGAAACCTTTGAAATTTCTTTTACATTTTACTTTTTTTCTTTTTCTTTTTACATGTTACATATTTACCACCTTGCATAATGCAACTTGCATGCCTATGGTACCATCCTCTTTTTTCATGAGTTCTAAGCATACGAAGCTTTGCTTGTCTCATGAAGCATGAAAATACATTTTCATTTGTGGCACCATGTTAAAGTTATCAGGAGGTATAACTTTGATGTGGTTGAGTGGGAAGCCAGTTCCATGGCACAACTTTCCCCATAGCCACCTATGTGATTTTGAGTGCATACCAATTAGCATATGTATTTCACCTCTTGGATCTTATCACCCGGTAGACCACCATGAGTTTCCTCACCCAAGAGTGAGTATGCATTTTCTATTTTGGACAAACAACCTAGATTTGATTCACAACTAGCTAAAAAAAAAATCGAAGCTTGATCCGACCTTTTCCTTTTCATCTTCCTTCTCTCATTCTCTTTCAAACTTGTGTTTGTTTGTTCTTATTTTTAGTTTTCCATGGGATCTTCATCTTGGGGGCTTGATCATCCCTCTTGATCATTTTCATTCCATCTTTCTAGCATAAATGCATTTAGATCCTTCTCGATATGCATGGCTACTTTAGTGTGAGTTTGACGAAAGTTCATCCTCTCACTAAAGTGGGGGCTAAATGTACAATATAAAAATCGATCATTGAAATTTTCATGGTTATTTATGTCTTTCTGTCATGATGCTTGACCTATTTTTCTTTGATTTAATGTTGGAATGTAACATCTACATTCACATTAGGTCTTGAATATTCAAATTATGATATCTTGTGAAGGTGTGGTGAAGTTTTGTAACATATTTCTACACTTTTCTATACTCTTTTCATTACAATTCATCTAAAAATTACCTTTTCATCACTTATCAAGTCCTATTCTAAAGGGGTGTAAAGTCTTGTAACAAGATTTCATACTTTTCTAGGTTTGTTATCACTATTTACACCTTTCTTATGCTTTATTTGAATCCTTTATGCACTCATAAGAATTAATTAAGTGTATTTTCTAATGTAAACCCAACAACCACTTACAAGCCCAAGGTAGGACCCATTCACCATGGGTGGTGAATGACTCCCTCTTGGCTCCAAATTCAAAATAATTCAAATTTTCTTTTAGGTTTTTATTCAAAAATACATTATGTAAGCCTGTGATGAAGTATTATTGGGTTATTAGGGCATAAATTTGTATAAATAAGTGTTTTTACATCCATTTTTAACCCCCATTCACTTGCATTCACTCATTCAACATCAATTAGCTTTTAAGAACTTTGCATCATTCAATCAAGCATTCATCAAACATCTTGGAGTAGTCATTGAAATATTTTCAATTTTTTTCAACAAGGTTGTGTTGAGTTTAGGACATTTGCATGTTGTTTATTCATCATTCCTTGTTCATTTCACTTCATTTTCTTAATTAAGGGTTTGAGTACCAAAGTGGAATTTGACCAAGGAAAATCCCTATAGTCTAACCCTTAAACATTTCCCCCTTTTCCATGTGTGTTTGCAGACTTTTGTATGCAGATTTGTTAAGAAAATAGGTGTTGAAAGGTGGTCAAGAAGTCAACAAAGTGTTTCAAGTCAACTAAACCCTATGTCAAGCTTGGAGACAACCTATAGTCTGTTTTCTACATATTTGACTCTGTCAACTCAACAAGAAGACAAGTGTAGATCTGGAGCTACAAAATTTAGCTTTGATTTCGTAGAATTTTGGAGGAGGAATGACTCATTTTTAGTGGTGAATGAGCCCCACCTTAAGGCTAAAAAAGGTCATTTTGTCATATTCCAGTTCTAGATAGTTACAAAGTAGTTTCATGTGTTTTTTTTAGTAGCAAGACTAGTTCACTATCAGTGGCGAATGAGTCCCACTTGTGATATACATTGATTTATTCCACACTTTAGAACATTCCATTTTCATCATAAAAGTCATGGGTGCACTCTGCTTGACCTTGTTCAATTCTGTTTGCATTAGTTTTCATGTCTATTTCATTTTTTGCATATCACATTGTATTTTCAAAAATTACATATTACATTCATTTTGCACTAATAATCAGTTAATTACATCATTTAGTTTCATTTAAATCATTACATTTAATCTTAATTACATCATACAGTCCTTTATTTGAGTGAACCACTACAATTTTAGTGTTCTATCTCTCTCCTTTTAGCTAAAGGATCCTAAGAGTGTAAGAGAAGTACAAAGAAGCACAAAATTGTTGGTTTAGATACATTGAGAAGAAAGATTGAAGAAAATATTTCAAGGTTATAAAGTTTTTAAGGTTGTCACCTTGTTTGTAAAATCACAAAAAGTTAATTATAAAGTAGAATTCAATGTTTCTAGATCAAGGATTTCACAGGAAGGAAGCTATAGGAAATAATTAGAGGATATTAGAGTTTTGGAGCAACCCTAATACTGGGACTAAACCGCCACTTGTAGCATATGAGTTCCAGTATAGACATTTTTAGAATTTTTTCAATAGATCTTGATTCAACACTTCTAGATTTCATTTATGGCTTGAAACCCTAAATTTGAACTAAATTTCCCCTACTAGTGTATGAGTCTCAATGTGCATAAAAATTATTATTTCAAACATTTCAAATCTTCATCCAAGCTTCTTCAAGTTTCCCGGTACACCTCTATACTTTCTCAGTTTTTTGTTATGATTTGCACTCATTTCTAGGTTATTTACTTAAGTCTTGTATTTCATTTGCATTTCTTGTATTTCCAATCCCTAACTTGGTGGTGAACCACTCTTTAGTATTTAATCATGCCCCATGACACCTTACTGTATATCTCTTTCTCTCATTCTATCCTTGTATTGATATCTCCAAGGTATCCTTGAATGAAATAGAGTGAAATATGCCCTAAACCCTAGTTCCACACATTTCATTCTGGTATCAAACCTCACGAGGAATTATTTTTCAAATCCTATCAAAAGTGCAAGGTGAAATACATAGCAAAACAATCCCTTAGAAACATGCCTCAATGTATGACTGAGTTTCCTATCCTTGATGAAACCATTATTGAACCAAAATACATTTTGAACAACCAAGATCAACCTAAGAAATATCCTTTGTGTATCTCCTATAAAAATGATAGAGAGATTATGTGTAGATATCATGCTCTTTCTTGAAGGTTAAATGAAGAACACAACAAAGAAAATAAACATCCAAACATGATTGAAGCAATACACAATGAGGCTCCCTCTTTGCTACAACAACAAGATCTTATACCATAATCACAACAAGAGTTGAATCCTTCTCTAGATATTATCATTTGACCTCTAGTTGTGATTAACTTGGATGATGATGATGAGGTTGCTAAAATTGATGAAGTCCACATTGAATTGAATACATTGATTTTCTCTTCTATGAGCTTAAACGATAATTCTCCTAAGAAGAGTGTTGAACTTGGTAATGACCCTATTTCGACATATGTTATTGTCTCTCTGGCTAGTTTTCCACCTTCAATATATGATGAACATGATTGGGATGCATATGACCTACTATAGGTTGACTTGCATGTTCCTTACTAGTCTTTTGCATTGTTTCTTTTTCATATTTCTTTATGTTATTGCATGTGCATAATGTGATCCTATGTACTACCTTGTTTGGTGTCTCTCTCTCTATTTGTACATTCCTTTATTTGTATATACATTCTTCTCTATGTTGTAAAGTTTTATCATTTATCTTTTGTTTTCCTTTTAAGGATGACGCAAGGCATTGAGACATTCAGGTCTTTTCCATGTTGATGCAAAATATTTTTCTCTATCTTTTTACTTGTCTTATGTTTTCATTTTTGGGATGATGCAAGGCGTTGAGACATTTTTGGGGTATCCTCTTTTCATGACATAGCTTTATTTGGAAACATATGACATGGAATAGGGCTTTCCAAATAAACTCTCATTCTTTCTTTGTTAGCATTTTTTATTTTCTACTTTAAAGTAATTTCTCATATCATGGTGTTTATCAAGTTTCATTGTTTATTTTTCTTCCTTCATGTGATGTGTCTTTTGCTTTATGGTAACATTGGGAGTGATTTCCTTCAAGAGTGTGATCTCTCTTAGCATATTATATTCATCTTAGTGGCTTGATGCAACACACTGCATCCCCTAAGTTGTGAATCTTATATTCCTTGAATGATCCTCTCTTGGAGACATTAGTAACAATGTTCCCTATGTTACGACCTTATATGAACTAAGAAAAAATCCTTTGAACATACCTTACACTATTTTTTCATTTAAATTTTTGGTTATATGGCCACCTTTCATAACATACTTTGATTTCCTATGGTGCCATCTTTTTTTTTCATGAGTTTCAAGCATACAAAGCTTTTGTTGCCACATAAAGCTCAAAGTTATCGGGAGCTATAGTTTTGATATGGTTGTATGTACGGGAACCAAACTTAAGAATTACTTTCCCATAGCCACTTTCTCATATGTGTGAGTACATACCGACCGCATGCATACATGTCTCACTGGGGGCTCACTTGGTGGATGACCTAAGGTTCCACTAGTCCTTTTGAGCATGCATTATGTTTCCATAGTGGTGAACCAAATATTTTTGGATGTGGGAGCTCTCTTACACTTTTAGGGTTTTTCACCTTAAAGGAGAGAGGTATCCAAAAGTCTTAATGGCTCACTCAAGAATAATCCCTTGATATTCCAATGCAAATGAGATTGAAATCTGTCAAAGGGGAATGTCCTAGATGTAGAAAACTAATAAAAGAGATTGATTCTTAATGAAAAACTAAGAAAATGTAAAGTGTTTTAAAAAAAACTTTGATATGTAGAAAGATAGATTAAATTCAATATAAAAAAAGATAGAGAATCCAAACATAAGGAGTGCACTTAGAATGTGATAGAGGTCAGAGTGAAGTTTGTAAATGTCTCTGAAATTTTGGAAAATCTATTTTTCTAACCAATTGTGACTCATAGTCCAAGTTGGGTGACTTAGTCCCATATAAGGGTTTCTACCCAAAAAGTAGTTTTAGAGAAATGGGTACAGGAATTTGCAAACTATTCTAAGAAACACCTCTAGTGGGAATCATACCCCACTAATGATCCTTTTCTACTTTTTTGAAAATTGAAATAATAGATTTGTACTCCAACACTTGCACTTCATTCCCAAACTGAAACTCGAATCTGATTATGCGAAAACACCTGAAAAATAAAACATAATTTGATTTCTAATGGGGTTTTTTCCTCAGTCAAACCCCTAGTTTTGTATTTAAATATTGAAAGAGATAATGAAATATGCAGCAAAACCCTAGCCCTTAGTGTGTCTAAGACTAGGAAATTTGAAGTAAGATGAAAACTTTTTCTAATATGCAAGAATAAGATGCATGAATGAAACTTGAACAATGTAAGACTCACTTTAAGAGACCCTAAATCAAATTAAAGGAATATTAATGACATGCAAACCTTCCTTAGGCTGAAGATAGAGAGAAAATGGAAGATGGAATCACTTAGAAAATAAGTCCCTAGGCTTCGCTTGATGGCTAGTTGCATCTCCCCAACCTATAATTCTTCATGATTCTCCATAGGAATCCATGATCAACCCTAAAAAATGCAATATATTTGGTAAAAAGTGAGCTTGAAAACCTAAAAAAACCATTGAATGCTTCCCTAAAGCTTTAACTTTGTTGTAGATATATTTATGAATCTTCTTGTGAATGATATTCAACACTTTACTTTTGAATTTATTTGATAAAAATGACTAGATGATGTGAAAAATGACCTAAATTTTATATTTATAGGCATCAATGCCTAATTAATCATTATTTAAACCTCATAGGCTGACATCCATTAAAATTTTTGAATTAGTTCAGTGAATTTTCCACTCAAAATTGAAAAATCCCCCAAAAGGGACTCATTCGCCACTCTAGGTGACTTAGTCCCACCAAAGGAGACTCATTCACCCAAGGTTGTGAATGGGTCCCACTTAAGGTTTTTGAGGTGGGGTTTTGAAGTTTGAATAATTTAAGTGTTATTGTCAAGAATTATATGATTTTTGAGTGGAATAAGCCTCAAGGTCCAAAATAATGGGTCTTAAGGGCCTAGGGCCTATAAATGGTGATTTTGAAGAGTAATTAATGCAAGGGTGCCAAAATATGTTTAAATTAAGCATCAAATTGTATCTTTCTACAAGAGTGTACAATTTTTTATGCTACATTTAGCGCCCACTTTGGCACCTATATGACTATGTGCATATACAAGCTAAAGGACCCTAAACAATACGCTTTATTTCATAAAAAGATACTTATTCAAAAAATGGGAGAGTGAAGCCTGTAGTATAGTTATCTATAAAGCTACAACACTATGAACCACATCCTACAACACAAATTCATTAGTTGTCCAAAAATCCTCTTATACAACTTCTAGATATCAAATTTGATGGTAGATGTATGCCCCCTTGATTTTGCTTACTTTATGAAGGTGGAATAAAGGTAGAAATCTAGCCACATTAAATAAGGAAAATCATATCATAGGGAATTTCCAAGTACCATGCCACATAACAATAGATGATTGAGAATTTTGGGGGTAGAACAATGATTTCAATGTGACAAAAAATGTCAAAAAGGGAGCTTGTTAGCACCCATTATGTTGTTTTCAATAAAAAGCACTTTTGAACCAAGTAATAAAGTAAAAATACTCATTTTAAACATACATAAGAGTTAAAAGTGAAGTAAATTTCCACTTACTTTTTCATTTTACCTTCTTGTAGCTTTGAGAGTGATGAGAGAATAGTGAAAGATGCCAAGCAAATGGGAGTACAAGCCTATGAGACTAAACGTACTACAAGTCTAGGTGGTGCATGATGAGTGTTAGCATGAGGTGAGTCGATTTTGCTACCTTTTCTTAGTTTCTACAAAGTTATTTGATGATTTTTATGCATTTCTAGGTTAATTTAGGATCTTGGAAAAAAAATCACAAAGTGTCCACTTTTTTCGTGAAATGTTCCATTTATTTGCAAATTCTCCCTTTTGTTGGCAAAGTGTCCCGTTTCTTTGGAATGTGTCCCAAAAGGGTTCTAAAGTGTCTAGGACCATTGGGAAAGCACACTAGAGGAAATTTAGCACACTTTATTATGAATAATGTAGAAATTAAAATTTTCAAATAGCTTATAGAGTATATTTTGCTTGATTGTTTACCTACCCATTCACATCATCATTTGGGTGGTAAGTAGCTTAGCTTCCTTAGAGACCTGGCTCCTATACTTTCAACATAGGACACATAGCACTTGCAGGCTATTGGGATATATTGGCTATACCTCATGCCACCCATGAGGTACCATGATGCGATGTTGATGGCACTAGTCAAACACTAGGATTCAAACACCTATACATTCCACCTTCCTATTGGTGAGATGATGATGACTCTAGAGGACTCCCACAATATCCTTCGAGTTCCAATTCGAGGATATTGGGTATGATTTTAGAGAGATCATAAATTTTATGAGCAGAAGTCGGACATGTAGTATTATCTAGATGGGCTAGTGCACAACAAATGAGTGATACCATGGATTGATTTGCCAATGTTGCTATATTCATGCACCTCAGTGGTGAGACAGATTATGATGCACATAGTTGCACTAGTACTCATCCTAGATGGGCGTACAATGCACCTAGTGGGAGAACTACTATACCTGATACACAAGATGAAAAAGTACATGATAGTATACACCTAGGGGCATTGTATCCTAGTCTACTTATACTATGATATTGGATGGTTCATTTTTTGAAAGGTGGACAACATGGTACAATGTACACTTCTACAGGTTTGGTGCCTTGAGCATATCCATGTACCAAATCTACCAGCTTCCTGTCTCCAAAAATAGTGGGGTATCCTCAGGCCTTTAGCTATCCTCTATGATGGTTGTTGCATTATGGAGATTTACATTTTTTGAGAGTGAGATTTGATTGATAGGAGGATGAGATCTTGTGGAGACCCTATTAGGTTACACTTCAGTGGCTAGATCACATGAGGCAGTTGAGGAGATTGTAGCTAGAAAAATTTTTAGTTGGCCAACATGACTATGTAGTATGTCCCTTCTACTATGATCGAGTCATGCGATAGTTTGGGGAGATCTAGATGCCACCTAAGGCATGATCATTTTTCAAGAGGTCAGTGCGGAGTGCCTAGAGACCAGGTGATATAGTACGGTTCACTATAGATAATTTTTTCGAGAGTGACTCTAAGTACTTAGATCACGATGTGCCTCTAGTATCCAATGTAGAAAACATTGATGCCATAGATGATTATGAGGAGTGGTGGACAGTGTCATAGCTAGCTCCTATATTTCCAATTGATAAAGCTTATAGGAGATGCAGGACCATCACTAGATGAGGGAGATGAGGTAGAGGATAGGGTTGAGGAGACATTGTATAGGGATACAGACATATTTACATATGTCATAGATGAGGAGTATGATGAGGATGTAGATCCTGACTGTGATGGTTACGAAAAATGGGAGGATGAGGACAAGGAGGGTGAGGAGGAGGACAAGGACAAGGAGCCACTCATGAGCGAGGGTGTTGAGGTAGCAGCTGAGGAGCAATACAAGTGGATTGAGCCCGTGCTGATTTGTATTACTAGATCACAAGCAACCACCACTCTAGGCATCAATACCCACAATCATGGAGAAGCTAGCACATCTTCCATGCCCCCCACATAGGACAAGGTTGATGTTTCTCAACCTACCAAAGATATAGGTGATGATATTTTATTTCATGCATGTGTTCTATGCTTATTTTTTATGCTTTATATATATATATATCATGATGTGTACTGATTGTGTATTATTTCTACATGGGAGGAGATGCAAAGATAGTGCCAACATCTATTGATGAGGAGGCAACAGACTCAAACTATGTGCCCCCCATTTTTGATCAAGAACCAGAGTCACTCAGGCCATTCATGAGATTGCGGATGACATATGAGAGTTTGAGGAGGTGATTCCACTGAGCCAGTGTTACAACAGAGGTACAGTCTTCCCAGAACCTAGTAGAGTTTGAGAAACTAGATTTAGAGATAGTTTAGCTACAGGTGGAGAGGGATCAAATAGTAGGAGCACATCGAGAGGAACTTGGACAAATATGGGCCTTAGATTTTACACTCAGATTCAGTGGATCATGATCATGATCACATACTACTGTCTCCTGATGTACCACTACCAAACTAGCTCAAGTACCAGATCCTAATGGATCTAGTAGTCATAGACCTTAGTGATATTATATATGTTGATGTCATGTACATAAAACTTGGATCTATATATATTTGATAATTTTATGTTGTGTTTGTTAGCTCTCAAAAATGTAGGTTTGAACCAAGAAAGGTTGCCAAGCTTTCACGATGTTTCAAGGTAATAGAACAAGGTTTGAAACAATCAAACCTTCTACTCTTCAGGTGCTACAAGACCTAGGCAGGGGTACCTTTTCTAAATAGTGTAGACTTAACTTGTGATTATCCTTTTGAAATGCTTTTTCCACAATGGCAGATGATGGTGAACAAATGAAGCCAAACTTGATAGCTACCTTCTGATCTAAATCCTAGAATTCTTAATTAACAAATGTAAAGAGATTAAGTGAATTCAAAATGATGAAATGCAGAGACTAGTTCCTTGTTGGGTATGTGGAGTCAAACGAAACAGAACTGAGCAACTTATTCTGGAAGAAAATAAAATTGTAGGCATATGATCTATTTATAACTTGTATAAACAATGCAAGATTATGATTACTAAGCTCTACTTTAAGAATCCAGATGAATTCCCCCTGATTACTGTGATCAATCAAAAGGATTTAATCCCTACTTGAGAGAACTAGTCAATTAATCACACATATACAACAAATGTGCACCGATAAACTGAGAATAAACTTGTTATTTCAATTTAAACAACCAGAAAGAATCAACTTGGAGACAACTTTAGCAATGCTTTTCAATAAATTAAACATACAATTGATACCAGAAACAACCTACCATACCAGCTAATTTTATTTGAAACCACCATTTGAAATCATGTACATAGTCTCTGAAAAGAGAAAATTATCCTAGTGTAGCCATCTAACTATCTACTGCTTTTATCTAAAATCTCATCCTAAAACTGATTACAATTCGGGTGCATAAATATACACCAACATTAGAAAACTAAACGCTTCAAAATCATGTCAGCCCACTATGGAAATTGGGAAAAACTCATGTCAGCCACAAGATCTAGAATTCTATTATTACTAGTGAGTAGTTAGCAGGACATAACACAACCTATGTCGAAGGCAATTCAAACGTTACATTCATAGTGGTCGTAGCAGTCTACTTGTCATATCGAAACCCCATAGTGTTCCTTTGTTTCATTATAGCCTGCCACTGTCATTGAGATATCATATAGATTTATCAGGCTACACTGAAGATAATTTATTATTCACATGTCGCTAAGACCAGGCTATCATTATGCCAAAAACAAGAAATGACCTTTTATTCATTTGTTCATCGCTATAGCTGTGCTCCTTCAGTGAGACGTCAAAGAGATTCGATTATGTTCTACCGAAAACCCATCTTATTCTTTACATGTCACCAAGACATAGGACACCTCACATCCATGCACCCATGCACTGTCATTGTAGCTCATTACACTTAGGGAGATGCTAAGTAGAGAGTTCGATATTATGTCGAAAGTCGCCCCAGGACCACATGCTCGCCAAGACATGACCAACCTTATAGTGATATGTACATCAAAGTAAATCAACATGTAAGGTTAGTGAGACCGAAGGTCACTCGCCATGACCTTACACCGATAGAAATAACTTATAGTGATACACCATCCTCCACTTGAAAAGTCGTTATAACACATACCTCCTCACCATAACCCCTCACCGAAGAATTAAACTTTCACCGAAATGACCACTTAGGCACCAGTCGGTAAGAGAAAAGAAGATCGGGGAAACCTCAACCTGATAGCCAAAACACATGCCGATAATGTTCCATCCACTAATTTGATCACCGAGACATGTGAGAAGTCTTGCTGGCCACCCTGAAACAAAATATTAGCAAAAAATAGGTCGGGGAGACAAGGAAAATGTCACACCGACCAGAAGCATGAAGTAAAATAAGCATGACATGGATGAATTCAAAGGGGAAAATATGGAAAAATATGAGTGGACTATGCACATGGTAGGGCCAAATTAGGAAGTTCATGAGTGAAATTATATGTAAAAACATCAGATTTTTACAGTTCTAATAGTGGCCCCATCTGGGGATGAATGATAGTTAGATCATTGCAAGGATCCAAAATCTTGGGTGAGCAGACCAGATGCAAAATGATGAACCAGTGAGCAGAATGGAAATGGAAATGAAGGAATGAATGCAAACTGAATGGAAGATGGAGATGAATGCAAATCCATAAACTACTATGCATGGAAAAGAATTTTAAAGAGGACAAGCAAGAGTTGTCCATGCATTGGCAACCCTTAATCCTCTGTGTTGCTTCATTTATTTTGAGTTGTTACAATCTGAGACTCAAACCAAGCTTTCCCCTATCAAACACCTATTTTTGCATCGAGTTCATCAAATTCTTCTTGAAGATACTCATGCAATCTTTCCTGTCATTATTGTTGCAAGTTCTCAGAGTATCATCATGCTCGGTTTGGCCCAAAATCCCTACATCATCCTATAATTCAAATTCTTCAACACCTTGGGACAAACCCCTATTATTACCAACATACAAGATGCATCCATATGAAATACAACATTTTATATTATCTCTGTCACTATCATGTATTATGAAACATTCTCCCAGCTGTATTGAAAATTTATCATCAAAGTGCTTCACTTGAGAAACAAAGTGTTCTGCTATATCAACACTGTCTGAAACACAAAATTCTAAAACCTTTTGCACCTCTGCAGTATCATTATTTGGAATCAACATTAGATCATGAATCATATTTTCAATATCATGCATATGTGGACCAATAAAATTTGGACCTCTATCCTCCTTGGTATGCAAAAATATGTCTTCTCCACATGAGTTAGAAATTTTAGAATCACATACTTTTTCTTGAATAGACACATGCATTTGGTCAACTCCAAAACTCTCACCATCAACTTGAAAAATGCACTGAGAATTACGTGAATTATTGCACAAAAAACTTTCACTGTCGAAACAAATGCAAGCTGGACAAAGAACCTCAGGATCACCTTCATGTGTATATCTCTGATATTCAAGATTCAACAAATCAGAGATTTTCTCACAGCTGAGTAAACAATTTTCCACATTTTCACTATTACAGTCACATTCATCACTTTTTTCATCATAAAAAAGAGGTCCAAGGTCATCAGAGAATGAGAAAATAGAAACATTACTAACATAGTCACTTGTTCCATAATTTGATACATTACCTTGTTTGTCTGAAAACATCTTTTGTTCAACATCAAGTGGATCTGAAAATACCTAAAATTCATTCATGGGCATACCTTCACAAAACATTATCTGATCATCTTCTAAAACTTCATCATGCAATGGGCCTAAAATTTTTTGGAAACCATTCTCAAATTTACAAACCTCCTCTTCATCAAATGTATCTTTGTAGCTTTCAATTGCAGCTGGAGGTATTGTATACTCACTACCAAATGAATCAACATTTCCCATTGCTTCTTCATCCATATACTCATAAGAAGTAGAAGAATCCCCTTGTTGCAAATCAAAATCCACAAGTGCATTTTCAAAATCTGAATATTCATTGGGTCCCTCATAACACACACTTACATCCTTGTCACAATCTGTTATACAAGAGAGATCTATTGTACCTTCGTCTTCACTATGCAAGCAATTACAAGAATCGTAATGATTTGCACATACCTCATCTTTTATTAGAAGCATTGTTTGATCAATGTCTACATCTTCATCAATGATGTCAACATTGTCTTCATACTTTTTGTTATCTACAATATCAGTCCATTCATCTAGTTGATCAAGAGAAACTAGTATCCATGATTTAGGCCAATAAATTGGGTTTGGCTCATACACTTTCATGAACTATTGAATGATATCAGACCTACTAGGTGGGAATTTAATATGTATTTTCCTGCAAATATCTATCATTTTGTAGAGCAAAGAGCACCTTGATTCTCCTCTATATCTCCTTATGTCAAGAAAGGCATCCAAAAGTTTTTTGAAATATTCATCATCTTTAGTTTGTTGGGTCTAATACATACCTTGCTGTGAATTCTGGCTGATATCTCCAAGTGAATCAGAATTATGTTTCCCTTGACATTGATCACACTGACATTCTTGATAACTTTCCAATTGCATTTGACACTGATCACACTGGCATTGTTCTTGACATTGATCACACTGACATTCTTGATAACTTAACAATCTTTGTCCAGGAGGAACTGGATAAGCATTTTCTTGCTCCTGCTATAAATTCTAATTTTCTTGAATCTCCGATAACCTTTGGGAAGCCCAACTTGGTGTGGATAGATCTCCATATTTCTTGAGAAATTGATCTTGAAATTCTTGGAGAGATTTAATAGAAGCTACCGGTAGGTTGTTGAACCAATCCCTAGCATCTCTAATAAGTGACATCATGAACAACCTCATATGTAAATCCTCATATAGCATATCCAAACTCTTGATGAAATCGTTGAAGCTCCTCAAATGATCCTCAACAGTGATTGTGTCACTCCCTATAAACTTAGGGACACAACTTCTCCAATTCATATCCATAGGGTAAGGGTACTGTTGAAGCTGTGTCAGATCGAATTGCTCGATCACTGTTCTGTACAGATGGGGAAGGAAAAGTGGGTACATATTCTATTGTGCATGATATGCACTACCTTCATTGTGAAAATTTCCAATTGTATTATCAAGCACTTGAGGGGCCCAATATCTTCCCATATTTGTGTATTCATTTGCTCCATACACACATTCCATTCTTCAAATTTTTCAGAGTTGCCACCTACTTTTTCAAAAGTAGGAAAATAATTATTTCTAATCTTCTCCTAGCAGAATCACCTTTTCTGAAACTTTTCAAATTACAAATTCTTTTTTAATGACTCTATATGATATTCTTCAACTGAATCTCCTGATATGTTCCCCAGTAGAGTCGCCAATTTGTTAGCTCTCAAAAATGCAGGTTTGAACCAAGAAAGCTTGCCAAGCTTTCACGAAGTTTCAAGGTAATAGAACAAGGTTTGAAACAATCAAACCTTCTACTCTTCAGGTGCTACAAGACCTAGGTGGGTGTACCTTTTCTAAATAGTGCTGAATTAACTTGTGATTATCCTTCTAAAATGCTTTGTAAACAATGGCAGATGATAGTGAACAAATGAAACCAAACTTCATAGCTACCTTCTAATCTAAATCCTAGAATGCTTAATTAATATATGTAAAGAGATTAAGTGAATTCAAAATGATGAAATGTAGAGACTAGTGCCTTGTTAGATATACAGAGTCAAATGAAATAGAGGTGAGCAACTTATTTTGGTAGAAAATCAAATTATAGGCATATGATCTATTTATAACTTGTATAAACAATGCAGGATTATGACTACTAAGCTCTACTTTAAGAATCTAGATGAATTCCCCCCTAATTAATGTGATCAACAGAAAGGATTTAATCCCTACTTGAGAGAACCAGTTAATTAATCACATAGATACAACAAATGTGCACCGATAAACTAAGAATAAACTTGTTATTTCAATTTAAACAACCAAAAAGAATCCACTTGGAGACAACTTTAGCAATGATTTTCAATAAATTCAACATACAATTGATACTAGAAACAACTTACCACACCAGATGATTTTATTTGAAACCACCATTTAAAATCATGCACATAGTCTCTGAAAAGAGAAAATTTTCCTATTGTATCCATCTGACTATCTACTACTTTTATCTAAAATCTCATCCTAAAACTGATTACAATTTGGGTGCATAAATATACACCAACATTAGAAAACTAAACGCTTCAAAATCATGTCGGCCCACCGTGGAAATCTAGAAAAAATCATGTTGGCCAAAAGATCTAGAATTCTTTTATTACCAGTGAGTAGTCAGTGGAACACAACACAACCTATTCCAAAGGAAATTCAAACGTTACATTCACAGTGGTCGTAGCAGTCCGCTTGTCATATCGAAACCCCATAGTGTTCCTTTGTTTCGTTATAGCCTGCCACTGTCATTGAGATATCATATAGATTTATTAGGCTACACTGAAGATCATTTATTATTCACATGTCACTGAGACCAGGCTATCGTTATGCCAAAAATAAGAAATGACCTTTTGTTCATCTGTTCATCCCTATAGTCGTCGTCCTTCGGTGAGACATCAAAAAGAGCTGATTATGTTCTACCAAAAACCCATCTTATTCTTTACATGTCGCTGAGACATAGGACTACTCACACCTATGCACCCACGCACTGTCATTGTAGCTCATTACACTCAGGGAGACGCTAAGTAGAGAGTTCCATATTATGCAGAAAGTCACCCTAGGACCACATGCTCGTCAAGACACCACCAACCTTATAGGGATATGTAAATCAAAGTAAATCAATGTGTAAGGTCTGCGAGACTGAAGGTCACTCGCCATGACCTTACACCGATAGCAATAACTTATAGCAATACACCATCCTCCACTTGAAAAGTCGCTATAACACATACCTCCTCGCCATAACCCCTCGCCGAAGAATTAAGCTTTCACCGAAATGACTACTTAGGCACTGGTCGGTAAGACAATCAGGGAAACCTCAACCTGATAGCCAAAACACATGTCGATAATGTTCCATCAGCTAATGTGATCGTCGAGACATGTAAGAAGTCCTGTCGACCACCCTGAAACAAAATATTAGCAAAAAACAGGTCGGGGAGACAAGGAAATGTCACGCCATCCAGAGCCATGAAGTAAAATAGGCATGACATGGATGAATTCAAAGGGGAAATATGGAAAAATTTGAGTGGAATATGCACATGGCAGGGCCAAATCAGGAAGTTCATGAGTAAAATTATATGTAAAATCATCAGATTTTTACAGTTCTAACAGTGTTACTTATCTTTATGTGTGAAATGTTAAATGGAAATGTGATTAGTTAAATAACCTTTGTAAAATTATTTAATTAATGTCTTCATAATTTAGTATAACTTATTTGATCTAATTAAAACTTATTATTGTTTCTCTTAGATACAACATTATGATAAAGTATGTTATGCTAAATGATATGCAACTATAATTAACATAACACACAAGATGATTTTTTGATAGTATGAAACCTAAAGTAATTAATGTGGAAACAAAAAGGTATCCCCTTTTTCTTGCTTGATTTAGGAATAATTGATAACAAGTTTGACTTAATGAGGCCTTGATCTAGTGTTATGAGGTGATAGGGAGGGGTTGGAAGAATCACTCACTGATTCCTGCTCTAGGTGTTGCTTGCAAGACCCCCTTGGTGACTTACTTCACCACCTTAACCTTTTATACCTTCTTCAAGTTTAGGTATGACTGGTTCTCCTGGCCAACCCCACTACCATCACAAATTCAACCTACCAAGTCAATCTTGGTGCAATTTTTATAACTCTTCCTTAGCCCTTAATCTACCCTAAAGGCTCCAAACCCCCAATTTAAAGAACTAAACTTTGCAGAAGTGTGGGGGTGCCTCAAAATACTTCATTCCATCCTACTGTGGTACTTGAAATTCCACTTGACTCCATCTCTTAGTCACTTTCACCAAACCCTCTTTTTAAGCCTAAAAAGTATACTAGCCCTAAGAGCCCCAATTAGGTCTCCTTCTCCGAGAAAACAAGTTGGTTCTCCCATTCTTTCCAAATAACCCCCAATCTTTCTTTGAGATTCCCACTTCATGTGAACACCTCTCAAATATTTTCAAGGTCTTACGTCTCAACTATCCTTACGAAGCCCTAACTCAAAAATGAGCCAAAACTAGGTCTTTTAAGCTCTTTTCTGGCTACTTCCAAACTATCAAGCATTTTTCACACCAAACGGATTGATGGAGCTTTCTCCTAATCACCAAGTCTTGGAAAGAATCACATCTTCCTTCTCCAAAAGAAAATTTATCAAAAACTTAACACCCTTGCGAATTATATGCTCGGCACTCAAGTCTTCCTAGTCGGGCATCTCCCTGGCTCGCCTAGGGCAAGACTTCCATATAACTCTCATACTCACACAAACCCTAAATCCTACCATATTTACACACATGGAGCCTAGTCACTATTCCCAAAGTGCCGTACAATTTGTATGGTGGGAAATTGAACTAAATCTCCATTTCCTCAAAATTGTCTCGTTCAAACCAGCAACAGTGTGGAATAAAATTTATTTACAAACAGTGCTTGAAAATGAATAAGAGAACTAATTAATGGCACACAAAGCTTGAAGACTAACAACTCTCCATCCTACATTAGTTACAGTGCCTATTCAATCCATTAAAGTAGCACTTCAAACAAAACTTAGGAAAACTAACACACAACACACTATTTTCTTGATTTGAAAAACTTCAATCATAACAAAGATGCTTCCAACCCTACTCTTAGGTCGAGGCACACCTTATATAAGTTAACAAGAGTAGTTATGCCTCCCCTTGGTTGGACATGTTAGTTACAATGTGGAAAAGTTGTAAAATTTACCATTTTGCAACTTTTGCAAATTTTCTAGTAAACTAAGTAAAATGAGTTTTTAAACTCATCCACCCTTTCCACTCCTTAACCAATTGATCACTACTGAGCAAGACATACTCTTAAACCTATAACTCTAACTCAATGGTCAAAATGACCTTCATGGTAAACATCAAAACAAAAATGCATCCTAGACTTCCTATTTTCCTAGTATTTCCTAGGTGCTCCTGCACCATTCTCCCCCTTTGTGCACAAACACTAGGAGATGTGAGGAGAGATCAGTGACACATCAATGCCCTACTTCTTAAACTGAGCTTCATCAACCCATGTCTAGCCTCAGACTCTAGCTTATCCTTCAACTTGATGAGGTGCTCCATGTACACTTTATTCCTTGTAGATTTCTTCACCCTTGACTCCAAGATCCTTTCTACCTGAAGCTTGTCTTGGGTAGGTAAGGCTATGTTGCTTACATCCTTGAAGATATCCCTACTATTTTGATCCATGTCATTGACTGTTCCCTTATATTTGATCAAATCAGCTACATTGAACACTGGAAAAATCCCTAAATCTATAGGTAGTTCCACCTTGTAGGCATTCTTCCCATACTTGGCTAATACCTTCCATGGTCCCACTCTTTTCATCTGAAACTTGGTTGATATCCCCTTTTGCAACCTAGACTTGTTGAGGTGGACCATAATGTAGTCTCCTACTACAAATTGTAGATCCTTTCTAGATAAATCCACCTTCTCTTTCAACTTTTGAGTAGCCTCAGTGACTGTCTTCTTCACCTGCTCTTGAATCTCTTTCATGGTCTGAGAGAAATCCTCTACATGTCCACTCCTATGCTCCATAGCTCCTAGGTCTCTAAGCTCACACACACCTCTTGGGTGCATCCCATACACTATTTCAAAAGGACTCTTCCCTGTGGTCTGGTTCACACTGTCATTGTAAGCATACTCAGCCTGTGATATGACCAAGTCCCATGTTTGTCCATTCTCTTTGGTTAGGCATCTTAGAAGGTTACTTAACACCCTATTAACCACCTTTGTTTTCCCATCAGTCTAAGGATGTTAAGCTAACCCAAAAGACAAGTTGGTACCTAATCTGCTCCATAGAGTCTTCCAAAAATGACTCATGAACTTCACATCCCTGTCTAATACAATGCTCAATGGAAATCCATGGATCCTCACAATATATTTGAAGAAAAGATGAGCAATATAGCTAGCATCATGTGTGGTCTTGCAAGGGATGAAGTGACTCATCTTTCTGAATCTATCTACCACCACATAGACACTATCAAACCCTTTCTTGGTCTTAGGGATTCCTTCAACAAAATCCATGCTAACACACTCCCATGGTCTATTGGGAATGGGTAGAGGTTGATACAAACCGCCATTACTAGCTCCCCCTTTGGCTTTCATACAAACTATGCACTGCTCCACATACCTCCTGACATCCCTTGGCAACTTGGGGCAATAGTAGAACCTTTGCAATAGTTCCATTGTCTTGTTGATGCCAAAATGACCATTAAGACTACCATTGTGCTTCTCCTAGATGATATTCTCTCTCATTGATCCTCTTGGAACAGATAATTGATTCCCATTGAATAAAAATCCACTTTGCAATGTATACTCTGAGTATTGACTATGTAAATGATTCTCAAAATCAAAACATACCTTGTAGGCCTTCGAGAAGTCTTCATCTTCCCCATAGAGATCCTTGAAACTATATATCCCAATGCTCTTGATCTGTATCTCTTGTACTATCAGCAATCTTCTACTTAGTGCATTTTCCACCTTGTTCAACTGTCCCTTCTTGCGCTTGATGGTGAAAGTAAAATCTTGGATGTATTCCATCCATTTCAAATGCCTATTACTCAACTTCTCTTGATTGTTGATATAGCTAAGTGCCTGATTGTCAGTAAAGACTACAAACTCTTTGGGTAGAAGGTAATTCCTCCACTTCCTAAGTGATTGAACTAAAGGATACAGTTCTAGGTCATAGGTAGAATACTTTGTCTTAGCTTCATTGAGATTTTCACTAAAGAATGCTATAGGCCTGCCTTCTTGACTTAGCACTCCTATTGCAACTCCACTGGCATCACATTCCATAGTAAACAACTTGTCAAAACTAGGTAACAAAAGTATAGGTTGAGTTGACACTTCTTGTTTCATTTTCTCAAAACCTTTCTCGGCTTCTTGAGTCCACTTAAACTTAGTCTTTAAACCACCTTTGATTGTATCTAGGAATGGTGCACATATGCCGCTAAAATTCCTTATGAATTTTCTATAAAATTGAGCCAATCCATGAAAACTTCTTACCTCTGTCCCTATGTTGGTGTATTCCAATTTAGGATAGCTTCCACCTTGCTTGGATCCATCTTCAATGATCCTTGGGATACTACAAACCCAAAATGCACAACCTCCTATTTGAAGAACTCACATTTCTATAGGTTGATGGCTATCTTCTCTTCTTGCAATCTTCTAAGAACTAGCTCCATATGCTTTAGGTGTTCTTCTGCTGTCTTACTAAACATGAGTATATCATCAAGGTATACCACCACAAATATCCATGTAAAGTCTTTGAACACTTCATTCATGAGCCTCATGAATGTGCTAGGGGCATTAGAGAGGCCAAATGGCATAACTCTCCACTCATACAACCCATCATTTGTCTTAAAGGCTATCTTCCACTCATCTCCTTCCTTGATTCTGATCTGGTGGTATCCACTTTTGAGATCCAACTTGGTAAAATATTGAGCTCCTCCAAGACAATCCATCAAGTCCTCAATCCTAGGAATAGGAAACCTATACCTGATTGTGATTCTATTTATAGCTCTAGAATCGGTGCATAACCTCCACTTGCTTCCTTTTTTGGTTGCTAAGACCACTGGTACTGCACATGGGCTGATGCTCTTCCTAATTAATCCTTGGTCTAACAACTCCTGCACTTGTCTAGCTACCTCTAGGTTCTAATCTAGTGTAAGCCTATAAGCTTCTTTGTTTGGAAATGAAGCTCCTGGTATGAAGTCAATATGATGGCTAATGGCTCTCTTTGGACGTAAGGTTGCTGGTGTTCCATCACTCACTATGTCTTTGAACTGTTCTAACAACTTTTGGACTGCTCTGGGTATGACTGTTTTCTCAGTCTTGTCCTCTTTCTTGGGTTGCACCATCACCACATATCCTTCACCTCCTTGACGTAGGTTTTTAATGAACTATTTGCCACTAATTAATAAGACACTAGGGGTCTTTGACTATCCTTCTTCCTCATCTGACAGTGACTACAACTTGAATGTCTTTCCATCCTTTTTGAATGAGATAGTATTTTCCTTTCCATCATAGATGGCACCTTTGTCATACTGCCATGGTCTACCCAATAGAATATGGCATGCATCCATGGGTAATACATCACAAAACGACTTTTCCTTGTACCCTCCAATGGAGAACTCCACCGTTGTCTACTTATTGACAAGAACACTTTGTCCTTTGTTCAACCATGTCACCTTGTAGGGATTAGTGTGGGGTATTTTCTCTAATTTCAACTTCCTTACTGCCTCCTCAGAAATGATGTTATCAGTTGAACTTGAATCCACAATAACCTTACACACCTTTCCAAGTATTTTGCATCTTTCCTTGAATAAGTCTCTCCTTTTCTTTGGTTCTTCTTTGACTGGTTGTCTGATTAGAACCCTGTTAAACATCAAGTTCTCTCCCATTTCTGACTCAATGTGACTAACCTCTGGTGACTTGACACTCATAGTGTCTTCTTGAGCATATGCTACTCTCTTTTCTATGTTTGAATAAGATGCTTTCTTCGGGAACCTATAAGCTGGATGACCTACTTGACCACAGTTGTAACACTTCATACTAGCAAAGTATGAGTTACTTCTGCTTACTCCTCTTTCGCTATTTGAACCTCCTTGAGGTCCTCTACCTCTTCCATAGCCTCCTCTAGAAGTTGTCTCACTTCCATGCTCTGTGAGTTTAGACTCTCCATGATTTCTTTGTTTAGTCCCTCTACCTTGATATCCACCTCTATGTCCTCTTTGATCTCTACCTTTTCCTCTACTCTTAGAAGCTTGGTCTTGTTTCCTCTTGCTTCTTTCCTCAATCTTTATATGTAATTGGTAACATTGGTGTACTCTCTTAGGACTTAGAAGAGTCATCTCCTCTTGGATGTTCCACTTCAAGCTGTTAAGATACCTAGCCACCTTGAGACTTTCATCTTCTGAAACATTAGACCTCATACAATGTTTTTGGAACTCCTCAGTGTAAGTGTTCACATCTTGGTCTCTTTTCCTCAAGCTCTGTCTTTTCTTGTGCAGCTCTATTTCAAAATCATCTAGCATGTATGCTTCTCTCACTTTTGCAACCATACCTTTCCAAGTAGAAATAGGCTTCTTGCCTTCCTTTTCCCTCTCTGTTTGAATGAACTTCCACCATGTCAAGGTAGAACCTCTTAATCGTGAATTTTCCACCTTCACCTTCTATGCTTCAGTGACTCCATCACATTCAAAATGGTTTTCCATTCCCTCTATCCAATCCATGACTAGATCAACTTCCATTTTTCCACTAAACAGTGGTATGCCTTCAAGTGATTTTCCACTCAAAGCCTTCAATGCCTTCAAGAAAGTCTCTTCTTTCAAAATAGGGTCAGGTTCATGGATTTTTCTTCCTCTGCAACCTCTTCTTTCTTTGGTACCCTTCCTTCAAACTGCACATCATTCAATGCTTGCTCAAGTTGGTCTATTATTTCCCTCAATAGCCTATTGTCTTCCTCCTATCCTTCAACCATATTTTCCAATTCTACATTTGTCACCATGATGGTAGAATCACTAGACTTAACCGCTGACATATATTATTCTATCCCAAATCTTTTTCTTTGCTCTGATACTAATCTGATAGGGAGGGGTTGGAAGAATCACTCACTAATTCCTGATCTAGGTCTTTCTTGCAAGACCTCCTTGGTGTCTTACTTCACCACCTTAAACTTTAGGACCTTCTTCAAGTTTAGGTACCCCTATTTCTCCTGGCCAACCCAACTACCATAACAAATTCAACCGACCAAGTCAATCTTGGTGCAATTTCTATAACTCTTCCTTAGCCCTTAATCTACCCTAAAGGCTCCAAACCCCCAATTTAAAGAACTAAACTTTGCAGGAGTGTGGGGTTGCCTCAAAAGAATTCATTCCATCCTACTATGGTACTTGAAATTCCACTTGACTCCATCTCTTAGTCACTTTCACCAAACCCTCTTTTTAAGCCTAAAAAGGCTACTAGCCCTAAGATCCCCAATTAGGTCTCCTCTAAGAAAACAGGTTGGTTCTCTCATTATTTCCAAAGAACCCCCAATATTTCTTTGAGATTCCTACTACATGTGAACACTTCTCAAATATTTACAAGGTCTTAGGTCTCAACTATCCGTATGAAGCCCTAACTTGAAAATGAGCCAAAACTAGGTCTTTTAAGCTCTTTTCTAGATGCTTCCAAATTGTCAAGCATTTCTCATGCCAAACGGATTGATGGAGATTTCTCCTGATCAACAAGTCTTGGTAAGTCTCACATCTACCTTCTCCAAAAGGAAATTTATCAAAAACTTATCATCCCTGTAAATTATGTGCTCTACACTCAAGTCTTCCTAGCCAGGAATCTCCCTGGCTCGCCTAGGGAAAGACTTCCATAGTGACTCATGTACTCACACAAACCATAAATCCTACCATATTTACATGCATGGAGTCTAGTCACTATTCCCAAAGGGCCGTACAATTTGTATGGTGGGAAAGTGAACTAAATCTCAATTTCCTCAAAACTGTCTAGTTCAGACTAGCAACAGTGTGGAATCAAATTTATTTACAAACAGTGCTTGAAAATGAATAAGAGAACTAATTAATGGCACACAAAGCTTGAATACTAACAACTCTACATCCTACATTAGTTACACTGCCTGTTCAATCCATTAAAGTAGCACTTCAAACAAAACTCGGGAAAACTAACATGCAAACACACACTATTTTCTTGATTTCAAAAACTTCAATCATAACAAAGATGCTTCCAACCCAGCTCTTGGGTCGAGGCACACCCTATATAGGTTAAAAAGAGTATTTATGCCTCCCCTTGGTCAGACATGTCAGTTACAATATGGCAAAGTTGTAAAATGTACCATTTTGCAACTTTTGCCAATTTTCTAGTAAACTAAGTAAAATGAGTTTTTAAACTCATCCACCCTTTCCACTCCTTAACCAACTGATCACTACTAAGCAAGACATACTCTTAAACCTCTAAATCTAACTCAATGGTCAACATGACCTTCATGGTAAACATAAAAACAAAAATTCATCCTAGACTTCCTATTTGCCTAGTGTTTCCTAGGTGCTCCTGCACCATGAAGTTTTTTACACATCCAAATTAGGTCCCTAATCCTTGCAATTTAAATAAAATACATCTAACAATGTCTTTTTAAGGTGTTGTAAAGTTTGTAAATGAATTTCACACTTCTCTAGACTTAATGGACCTAATTCAATATTATAAAATTTATTTAATTACATATAGAAGGCTTGTAAACTAAACTTGATTTTAATCTAGTGTTGTAATGTGTCTTACACATTCACATTGGATGTTGTGCCTTTCTAGGCTATGTGGACCTCATCTTAATGATGTAAAGTGTATTTAATCATACTTTCACATTGAAAATTTATGTGTCCCTATCCTTAGTTACCCTTTACATTATCATTAATAGGACCCTATGGCCCCATATTGTGCATTCTGAGGCTTAATTTGATCAAGGACCCGAGTAGAACAACATAAAAAACTAAAATTATTTAGTCATCAACAATTGACCTAGAAAAAGAGCCCTTGTGGGACCAGTTCACCCATCTAGGAAAACTAATCCCATCCAAGTGGAACTAAGTCACCCAGCTTGGCGACTTAGTCCCATTTTGGCTATTTTTGAGGATCAAGTGGGAAAAAATAAATTTAGTTTAGTTTTCCTTCATGTTGGCCTTGGGGATCAAATTAATGGGAAAGTTAGGTGGATTTTCTATAAATACAAGCCTCTAAATGGTAATTCACAACCTAACCATTTCATTCATCATTTATCTTCTCCCTCAAGCCTTAAGTAATTTAGGGTTTTAGCATTCTAAGTCATCAAGATAGCTTTTTCAAACATTCAAGGGAAGCTTCTTCATATTTTGCTACAAAACATCAATATATATCATCATGGAAAGTCTCTAACTCCATTGTTTCATGCTTCATTACATTATTTCTTCACTTTGGTTTAATTACCTTAAAAGGGGTTTGACCAAGGCCAACCCCTATACCCTAACATTCAAAATTTCTCTCTCTCTCTCCTTTTATGTTTGTAGATTTAGGTGCTTGGATGGCTTGGACATGATTGAAGAATAGGTTTCAAACATGTTGAAATCACCTCCCTATTGGAAAGGTCAAAATATCAACAAAAAGTCACTCAAAGGCCCGAATTTGATAATTTCATAATCAGACACTTGGAGGAAAAGAGAGTGCAGACCAAGGGTTTTTGTTTCCAATTTCAGATTTTTAGAAAATCAAAAGTCAACTAAGTCACCTATAGTGGCGAAATAGTCCCACTGTACCTTTTTTTAGAAATTTTTGTAGATCTGGATACCCATTTAGCTGAAACGGGCTCCATAATAGTTTCCCAGATTTGGGACTAAGTCGCCCAAAATGGTGTAAGTGACCTAGTTTCATCTTTTTAGGCGTTTTTGCATACAATAATGTGTTTTCAAAAATTTCACATTTCCTTGGTTTTGTATTAATAATCAGCATCTTTTATCAATTTATTGCATTTAGAAAATTAAATTTAGGCATATTTCATTCATAGTTGTATTATTCTTGAGTGGGGACATTGCACATTTTGGCCTACCTCTCTACTTTTAGGTGAAAAACCTTACAAGTGTTAGAGAACTTTGGATACCAAAATATTTGTCCACATTCTAGTGAACCACCTTTAGAATACTTTATTCTCCAATTTTGGAGTCCATCATCATCCTAGATTTATTTTGCATTGGTTAATTGGCATTCTAGGGTTTCAAATTTTGCATTAGTGAAAGTGCATATAGTTTGCATTTTTGCATCTCAAATTATTGAAAACCATCTCAAAACTACATTTTCCTTAGTATTCAATTCATAGAAACTAAAAAGCATGAAAACCAATTTTAAATTTTTGAATTTTTTGAAAAAAAAACCCTAACTAGGACTAATTCGCCATTTTTGGCGACTTAGTGGGTATGTGCAGGATCATCATGGAAAAAATAGGCCCTTAAGTGGTGAAAAAAATAGAAAAAGTAGAGTTATGCAACTTGACATAAAAATTTAAATAAGTTATCTATATTATTTCAAAAATATGTAAGAATATAATTTGTATCAAATTGAATGTAGTTTCTAAACTACTAGGTTTTTTTTTTTTTAAAATCTATTTGGTGAAAATTTGAAATTTTAATGTAGGAGTACTTAAATTTCAAGGAAAAAATAAGAAGTATCTATTTTACCACTATAACCACAATAAAATGATAATATTTTCTTATAATATTTTAGATATAAGTAGAGGACTCATGTCCTAATGTGATGCATATTTTTTTGTAATCTTTTTCCAAGTAAATAATTAATTATGAATTTTTTATTACAAATTTTAAAAATATAAGAACTCATATGTCTGAGCACCTTAAATTGGTCAAAACTTCATGAAATTCATTTTGTTTTTGTAGTCCTATAGTATGTGAAGCATAAAATGTGAAGCATGTTTCAGATTCAAAAAATGTGATACCATTTGAAAGTTATAGATGTTTTTCAATCAGCCTATCAATTAGGACTTCAGTTGTAATTCAAATAGAAAATGAGTAATAATTATTTATTAAATTAAAAGTAAAGAATAATTTATATTGGTGGAAAGATGAGAATCTCATTTAAAAACCCTTTTCGTTTCATCAATTTTGGGTAAGAAAAAAGTCGTCAGCCACATACCCTACACATACCCATCAAATCACCACTTTTTGGCCCATCATGATCTTGCACATACCCTAGTCCCAGTATATATTTTTAACTATTTGTTACAGCAATAGATACCTCATTTCTATGCTTCCTAAGCCTCTTCATATCATATACAATAAGTCTGAAAACTTTTGAGAGGATTTGTTTTATGGATTTAGGTCAAAAACATCAATCTAGAGTAGTCATTTTTGTAATCATTTCAATTACAAGCATCATTAGATCTGAAAATGCTCACATTTCTCAACTTTTGAATAACATGGAAGAAATTACTTTTCAATTTTGTATACACAATGTTTCTATTCGTTAAAATTTGCATAAGTTTCATAAAAAAAAAATTAATTCTTGCATATAAATTGTTTGTATTCTTAAAGTTTTGCATACATTGGATAAAAGTGTTTTGCATCTTTGGATATACATTATTTATATTGCTGAAACATTGTATGAAATGGATACATGTTCTTTTCATTTTTGTTCAAACAATGTTCATTTGAAACATACATAGGCATGTTAAGAAACAATCCCCTCCCTATGAGAGTTTTTTAATGAAAGAGAATACAACCTTGGACATTCCTAATGATCATACTTGTTCTTCTCCTAATATCTCTCCTATTGGTGATGAAGATATTTTGGTACAAGAACCAAGCACTAAGTGTTTTGAGAATCCTAGTTGTTTTTCTTCTCTTACCTCTCTTAGAGGACAAGACATTGATGAACAAGACAACATAACCATAGGTAATCATGACACTCACATTTTTTCTTCTCCTAGTATCTCTCCTGGTTGTGAAGAAGATGCTTTGATGTTAGAAAAATCAATCAATGTTGGTCATGAGAATCTTAGTTGTCCCCCTTCACCTAGTGAAACCCTTATTAATCAAGAAAATTCAACCATTGACCATTCCCCTAATTGCAATGAATTCATCCATGAATGTAAAGTACATTTGATTCATACTTCTCCTAACAACTATCCTCCTAGAGAGAATATCATAGTGCTAGAACATGGCAACAATAGCAATGTTTCTTCCTTAGATAAAAATTTGTTTCTAGATTTCCATTTATTAGAGATACATAAAACAAAGAGCGCTAAGGTTATGAATTTATAAGTGTCCATTATATCCCCCTTGATTAATGAAACTTCTACATACCTGTAGGCCATCCTAAGAATCCTCCAATTCTTTACCCACCATCACACAAACAAAAAACTTGAAACAAACATGAACTTATCCTTTACCCACCTAAGAATAATGTGTAGTAGCAATCGAGTCATAATACCATTGCTCATACATACACACTAGACACAATCCACAACAAAGTCAACCAACCCCAACCTCCTTACCTTTTCCCAATTCTATATTGCCTAGTGCTCTTGGATTGAGGGAATATGATCTTGTTGAGCAACTTAAGAGCACTCCCACAAAGATATGCATATTTTATTTACTTCAGAATTCACCTAATTATCACACTATGCTTCAAATGGCCTGAAAAAAAATTCCTATCCCTTCTAATGTGCAACCAAATGAAATCACAACCCTAATTCAAGGATTAAATGCTGAAATTGTTTTCCACCAAAGTGAACTCCCCCATTTGGATGTGCAAAAAAAAAAAAATGATGCTTTCATGATCATAGCTCAATACAATAGGATAGGGATAAAGTGAACCCTTGTTGACAATGGCTATACCCTTAATGTGTGTAGCATTAACATTTTGGATAGGCTTCATGTGGATACATCAAAAATTCAACCCGACTCTCTATCTATCATAGGATTTGACAATGTAGCAAAACAACCATTGGGTGTGATTACTCTACCTATTATAGTTTGATAGGCCACATTGAAAACACTGATCCATGTCATGCCACATAATCTTTCATATAATATTATTTTAGGAAGACCATGGATTCATGAGACAAATGCAGTGCCTTCAACTCTTCACCGTAAAATGAAATATTTTTATAATAACACAGTCTACACAGTTGATGCTGATCATGAGCCTTATAGTGTCTTAGAACTTGAGAAAAAAAAAAGAGAACCCCTTGAACACCTTAAACCCAACCACACAAGTGTAACCTATGCAACAAAAAAACAAAACACAACATATTGAACAAGTCACAAAGCTATTAGATGATGATTGGGGTTCCTTAGATTTCATACCAACATTCATGGTAAAATACAAGATCACAACAATAGACTCTGACAAGGGAAGTGAAAAAATAGTCATGTCAACACAAAACTTGGAAGACGTTTCGAAAGCATCCACCTCAACCACTTTAGAAGAAGAAGAAATTTACACAACAAACTTTGATTAACTTAATCATGAATAACTACCTGATCCAAAAGTGATGAAAAAGCTTTATGGAAAAGGTTATGAGCTTATGAAACAATTTGGATACAGTGGAAAAGGATGTGGTGATATAGAAAAAGGTATCCATGTCCCCATTGATCCTAACATGAAAGAAACAACTCATGGTCTTGGTTATTTTCCTTTCCTATAAATCACCAAGCCTTCACTTAACATCAACACTATCACACAAGATTACTCTAAGCCAACTTTAATAGTAATGCACCTTGAACTGATAGACATTAGTGGTCTTGAAAGTTATATTTTCAAGAAATGAAACAAACAAAGAAATATTCACTTAATGTAAATGTTATCTCACAAAATGCTAGTGGTTTGAGTTCATTAGATTTTACACCCTCTTGCAAAGGAGAGAAAAAAATCTCACAATATAAAGAGTCATGCGTAGATATGACATCATGTACATCTAAGCAAGAGATATCTTTGTCACAAACCATAGGAACACCTTCTACCATTAATCAAGAGGGTATATTGTAAAAAATCCTCCAAGATCACTTGATAACCCTTCCACCAAGAACTCAAAAGAAATTCTTACAAAAAATCATTTTGCACATATCATAGAGTTCATGGTTATTCCACTAATGAATGTAGTGCTCTAAGTAGTAAAATCCAAAATCTTAAGGATTTTTGTGTTCTTCCTTATGTGGGGGAACCTAATTCCTCTAATTGATACTGATTTTATTTCTTCCATCATTTTGGCTCACCCTCGTGCTGCACTAAGTTGTGGCAATGGGTTAGGTATCCTTTTCCTTGTATGTCATCTTTTGTTGCCTCTTTTGGCTAGTCATTAACCTTTCATGACCAAATAAGAGAAAGCTTGGGATGTGGAAAACATGCCTTAAGTTGGCTCACATGTGACATACTATCTTTTTCATTATGTAGCTTATACAAAACATATGACTTGGCATAGGGATTTCTGAGTAAGCACTCATATTTTCTTCTTCTGCCATAATGCAGTTGCTCACAGTAATGGTGTTAGAAATTGTTTTAAAGTGGGGGAATACATCGACACTCATATTTCATTATGTGATTTCTTTCTTCTTGTGATACATCCTTTTTCTTGGTGGTTTCATTGGGTTTGATTCCTTCCAAGAGCATGATACTTCTTCAACACATTCTCTGTTGGAAACATTAAGCACAATGTTTCCTTAGATGAGACATTGCACAAACTAAGAAAAATTCCTTTGAACATTCCTTGTACCATTTTGCATTGACAATGTCTATAAGTGTCAAGCATATAGATTTTTTCTTACCTCATAGACCTTGAAGACCATTTTCATGTGGCACCTTATTAAAGTTATCAGGAGGTATAACTTTTGTATGGTTGAGTAGGAAGCCCATTTTGAGGCATGACTTTCCCCATAGCCACTCACATGTGTGTGAGCACATATCATCTGTATGTGTCTCACCTTTTCACACTTCTCACTTGGAAGACAACCAAGAGTTTTGTTGCCTCAGAGTGAGTATACATTTTTGGACAAAAATCCTAGATTTGATCCACATTATGTTGGAAAAATGGTCAAAGCTTCATCCACCTTTTTAATTTTTTCACTTCTCTTTCTTCTAGTTATTTCCATTGCATGATCACGTATCTTTTTTTGTTGCAAATCATTCACCTTGTGTGTTTCATTTTGTGATTATGTTAGTTTGACATAGGATCTTGGATCCTAGGAGCTTGGTCACCTTCTTCATCGTTGTTATCCTAGACCATCCGCATTGGTATGATTGGACCCTTTTTAAATGTCTACTTTAGTGTGAGTTTGAAGCAAGTTCATCCTCTAACTAAAGTGGTGTCTAACTATGGACACAAAAAAATTATCCCCTTTTTCCTTCTTGATTTGGGAATAATTGATGACAAATTGGACTTAGTGAGGCCTTGATCTGATGTTGTGAGTTGTTTTACACATCCACATTAGGTCTTGGACCCTTGCAAATTGAACAGAATACATCTAACGATGTCTTGTAAAGGTGTTGTGAAGTGTTGTAAATGACTTTAACACTTATATATACATAATGGACCTAATTCAATATTATAAAATGTATTTAATTACATCTTCACATTAATATGGAAGGGTTGTAAACTAAACCTAGTTTTAATCTAGTGTTGTAATGTGTCTTGCACATTCACATTGGATGTTGTACCTTTCTAGGCTATGTGGATCTCATCTTAATGATGTAAAGTGTATTTATTAACACTTTCACATTGAACTTTGTGTCCCTATCTCTAATTACCCTTTAAATAATCAATAATAGGACCCTATGGCCTCATATTATGCATTTTGAGGCTTAATTTGATCAAGGACCTGACTAGAACAACATAAAAACTATATTTCTTCACTCCCTAACAATTCAGCTGGAAAAAGAGTCGCTATGGGACCAAGTCACCCATCTGGGTGAATTAGTCCCATCTAGGTGGGAATAAGTCACATAGCTTGGTGAGTTAGTCCCATTTTAACTATTTTCTAGGTTTAGGTGGGAAAAAATGGATTTTAAGTTTATTTTTCCTTCATGTCAGCCTTGGTGATCAAATTAATGGGAAAATTAGGTGGATTTCCTATAAATACAAGCCCATAAACCATAATTCACAAATTAATCATTCCATTCATCATTTATCTTCTCTTTCAAGCCAAGCAAGGTGGGGTTTTAGCATTCTAAGTCATCAAGATAGCTTTTGAGTCATTTAAGGGAAGATTCTTTGTCTTTTGAAGAAAAAAATCAAGATCTATCATCATGGAAAGTCTCTAACTCCATTGTTTCATGATTCATTACATTATTTTATCATTTTGGTTTAATTACCTAAAAAGGGGTTTGATGAAGGCAAACCTCCATGCCCTGACATTTAAAATTTCTCTCTCTCCTTGTGTGTTTGCAGATTTAGGTGTGTGGATGGCTTGGACATGATTGAAGAATAGGTTTCAAATTGGTTGAAGTCATCTCCCTATTGGAAAGGTCAAAATATCTACAAAATGTCACTCACAAGCCCGCATTTGACAATTTTAGAACCAAACACCTAGAGGAACAAAGAGTGCAAATCGAGGGCTTCCCTTTCCACTTTAAAATTTTCAAAAAAGCCAAAGTGGACTAAGTTGCCAAAAATGACAACTTAGTCCCACTATACCTATTTTTCCAAAAAAAATCTAGATCTAGATACCCATTTGGCTGAAACGGGCTCCACAATAGTTTCCCAGATCTGGGACTAAGTCGCCCAGAATGGCGTAAGTGTCCTAGTAGGCCAATTTTTTAGGATCAACAACATTTTCTCTCCATTCTAGTCTACAACATCTTTTCAGGTGCATGATTTCTTTTTTTCTTTTATGTTCTTCTTTGATTGTGTTTTTATTCATCTTTCTAGGTGTTTTTGCATACAACATTGTGTTTTCAAACATTTTGCATTTCCTTAGTTTTTCATTAATAATCAACATATTTTATCAATTTATTGCATTTAGGACATTAAATTTTGGCATATTTCATTCATATTTGCATTTTTTTTCAGTGGGGACATTGCACATTTTGGCCTCCCTCTCTCCTTTTAGGTGAAAAACCATATAAGTGTTAGAGAACCTTGGATGCCAAAATCTTTGTACACAATTAATAAATTAATTAATCACTTTAGTGCTCAAGATACTCATAGAATTTATTTTCAAGAAAAAAGCAATGGAAAGACATATAATATATGATTCGATAGCTCTAACAACTCTACTTTATCATACTATCCAAAGGGATTAGACATAATACCAGCTTATATGCATGACATTGATAGGGTCTTTAAGGGATGTACCATCTAGCTCTGTTAATGTGTATGCACCCAATCCATAACTTGCATTGATTATATAGGGTCCTAACCAATTAGGACTCAATTTTCCTTTTTCAACATAGTCTATAGTAGGGTTTCATTGATTTTCATACAAAACTAAGTCACCTTTATTAAATGTCTGAGGAATGACATGATTATTATGTTTACATTGTAATTGCTTAGTGTAAGATTGGAGAGGCTCAAGAGAATTCATCCACTATAAATCAAGCATCTCAAGCTAGTGCAATCTTTGTTCCTTATAGGTGTCATTATCAATAAGACCTTGAAGAGAAATCCATAATGTGGGGATTTATAACTCCTAGGGCATGATTTCCTCGATACCATAGACAAGTTTATAGGTTGTGGTTCTTGTAGATAATTTAACACTTGTTCGATATGCCTATAGCTCATATTATAATTGTGTGTTTCAATCCTTGTGATGTTTGTTAACAGTTTTCTTTAGGATTTTTTTGAAAGTCTTATTAGTTATTTCAACTTGACCATTAGATTGTGGGTAATATGGTGTTAAAAAGCGATGTTGGATATGAAATGTGTCCAAGAACTTCTTCACGTCATTATTCTTAAAGGGTTTCCCATTGTCTAAAATTAATACAGAAGGAAGTCCAAAGCAGGCAATAATGTGTTCCAATATGAAATGACATATTACATCAATGGTCATGGATTGAAGAGGAATAGCTTCTACCCATTTCATAAAATAATCAATCACTGTAATGATAAATGTATGTCCAGCATAAGAAAGTAGTGAGATTTTTCCAATTAGATCCAATTCCCATACCGAGAACAACGAAATAGGGATTTGGGCACGAAGCTCAGAAGCAGGAGCATGAATCAAATTGTTATGCTCTTGGGATTTGTGACATCACTTAACATACACAAAGCAATAATTTTCCATATTTCTCTAGTAGTGTCCCATACGAAGAAGTTTTTGCACTAAGGATCTTCCTCCAAAATGACCTCCACAGGAGCTCGCATGGGCCTATTCAAGTGTTGTAGTGATTTCAGAATCCCTAAGACATCTAAGAAAAATGTTGTTAAAGGATCTTCTATACAACACATCGGAAAGGATTATCTATTTGGTTGATAATTTTTATTAGAAAGTTTTGGTATTTGTTGTTGTTGGCTCAGGAATGGTAGCATATTTGAGATATTCAAATATTGTATCATACCATTCACTCAAGTCTTCCTAGGTTTTTGTTAAAACCTCTTTGGATTTATTATTTATTGAAGGCTTATGATTAGGTGAACAATAAATGTAACATTGTTTGAAGGATCTTGAGGTGATATAAGAGAAGCTGCAATCTCCAATGCATCTACATGCTGACTATATTTTCATGGGATGTTATCAATGGTGAATGATTCAAAATTTTCTAAAAAGTTCATTGTAAGATCCTTATATTTCGATAATTTGTCATGTTCAACTTGGTAGATTTGGTTTATTTTTTTGATCACTAATTGTGAATCACCAAAGATCTTAATATCTTTGATACCCATGATTAAAGTACCATGCAATCCAGCAATTAATGCTTCATATTCATGCAATGAAGGCTGAGAGATGACTCTCTTGGAGCTTGAAGGTTGGAGCAGATAGTGGTAGCAACTGTGAGTAGTGGTAACCCAAAGGCATGGAGGTTAACTACGAGGCTACAAGGCTAAGTGTTTGCTAAGGATACCAGATGGAGACTGAGATGATGCACAAAGGCCGAGATGTTGGGCATGAACTGGCTGAGAACTTGGGTGTATTTCGAATGGTTGTGATGTCGTGGGAGAGATGGATCTTACAAAAGGTGAAGGCCGAGTGACTATGCAACAGAGAGATCAAGAGGCTAGTGGTTGAGTCATGTGGCTATGTAGCTGTGAGATGTCTCTGGTTGAGAGGTGGTCATGATAGTTTATGCTATTATATTTTCTCTAGAATGGAACAAGATCTAAACTCCATAAAGGCTGTGAGCCTGATATTGTATTGTAACTGTACTTTGTTGCTAAATAATACAATGGTGATTTGGGCTTTTGGAGTGTGGTATTTTTTAGCTAAAAGGGTTTTCCCCATGTATATCTGTGTGTTCATGTCTTATGTATCATCTTTCATGGATGTTGATTCTACGTGTTTGAATTTGTTATTAGTGTTTTTGAAACTCATTTTCATGAGTTTCTCTCTAAGGGTCAATGTGGGAAATGAACTATGTCTATTTCCGCTTTGTGGCATAGTAGTAGTGTCTTTGAGGCAATCTGATGGAAATAAAATTACTGAAGGAACTATTGTTCTTAGATGTTTCTTTCTGAGATGACCTACAATTTTCCCAATAAGTGGTATCAGAATGGTGTGAATACAAGAAGAATGGAGTCTAGGAATTGCTAATACCAACACATGGTATCAAATCCTTATTTAGGGATGTGTTTTTCTTCTTGGTGTGTTGTTTTTCTAGGTATTCCTTCAATGAAGATTTCTTAGTCTTGGGCTTGAGGAAATCTAGAGGAGTCAACTGATGGTTTGATCCTTTCATGATTGGAAGCTCTTTCTTTTTTGTTTAAGTTTTTGAGATAACATGCAACATGGAAGATGGTGAAGATGGAGAAACTAGAGTTGATCATATTGTAATGGTGTGGTCTGAGGCTCCTGGTTGGCAGCGAATGATCCTGATGCATGGGGTGGAATATTTTGCTTCGTGGTTGTGTTGTAGCAAAGCTTTCATATTGGGTGTCTACATATGAGGCTCCCTGATGATATGGAGAATTTTTTGTTGTTGTTCAATCATGGATTAATGTACTTATGCTAGGTGGTTTTTCCTAGTATTGGAAGGCATAGTTTTTTCTGGTACCCTGACTACATGAGGGCTATGGAGTTGGTCATTTGGATGATCTGGAAGCTTCTAAAATAGCCTCGCTTCTTGTATGCATGTGCATGTGGGTGGTTTTGTAGTTGGCTTGAAATGGGCCTGGGGTTCCTAAACAACCATTTGTAGTTGAATGGCTATGTGGTTTTGCAAGTTTTACATGGTCAAGCAAAACTTGTTGTTATGTGGAGCTGTTGTTAAGCTATTTTCTAGACCCTATCTTTTGGGTGTGACTAGATGAGATAGTAGAAGTTCGACATGGCTTGAGGAGGTGTGATTTCTTCTATGCATGCGAGTGTTGGTACGTGATCGAACACTCAGCATTCTTGTGGTGATGTGAATGGTTTTATTGACTATGGTGCTTGTTGTGGACGTGATTGGAAAATCAGATCTGAGCTTGATCTAATGTTTGAGTCATGTAGTCTACATTGTTGTCTTTGAGATCTCAGTTTTACTGTTTCTAATGCGATGATAGGTTTGCATGTTTTTTTTGAATGGATCTACAAGTTGTGAAATTTTGTGGGTTGTCTTTACCTACATGTTTTTTGTGAGAAAACTCAGAAGTGGACTATCTATATCCACAAGGTTGATTCATTTTTGGTGTAGACTTGTTAGCTAGCCTTGTCTATTGTGACCTATGCATTGGTGTAGCTGCTTTGAGATAAGAGGATGGATGGTGTTGACTACCTAAATAGTCGGCTATGGGAACCTATAGCATGTGTATCACAATGTCATGGATAGCTTGAATACACTACTTTGTGTAAGATTTTGACAAGGATGGTTTTATTTTCCCGGTTTGGAGATCTTGGTTCCACTTGGAATTGTTGTTAGATGGACATGTTGCTATAGTGGACCTGGAGGATCTTCAGTTTGGCAAATGTTTGCTCATGATGCTTGGAGAGCTCATTGTCACAATTCAGTGGGAGCTTTATCAGTGACTGTGGGTTCATCATGTGGTGGTGAATGATCTTCTTTAGTGTAGTAGATGTGACCTAGAGGAGCTCTTAGATCATGTTGTTGTAGAAGGGTTCTTTCGCATTCACATGGACACTATTCGAAGATGTGAAACATCTTGTAGCCATGGAGGACTCTTGGAGTCTTTGGTTGAGGTTTTGGAAATGCTTGACATGTGATGTTGGTTTAGAGTTAGTTTTTTTTCATGCCATTGTATACTCTTGATTGCGCAGTAGAGTTCTGGCATGATGCATTGCTCTTGAGACCATAGTATGTTCACCTGGAGCATGTAATCTCATAAGGGGGATGTGTAGATCATGATGTCATGAAAATTTCTTGATTCGGATGATTGGAGTGTTCATAATGGTCTAGTTATTCTTTGGGTATTGGGTGCATTTTTCATATGCTTCAGAACTTCATGATGGTCTAGTGTTACATTTGGAGTCTAGCATGAGATGATTGGTTGTAGGTGCTCATGGATAGATGGAGAATAAGGTGACATAGTTGGCATCTAGAGGTGTATGTAGGATGATTTTCTATAGTTACATGATGTGCATATTGTTGTGGATGGTTCTTTGAAACTACATGTTTACACTCTCTATGTTATTCTATTGGCAGACTCGACATTCCTTGATCTTTTATTCTTTCCATTACCCATGTATTGGTAGTTCTTGGTTGTTCTTTGTATTCTTCGATTGGTTGGAAGATGTAGCTTGTTTCTACAATTGATGGTGTGGCTGGGCTAGTGTTGGCATGACTTTACTGATGTTGATACCTTGGAGGTATGAGTGATTGGATGGATTAGCACATTTTGTGGGTGCTATTTTCGATTGTGTGTCTTGGTCAATTGGATGGGAGCTCAGCTAGTTTTCTTGATGTTCTAGCTAATATTCTATCTTGTTTTCTAGAGGATGGCTTCATGGTTGTGTTTGAGTTGAGGTCTTTGAATTGGATGGTTTTTTATTCTATATATCTCGTGAGCATAGTGGAATGGTGGTTGTGTTGGTGCCTTTGCAGTCTGTAGCATCTGATGCTTGTGTTCTTGAGACTAGTCCATATACACCTTGTCTTGTTCCTTTTCTTTTGGTGGATATTTGGAATTTTTTCCTGAGTTGGTGGACATCTAGGATGTCATTGCAGGTGTCTTGGTTGGAGCACAAAAGCATTGTTTATGATTATTGTGTTTGTGTTGGAAGGATCCAGTAAGTTCTTCATCAAGTGGGAGAATGTTGAGAAATGTGAGACAAATTACTGGCTTGCTCATTTCTTGGAGTGCTTATCTTTTCCTCCTTTGTTGGCCTATCACCCAAATCTTGAACCTTGTAACCTATGTCATGGGGTTCTAAAAGATGGTAATTGGGTGATAATGTGTTGGTTATGGGATCGCTGTAGGTTCTAACCTTGGAACCTTTTCATGGAGTTCAAAATTTACTTAACTTCCTGACTAGTTGATCTCCTTTATTGTCATGGTGTTCATGAATTTCCTAACATCTGACTGGGGGTTGTGAAGTTTGTGTTTTCATATATTGAGTGAAAAGCCAATGGTGATGGGGAGAGAGGTGCGGTAGCATGATGTACCACCATACTATGGGAAGCTTTTGGTTTTCTAGTGATTGTGTGATGTACCACCACCCCACAAGATCCTTTTGGTTGTCTAGTGGTAGCATAGGATACAACCATACCATGGGCTCCATTTTTTTTCATGGTGATAATGTAGTGGATGGTGATGACTACATACGGCTATGACTTAGATGCCAACAGATGTGACAACCACAAGGAACGAATGACAAGGGGTGATGACATGGAGGAAAAATGGAATTTGAGCCCATGTGCCTGAGGGTTGACTTGGTAACTCTTTGAGAACCCTATGTTCGATAGTGGAGATTTGTTTGACTACCTATCTAATAAAAAACATTGGAGATGGTGTATGGCTCAATTTGAAACGCTGAAAAAGGGTGCAGTAGTTAAGTGGTTTATGTGTGAAGGAGGGAGAGAGAGGATAATTACTTTGTACTACAAGGAAGTGTCTTTGTGGTATATGTCAGAGGGAGCCAAACTATGGTGAGTTGGACAAGCTGAGTTGTAGGCCGAGAGGCTAGATGTGGCAAAGGTTGAGAGATGATTGTCTTAGAGCTCGAAGCTTGGAGTAGAGAGTGGCGGTGACTATGAGCAGTGGTAACCAGAAGGTGTGGAGGTTAGGTACGAGGTCAAAAGGATGAGTGTTGGTTGAGGCTACCAAGTAGAGATCGAGATAATGCTCAGAAGCCAAGTTGTTGGGCACAAACTGGCTAAGAACCTGGGTGTATGTCAAGTGGTTGTGATGTCATGGGAGAGATGGATCTTGTAGAAGGTTAAGGCCAAGCAACTGTGCGATAGAGAGGCCAATAGGCTAGTGGTTAATTCATGTGGATATGTAGCCATGAGATGTCTCTAGTTGGGAGGTGGTTGCAAGGAGTTATGTTGTTGCATTTTCTCCATAATGGAACAATTTGTAAACTCCATAAGGGTCATGAACCTGATATTCTATTGTAACTATATTTTTTTGTTGAATAATACAATGGTGATCTGGGCTTTTGGAGTGTGGGTTTTTTTACCTGAAAGGGGTTTCCCCACGTATATTTGTGTGTTCATGTCTTGTATCTCATGTTTCATGGTTGTTGATTTTGCATGTTTGAATCTATTATTGGTGTTTTTGAAACTAATTTGCATGAGTTTCTCTCTAAGGGTCAATGTGGGAAATGAACTGCACCTATTTCCATTTTGTGGTATAATTGTAATGTTTTTGAGGCAATCTAATGGAAATAAAATTACTGAAGGCATTGTTGTTCTCAAATGTTTATTTCTAAGATGACCCATGATTTTCCCAACAACCTATCAATGCCTGATACAAGCATCAGTTAAGATTGACAAGAGGTGGTTAGATCATGTCACAAACCCAAGCACTATGCTGGACAAGGAAGACCAAGGGACACACCATCTTGCAATAGCAAGGTATTTCCTTGAACTCTCAAAGGCCTATTTACAATCCTCATTCCAATCAAAATGCACATCCTTTTTGAGGATATGTGTGAAAGGTAATGTTCGAATGGCTAAGGATTCAAGAATCGATGGATGGCTTCAATTCTTCCTTGTAACATGCACAATTGAGATATATTTTGAGGAGGTATCATGTTGATTATAGCATTGATTTTCTTTGTGTCAACCTTGATGCCTTTATGAGATATGATAAACCCTAAAAGTTTTCCACTATCTACTCCAAAGACACTTTTTTGGATTTAGTTTCAGGTTGTATTTGCTCATCCATTGAAAGATCTTCCGAATGACATTCACATTGTCTTGTCATGTTAAGGATTTAGCTAATATTTCATCAACATAATATTCCAAGATTTTATGTGTGTAATCATGAAATATCAATGTCATGGCTCATTAATAGGTTGCAACTTCATTCTTTAATCCAAAAGACATAATAATCCAACAAAATGTCACCCAAATGGTTGTAAATACTATCTTATATTGATCTTGTGGGTTGATGAATATTTGATTATGCCCATAAAAACCATCCATGAATGAGAACAAAGCATGACCCATAGTTGAATCCACTATCATGTCAATATTAAGAAGGGGGAAATTGTCTTTTAAAGAGGATTTATTCAAGTCACTAAAATCCACACACATCCTAATACAATTGTCAGGTTTTTCAACTATGAAAATGTTTGAGATCTATGGAGAATAATCAATAGGCTGAATGAAACCTATGTCAAGGAGTTTTTCAAGTTCTCATTTAACAAGCAAGGCTATTTTAGGTTTCATTTTTCATATCTTTTATCGAACAGGCTTAGCATTTTCAGCAAGGAGAATGTTATGTGTCACTATCTTCAGATATATCCCTAACACATCTAAATATTTTCAAGCAAACAGTTTAGAAAAGTCATGGAGCAAGGTTGTAGTATCTTCTTGTTCTTAATCATCAAGGCACTTCCCTAAATGAATTTTTCTTTATCAACTATTTCCATTAGTATATCAATTGTATCGCCCAATAGAAGCACATTTTACTTAGGAAATTTAGGAGCATATTGTTCCATGCTTGTGTCTTTCTCATTAGTGTCGATATCTTTTTTCTTGGTACTCATCATAGCACAAGTAACTCTTTTCTTTGAAGGAATATAATATGTCTTATCATAAGCACCTAACATTTGTTTCAAAGCTTCATCATTTTCAAAGTACTCCCATGATGGTGATAAATCCATATCAAGTAATTCAAGTTGCTTTATTGTGAAATTGGTTCTTGGTTTGCATGTGATAGTGTTAATATTTAGCAATGGTAATTGAATTGCTTTTGTTATCTTAGAAAAACAATATCCCAAACTATTCTTTGTCTCTTGTGTATTAGATTCTATAGGAACTCAGATTCCTTTTTCATTCTTTCCACATCCTTTACCATTGTATCCCACTTGTTTCACAAGTTCATAACCCATTCCATAAATTATTTCCATTTATTTTGGATTTGGCAATTGTTGATAATCTATCTCATGAAAATTTGTTGTGTAAGTTTTATTTTCTTCCAAAGTAGAGGAGGTAGATGGTTGGGAAAGTTCTTATAAATTATGTGCTGACATAACTATGGGTTTTTCTTGTTTTTCATCCTCTTTTTGTGTAATGATATACTCGCCCATAAATCAAGGTGTTAATTCCAATGATCCCCAATCATAACCTAGTAATTTAGACACTGGTTATTTTTTTTTGTCTAAAGAGGTTCTATGTTAGATGTTTGAATCAATGTGTTCAGAGGACTTGTCATTCCTTTTTTAAGTTGTAAGAAACTTTCAAGCTCGTAGTCTATTTCCACTTGATAAAATTTATTTTTATAGACACAATTCATTAGATGGTGAAGGGTTGAAGGCACCACATACATCTCATGAATCCATGGTCTACCCAAAAGGAGATTGTATGAAAGATCATAATGGATGACATGTATAGGAGTTTTCAAGGTAGCCATTCCAACTATAATAGGTAAGGTAATTACACTAAGCGGTTGCTTTGTGAGATTGTCAAATCCTCTAATAGATAAGGAATTAGGTTTGATTTGAAATTTATCCACTCATAATATATCTAGAAGTTTCACACTGCACACATTAAGGGAAAAGCCATTATCAACTAGTGTCCTCTTGATGCCTATTCTATTGAATTGGGCTATTATCATAAAGGCTTCACTTTGCTTCGGTAATTCTAATGGAGGGAGCTCATGTTGATGGAAGGTAATGTATACATTAACTGTATTCATTTCTTGTATTAGACCTACCACATCATTTGTAATCATACTAGGAGGAACCGCTATTTCTTGCAATGTTGTTTGAAGCATAGTGTGATAATTTGGTGAATTTTGAATTAGGTCTCAAAGGGATATCTTTGCAGGAGTAGTATTAAGTTGTTCAACAAGATCATACTCCTTAATGTGCGAATTTAATCAAGCACTAGGCAATATGGGATTGGGGAAAGGTAAGGGTGTTGGGGTGGGTTGTTGTGGTTGTGGATTATTTCTAGAGGGCTTCATCTAACATATCCAAGTCATCATTACTAAGAGGTTTGGATGATATACTTTTTCTAAATCGAAGAACTTTCTTTATTGTTTCATTTGATGTGTTTTTTTTCTTTTTTTCATTTTTTGATGAATTTGATCTAAATGAACTAGGAGCTAATGCTAAAAATGAAAATTGTAAAAGTCTAATGCTATCTATAGTTTCCATAAAATTAAATGATGCTAATTCTAATGATTGTAATGTAGTAGAAAATAATTGAACAAAAATAGAAAAGTAATCAAGACAAATAGTAGCTTACGAAACAAGAAACTAAATTTCGAAAATAGTGATGCAAAATGTGTACTGGGACTAATTTTCCTAGGGTGGTGAATGAGTGGCAGTAGGGTTTTTTTTAAAAAAATTCTGATTTTTTTTATGGTTTCTTATGTGTTATATGTTGTACAATGAAAATCTAAAGTGCATGTGCAAATTTTCACTATTTTTCAATGAAATGAATTGCAACAATGCAAGCTTAAATGAGCTTTTCACTAATGCAAATTTGGAAACCCTAGGATGCAAATTAAACAATGCAAAATGCAATGCAATGTTGATGTAAGCTATTCCTAGGATGCAAATGCATTCTAAATTAGAAATATGATGTTCAAAATGCAGGTTCACCAAAATAACCCAAATATTTTTGGATGTGGGAGTTGTTTTACACTTCTAGGGTTTTGCACCTTAAAGGAGAGAGGTATCCAAAAATATTAATGGCTCACTCAAGAATAAGCCCTTGATATTCCAATGCAAATGAGATTGAAATCTGTCAAAGGGGAATTTCCTAGATGCTTAAAATTTATAAAAGAGATTGAATCTTAATGCAAAACTAAGAAAATGTAAAGTGTTTGAAAAAATGCTTTGATATGCAGAAAGATATATTGAATGCAATATAAAACAAGATAGAGAAGCCAAATAGAAAGAGTGCACTTGGAATGTAATAGAGGTTAAATTGAAGGTTGTAAATGTTTTTGAAATTCTAGAAAATATGATTTTTTGACCAAATGGGACTCATACGCGAAGCTGGGTGACTTAGTCCCAGATAAGGGTTTCTACCTAGAAAACAGTTTCTGGGAAATGGGTATTTGAATCTATAAAATTTTCTGACAAACACCTCTAATGGGACTTGGTCGCGTCCAAAAAAGGATATCAAAGTCACATAAAATCCTAACCTAGGAATTGGACATTCCAATAGGTGACTAACATCTTCTTATGGTCATTCATTTACATTGTCAAACCAGGGAACATATACTTGAAATGGAGTGGCACTGTATGTGCACTAAGAACCAGTTTGAGTCACGATTTACTAGAAATAAATGCGTGAAAGGAATTCTACTTATGATATAGGAATATCACGTCAAGCTTTCTTAACTTAAGTGTATCTTAATCAAAGTAGACATCATGACAAATGTTACTAAGAAACAAACTATGAATTGGCCTTATGCTAAAGGAACAAATACAGGGATGGATTCCTGATGTTGTAGGAAAAATATAAGACTAAGTTTGCGCTAAAACTTAAAGAAGGAAATCTAACTTATAATCAACAGAAGATAAATAACTAACTAACTATAGATACTCACTAAGTGGGCCCCCTTAGCAAGCATCAACCAGTTATGAAAGAATTGAACTCAAAACTTCATCAGCTTTTATTCATAAACTTGAAACCATATACATTGATTATCTGCTCACAAGAAAACTAACACAAAACATTTCTTCTTATTATCATACTAACTTTTTCACACTTTGTTTCTCACTCACATAGGAGGAGAACTTATTTAAACCAGAAAAGAAACTAACTAGATAACTCTAACAAAGAAAGATGTGGACATAAATATATCCTAAAACTGAGGAACAAACTTCTCATAAATGAAAGCATATCCGTTCAACACGATCCAGATAGAATTTAGAATTCCACTCTTCCCAGATTAATGATCATTTAGATTTCTTCCAAACAACTTGGTCAGAGAGCCTTTGCTGGAATAACTTCCTCGATGTCATACAGGAAATGGACTTTACTATAGGGCCGAGATCTATTGCACTTGACTTGTTCATGCTTCCTTCAACAACCTGTGATACACAAGGCGAAAGAAGCGAAAGAAAGCATGCATGGAAACAACACGGTACATTCATTAATCACATATTAAATCTATTTCATTATTCAAAAAACATATGCATTATATCAGTCATTCGGGAGGTCAAATAGGGTAATTAATAAGACACATAGAGATGTTAAGCTACAGGAGTATAGGAATGTATTGCTATAGGATACTACCCATTTTTAGATAAAAATTATTGTGTGTGGGAAATGTTAGTATCAAAATGATATGACAAAAACACACCAATGCAACATTAAACTAAAGAAAGCTAAATAGAATGAAATCAAAGAAATCAAACAGAGCTTCTTCAGAATCGTTCCATTGTCCTCTATCTCCAGTGATTTGTTTGAAGCTATTGGTCTCAGATTGTATAAGAAAAGCTTCTCAAAATGGCAACTTGCAAAATGAGTATGCAAAGAGAGAGAATACTTCTCTATCCTATATGCTAGTGGAGTGAAATGTTGGTTTGTGGATATGCACAGGGGCTGTAGATTATGCACAGGGGTTGTGGATAATGAATGCTATTGAAGCTATGATATGGATTGCTAATATGCTAAGCTATTCTATGCTATGATTCTAGAGGCTATGGATGTTGAAAGGCTGATTGACAATAGTTTTCCTATATGCAAGCTTCTCCCCCTTTTCAAAGACCTGATAGTCCTTTTTATAGATTTTTACAGGCAAGAGCCTAGCTGGCAAAGATCAATGGCTATGAGATTGTCTGGTAAATTTGAATGGTGAAAGATTGAGAGGTTGAGAGGAAGATGGAAGATGTTGGGAGGTTGGAGAGAAGAATGGAGGTTTGTCTTCAACCCACGGGAACAACTTTGCTCAGAAATAGAGAAATTTGTTAATTTTCTATTTTGAAGTTATTTCACGGTTGTTGTAGATAATCCAATATTAAATAAATAAATTTAATTAATTTTATGTGAGTTTGAGGATTTAAAACATTTTTGAAATATTTGATGTGAATGGACATTAGAAGATTTAATTAAATATTTGGAATATTTGATTACGAATAGACTTTAGAAGAATTAATTAAATATTTGAAATATTTAATTGTGAATGGAATTTAGAAGATTTTTTGAAGAGAAGAATATTTAATCTTTATTTGAATAAAATATTCAAGCCAAGATTATATATGATAATTAATATAAATAAATCATAATGTTTATTTAATTAATTAAGAAATGGATAAGAAAAGTGATTAAATAAAGTTATTTATTTAATTGAAGTGAAAGAATAAAAAATATAAATAAATTATTTAGGTTTATTTATATGCAAATTGAATTCAAAGATTTAATTAAATATTAAAAATATTTAATTAATTACCAGACTATTGAGATGTGACCATTTTAAGGTGTATACATTTTGCCCCTCTTTGAAGTGATGTGTTTTATGCATTGCTTAAAAGAATTTTGAAATTTTCCCCAGATGCTGATTATCGAATGTTGCTAGGAATATGCCCCCTCAGACGATGAATCAATAAGATTTTGAATTTTTGTGAAATTTTTTGAATTTTTAGATTTGTTGGAATTTTTTGATTTTTATGATTTTTAAGATGTCGATTCATCGTTCCAAAATGATGATGTGAAGAAATTGACGTGGAAATATGTGAGATGGAAAATTGATGACCTAAATTGCCCCAATTTTTCCTTTAAATAGGTTAAAATTGTCATTTTCCATGTCATTTTCCCATTTTAACCTAGTAAAAAGTGAAATTTTTGAGCTCTGGAGTGAGAAAGATGGCACTTTCTACCCACCAGCACTGTTTTGAGCGAATCCGATGACATCAACGGCTGGTACACTATGGACCCGCAGTATATACTCCATTAAACTTCTATTATTTGAAAATTTTCTGTTTAGAGCATGTTTTCCAACTTTTTTGTATCTTCATGCATTCTTTTAGTGCCTTTTATGCTTTTTGTAGCGCCCTTTATATTTTCCATAGCACCCTTGAAATTTTTTGTAGCGCCCTTGATTCTATAGTGCCCTTGAACTTTTTTGTAGCGCCCATGATTTCTTAGCACCCTTTATGATTTTGGCCATGCCCGTTACTAATTTTGCAATGCGCGACTTGTATTGATTATGTGCATATTGGATTGCCCTAATTTGATGATGAAGGATAAATTTTGTTCCCAAGATTGTTGGAAAACAAATAGTAGCTGATAAATTTGCTTTCAAGTTAATGAAAAACAAATAGTGTGTTTGATAAGTTTGCTTCTAAGGTTGTTAGAAACAAACAAGATTTTGACAATTTTGCTTTTCATGATGGTGAAAAACAAATAGGTTGACTATTTTGCTTCTAAAGTTGTTAAAAACAAACAGGATTTTGATAAATTTACTTTTCATGATGATGAAAAACAAATAGTTTGTTGATAAGTTTGCTTCTAAAGTTGTTAAAAACAAACAGGATTTTGATAAATTTGCTTCTCATGATTATGAAAAACAAATAGTTTGATATTCAGATTTGATTGATTTGTCTTGATGATTCGATATTGATTTTTCTTTGACTTGATGATTCTTCCTATTCAATAGGAGAGATTGAGTGTCTTGCAATTACAGGATAAATTTTTGAAGACATGGAGATTGATTCTGTAGCTTGTATAGGTGGATAGAGATGTGATCGAGGCATGCAGACTGATCTCATTACTTGACATGCCTGAGGTGTGTCTCAATAGAGCCTTATTGACAACACTTGTAGAGAGGTGGCACAGCGACACAAACACCTTTCATTTGTCGACAAGAGAGATTACCGTGACTCCTGAGGATGTGTATCGCATCCTGAAGATTCCAGTGATGGGTGAGCTAGTGAGATTTGACAGCCAGAAGGCGGGAGGTACTGATGCCTTGAGGCAGATATTCAGAGATGATCATATTGTAGGATATTATATCTCATGGGTGGAGATGATAGATTCATATGCACCCTTACGCTCTGTACTTGTATGCTTCATTGGAGGTCTTTTGTGCCCTGACCATAGGTCGAAGGGTTTTGTAGTCAGCTAGGGTCGTGTACTTGAGAGTATGGTGATGTAGGGTACATGATATGCTTGCGGATCATGCATGCTTACACATTTATATGATGAGCTACACCATGTTATGTATGGTCGAGGCCGGAGTTTAGCTGTTGGTTGTTCACTTTTATAGATATGGGCATGAGAACATTGTGTCGTTATGTGACCATTGAATCGTCAACAACAACCTATCGGTCGACCGTATAGATTTAGATATACCGATGTCATTGCTTAGCCGAGGTTGGTAAAACTGGATCATTAGCAGCGTCTTCTAGAATATCTCAATATAGTATTTTGGTGGCCCTATGTAGATTGTGAGGCATGGCCATAGGATACTAGGGAGATGCACTATGTCTTTACTGCCAGATATCTAATTGGTCGTACTCTTGGGATTATTGAGAGGTTTCTTCTTGGTCAGGTATGGCAATAGTATGGTCTCCCTCAAGGTATGCCACAGGGTTCTTCTATTAGGCATGTCGGCGGCATGAGCTTACAGTGTGGGGTCCGCGGATTGTATATGATGCAGTAGTGGCAGAGTTCACCGGTTTGGGAGTATAGATGTGGGAGTATAGAGCTGATATTCTTGATGGGGGGATGACTCCAGAGTATGCTCAGTATGTGTCAGAACATCCTACACCATGATTATTTGATCCTAATGAGCCTGCTACTCTAGTTGTAGAGCAGAGACCACATATAGGATGACATAGGCGACAATGAGAGGCTGTTTCAGAGAGTGATGACTCTGAGGAGGATGATGATTATGAGTCAGATGGGGATGGAGATAGTAGTGATAAGGAGAGTGGCAGTGATAGTGGTGGAGGAGGTGGCAGAAGTGGCAAAGGTGGAAAAGGTAGCAGCAAAGGTGGTGGCAGAGGTGGTGGAAGAGGTGGGTCATGGATGAGACATTCAACTCCATCATCTTCAGTAGATCCAGTGGTGCCAAGTCAGATAGCTACCTTGTAGAGTAGAGTGCAGAGCTTACATGGTCATTTAGCATAGGCACAAGACTTGGTTACACAGCTATAGGGACAGTTGATGACAGTGACGACTGAGAGAGATACATCCAAATGACAGGGTGAGGAGGCCATGGCCTTAGCTAATAGTCTACAGAGAGCAGCAGGAGATGGGATGATGAGAGAGCTGACCAGAGCTATTCGGGAGGTAGAGTTCTATAGGATCAAATACCATGATGCAGTTCCACTTGAGCAGAGAGTGAGTTATACATAGTCTCAGTCTACACATAGTCACTCTTGGGCTACCAACAGGGGTGTATCTTAGCCATTACTTCTAGGAGGGTCATCAGGAGCAGGTGGAGCAGGTCCATTAGGTGTAGGTGAGGTAGGTCCATTAGGTGCAGGTGGGGTAGGTCCTAGACCAATAGCATCAGAGGATAGCACATCGTAGTGCTTTTTGCATGATGTCTTATATGTCTTATTGATACGTTGTTGAGACATTTGTATACATACTAATATGGTCCCATTTTTTATGATGTTATGTCATGCATAGTTGACATCTTTATACTTTTTGACCTTCATTTTTGAGATATATGATATGCAGCGATGATTCCTTATGTGATGAATGTGTCTATTTTCTATATGCATGATGTTTTATGTGATAGTTTCACGATGTTAATGCTCATGATGCATATGTATGCATGATTTTTAGATATGAAAATGCAAGTGCAATGTTATGATATTACAATTGCGATCTATGTGATGAATGAATATGAATTTGAAATGATGGATGGTACAATTTATGAATGCCCATGAATTTTTTTGATCATGATGAATTCTTTTTTTTTTTATGATTTTCCAATGTACATATGTATGAAAAAAATTCTATGTGATGATTTTTTTGTGAATGTCAAAATGTACTTAGTTATTTATTCAAAAGATATGAAACATTTGATACTTTCCCAACTTTTGGAAAAAAATCTATGAAATGCAAAATGCAGAATTTAACTTGAATGTAATTTATACTAACCATGCATAATATCTATACAATATTTCCATTCTGAGAACTTATTTGAGCTTTTTGTGTCATCATAGAGCATTGAAATGTTGTAATTTAATACAAGCATCAAAGGGTATGTTAGCACCAGTGATGACCTGAGTATTGTTGTCATGAATTTTGATATAGCAAGATAATACAAGCATCTAGGTATAATTGAACCGAGATGACCTAAGTATCACTTGCATAAACAGATAAGAGTTAACCCATTTCCCAGGAAATTATGAAATTTCATCAATGATACTTAGTAGAGCATGTCTAGCGACCAATTTGCATAGTACTAATGATTCACTCACAAATAATAGACAAAGAAAAATCATACTCCTTCCTTTCTTTTCTAGTTCAATACATCATCGAATTGCTTCAGAGATATGATAGAAAATTAACCAACAATTCAAATTTTGCCTAAAGTATTCCAAACATTATTCAAATTAAGATCATCCAACTTGGTTATCAACATTGACATTTTTGTTTTGATTAACGTTGGTTTGATTTCATTGGCATTGAGTGATCATTTTGGTGTTGTGGTTTATTTGATGCATCAATGTATGTTGTGTTTTGTCAAACCATCATTTATCTGTTTGTAATGTTCTAAAAGCTCGTTGCCCCTCTCTTGTTTAGTTTGTGTTCCTGCCCCCAGTGTAAACACAACCTAAATATTGTGGATATGTACAAATTTGATCAAGCCATGATGAAACACAAGGATTCTCGTTGCATGATATGGATATGATAGATATGTACAAATGATAGATATGGATAGATGATGTCATAAAGCGAATGGAAGACATAAGCTAATAGATAGAGGAGCCCATTTTTATCACAAGTAGCGCTTGTTTGCTAGGTTTTCACCACTTGTTTTTATTGCACTTTTTTAGATCATGTGATTTTTTTTAATTTTTTTTTTCTTTAGTACTTTTTCTGAATTTTATGTATTTTTTTAGGGCGTTTTCTAATTTTTATGTATTTTTTCAGGACTTTTTTTAATTTTTATGATTCAAACATAGAACTTCTTCAAATGAATTTTGTTGATCATTTCTTCAAGTAGTTCCCCTTCTAACGTAGATAACTGATATGCTCTAGAACCATATGCTGCAATGATGATAAATGGACCAAGCTAGAATTTGGTTTAAATTTTCCTTTCTTTTCTCTGTCTTGTTGATTGCATGGATTTTCTTTCAAGAGTAAATCACCTACTTGAAATGTTCATGGTTTAACTCTATGATTGTAATGACGGGACATAACTTGTTGATAACCCTTCAAATGATTAGTTGCATGTTGAAATCTTTCATCTAACAGTTCTAGCTCTTGTAGATGAGATACTTGGTAGTCTTCATCATTTATCAATCCTTTCAATGAGACCCTAAGCAGAGGTATTTCAACCTCTAATGGTAAGATCACTTTTTCTCCATATACCAAGGCATATGGGGTAGCTCCTATTGGTCTATGAATGCTGGTTCTATATGCCCACAAAGCTGGATTTAACTGGACATGCCAATCACGACTGACATCATCTACCGTCTTCTTAAAGATCTTCAAGATTGTTTTGTTTGAAGCTTTTGCCTGACCATTTCATTGTGGATAGTGAGGTGTAGAGAACCTGTTTTGGATGTGAAATCTTTCACAAAGTTAGTTAGCATCCTGATTCTTGAAAGGCCTCCCATTATCAGTGATGATAGAATTAGGAATTCCATATCGATAGATGATGTAATTCAGGATAAATGAAGAGATTTGTTTACCGGTCACGGTCATCAAAGGAACAATTTCAATCCATTTTGTAAAATATTTTGTAGTCGTGATGATGAATTTTTCCAACAAGATCTAGTCCCCACTGAGAAAAAGGCCATGTCAGAGTGAAAGGTTGTAGTTCCTATGCAGGTGCATGAATAAGATTCCCATGGATCTAGCATTTAGAACACTTCTTGACAAAAGTAAAAGATTCTCTCTCCATGGTAGGCCAATAATATCCCATTCTAACAAGTTTCTTCACTAAGGTTAAACTGCTTGAATGAGTTCCACAAATACCACCATGAACCTCTTGTAAGGATTGTTCAAATTCATCATGTTCAAGACATCGAAGGAGCGTACCATAAAGACCACTTTGGTAAAGGATATCGGTGATCAAGGTATAATGGGATGATTGGCATATGAAATTCCTTTTTTGGTTTCAGGATAAGTCAAAAGATAAGATGTTATTTTTCAAATACATATAAATCTTGCCATATAAAGGTGAATCAAAACCAGTTAAATGACATATGACTTGGGTCTCAGGATTATCATAGGTGGCAGAAAACAATTGTTCCACCAAGAATTCATATTGTTTTTGATTTTTTGATAATTGTAACAAGGAAGCAATTGTAGCCATTGCATCTGTAGCTTTATTATCAATCCTTGGGATTTGTGAAAACTTAATTGCCACAAAATACTTTTTAAAATCATCCACCATGTTCTTGTAAGGTAGCAGCTTATCATCTTTAGTCTGAAAATCATCATTGATTTGATTAATGACAAGTTCTAAATCATCGTAGACTTGCAACTCTATAATCCACCAGTCCAATGCTATCTTCATTCCTGTGAGCAATGCTTCATATTCAGCTATGTTATTTGTGCAGGGAAACATCAACCGGTATGATCTTGGAAAGATATGTCCTTCAGGTGTGACAAAAGGAATCGCTGCCCTCGAGCCATGTTGCATGTAAGATCCATCAAAGTATAATTTCCATGATTTCTTAATTGTTGCTGTGAAGACATCTGCATCAGGAAATTCAATGTGCATTGGGTTTTCTTCTTGTAAAGGTGCTTCGGCCAACTAATCTGCTATGACCCGTCCTTTTATAGCTCTTTGATCTACATAGTGAATTTCAAACTCACTTAATATCATTACCCATTTTTCAAGTCTTCCTATTAAGGTAGCTTTGCTTAAGAGGTATTTTAGTGGATTGATTTTGGTTATCAGCTTAACTGTATGAGCCAACATATAGTGGTGCAACTTTTGGGAAGGAAACACTACTACTAGGCAAGCTTTTTCAATGAAAGTGTAGTTTACTTCATAACTTGTTAAAGTTCTGCTGATATACTATATGGCTCTTTCTTTGCCTATAGAATCCTATTGTGCTAGTAACACTCCCAAAGATACTTCTATTGCTGAAATATAGAGTATGAGTGGCTTTCCTAGAACTGGAAGAATTAGGACTGGTGTATTCATGAGATATTGCTTGATCGGATTAAATTTTGCTTCACACTTTTCCTCCCATTTGATGGGACATTTTTATTCAATAGATGTGTAAATGGTAAGCTTTTTTCTGCCAGTTGAGCTATAAACCTCCTGATGGATTGTATTCATCCTTCCAGTGATCGGAGCTGACTGATATTTCATGGTGGTGGCATGTCCATTATAGCTTGTAATTTTCCTGGATCAACCTCTATGCCCTTTTATGAAACAATGTATCCCAGGAGTTTTCCAGATTTAACACCGAAGACACATTTCTTTGGATTGAGTCAAACATTGAACTTCTCCATTCTGATAAAGATCTTTAATAAGATTTCTAGATGTCCTTCTCTTGTGTTGGATTTGGCCAATAAGTCATCCACATAGTCTTCCATGAAGGTGTACATCATGTCATGGAAAACGGTGGTCATTGCTCTTTGATAAGTCGCTCCTGCATTCTTAAGCCCAAATGGCATGACATTCCAACAATAGGTACCCCAAGGGCACGTGAAAATTGTTTTATCTTGATCCTCTGGTGCAATCTTTATTTGGTTATATCCTGAAAATCCATCCATTAATGAATACATTGCATGGCCAACAATTAAATCAACAATCATATCCATGTTTGGCAAAGGGAAGTCATCTTCAAGACATGCTTTGTTCAAATCTCTTAAATTTGTACAAATTCTAATCCTTCCATCTAGCTTTAAAATAGGTATGATATTGGAGATCCATTTTGCATAGTCAATAGACCGAATGAATCCAACATCTAAAAGCTTCTTTAACTCTTCTTTAACCAATAATGCAACATGTGGATGCATTTTTTTGAGTTTTTGCTTCACAGGTTCTACCCCTGTGTTTATAGATAGATGATGCATTATCAGATTAGGATCTAACCATGGCATATCGACATATGACCAAGCGAAGTTGATTTGATTATCCTTCAAGAAAACTTTGTGAATTTTAGTACTTCTCTCACTATTAATGATGCTGCAAGTTGCAATATTTTTGGATGCTCTATTGTACCTATGTTGGTTGATTCTATTGGTTTAATCAAAACAAAAGATCTTTCTTGATAATGTTTGGGAAAAGTATTAAGTTTCTCATCCTTTAGTGCCTCAAAAAGGTTTTCACCATTCGATTCACTCTTTATTTTTCTCTTGTTGTGATATACCACTGCCATTTTTTGGTTTTCACTGATAGATCTATCTTTTATTTCATTTATGTTGCAGATAAGAGACTTGACACCCTCCCTATCAAAATCTTGATTATGAAATTCTTTAATGGAACAATTGTTTTCTTGATTAGATGAACAAAGGAAATTTACAATATCCTCATCATCACGGAATGTAGGGATATGGATAGGTGCATCATTGTCCCAATCAATAAGTTTTGAATAGACTAAAGGTATGGGATCATTAGGTTGGGTAAAGTATTGAGTTGTCAAAGTCATGACATGGTAGTCATTTTCATGATGGACAAGGTCTATGATGGTATTCTCCTGTCGATTATCAATCTTGTTAAAATCTGAATCATCCTCAGTTGATTCATCATCATATCGTGATTCAAATTCAAGTGATTGTGTTCCCGAGCTTTCTCCTTGTATGAGAACGGGTGCATATTTTTGTATGGTATCAACTTGTTTGTCTCTCCAAAATTCATCGTTATAGATGGTGTCCCATTCATATTCATTGGAATCAGTGTTTGAATTGTTCTACAATTGGAAAACTGATCCATAAATTTTTTGTAGAGTGACATCTTCATGGGGTTTATCTAAAATTGATTCTCCTTCATGAGTTTGTTGTGCTTGCTATGAAGTTGAATCTTCTGTATCCTTACCATATCCAAGTCCCATTTTATCTTTTGGATGTATTGAAATAGGATAAATTGGCTCAATGATTCCTTCTTTTCTTTTTCCTATAGGACCATTTCCTTCATATCCCATTCTTTGCATGATAGTATACCCTTTACCATATTGTTCGGTAGTTAACTTGATGTGCAAGAGAGATTCATCTTCATCTTTGTATAGCCAACTTAGGATGTCCCTATCTTTGGCTTCTTCCTCAATAGTGTTAGCTTTAATTAATTGTCCATAAGACTTTGTGATTGGCACAAAAGCTTGGGATGTAGAGGCTATTGTGATATTTTGATTTGATAGGGTTGACTGACCATGTGACCTCAAAGAAGGAGGTAAGCTAGAAAGGCATATTGAATATTCACCTACTCCTTTTTCTTTTAAATGTAGCTTGGTGTCAAGATTCTTTGTCAATTCTTGCAATTGGCCTTGTAGATTGGAAGAAGAGGCAGTAAGAGCCTCCCTATTGTGTGGTACAAAGGCGTCTTGAGTTGCTAAGAGATTTGAACAAGTTTGGGTGCTATTGTAGTCAGCTTGTATAGTTATTTCTTGTCCATCATATGGAAACTTGATGCATTGATGGTACATTGATGGTACCACTTTCATATCATGAATCCATGGATGACCCAAAAGTATGTTATAGGAAAGATCATGATCTAGAACCTAACAAAAGGTATTTTTCACAATAGGTCCCACTCTGATAGGTAGCATTATTAGTCCTTTAGAAGCTCTTTCTTCATCATCATATTCCTTGATAGTTATTTTTCTTCGTGGATCAATGGAATTTTTTGATATTCCTAAGGAATGTATTAGCTTTAAAGTACAAATGTTTAAACCGGCTCCTCCATCTATCAAGACACGTCTGATTCGGTGTTTATGGATAGGGACTTCAAGATAAAGTGATGAATTATGCAGATGTGTCATGGAGGCATCATCCTTTTTAGAGAATGAAAGACAAGTGGGGGAAGAAAAATGTCCCACCATAGCTTGAAATTTGTCTACATCCATATCAGCGTCTATGGTTGTGTTTACAAGAGCTTCTTCTAAAATATTCTTGTGTACGAGAGATATTTTGAGAAGTTCAAGGATGGAGATTTGAGCTGATGTTTTTTCTCAATTGATCAACTAGATTATAATGACTTGGAGGAGGAATAGCTACCTTAAATGAACTTCCTTTTAAGACAACTTTTTCTTGTCCTCTCATAGTCACATTAACCTGTTGATATTCTTGTTTTTCCTTGATTTTGATAACATTAACCCACTGATCATCGACATAGATGTGGCAGATTATGTTGTCTTCAACATTATTTATACTTTTCACTTTGGTATTTGATGTTTCCCCATTTTGATATTTTGGGAAAGGATCTTTGAATTCTTGATGATCATTGTTGGTATGATGTCCCTCAATTGTGATAGTTCCATTGTCAATTAAATCTTGTACTAGATTTCACAAGGCTTGACAGTTATTTGTTCTATGACCTTTACATCAATGATAATTGCAATAATACGAGTCATTCCATGATGGTGGTTTAACTTGTGGCTCATAATCTATTTGTGGTGGTAAGGTGATAACCTTATTATCGAGAAGCTCCTTGAGAGTAGACTCAAGAGATTGACCCAAAGTGGTAAAATTCCATCGATTTGAAAAGAAAGGACGTCTAGATGGATTTGATGTTTGGGTATTGCCAAGATTTTTATTGAAATTACCACGATTATCCTTGGTTTTCTGATTGGTCATGCTTTCTTGATTGAAGTTTTGTCCTTGTTGATTGTTGTTTCCTTCTTGGTTGGTATTTCCTTGTTGGTTGTTTCCTGGAGCACTTGATAGGTCGAAGATAGATGGTCATTTTCGTAGATTGTTTTCATCCACTATACAATCATTGACAACATTTTTATTTTTATTCTAAAACCTTGTTTTATCATTGTTGTTATGGTTGGATGAACTTGGATTATCAAGTTTTATCACTCCTCTTTTGACCAAGGCCCCTTCAATGGTAATTGTGTTTTCAATCAATTTTTCAAAGTTAGGAGGACAATGAAGATTAAGCCTATAGCTTAATTCTTGATTGAGGCTATTGATGAAGATATCCATCTTTTCCTTTTTAGGAACAGGACGGGAATATCGTGCAAACAATCTTCTCCATCTTTGCAAAAACGTAGTGAAAGATTCCCCTACTTTTTGTCTCACTTTACAAAGATCAAGCATGGTTATCTGGTGTTGGATGTTGTAGGCGTATTGTGATATAAACTAATTTATTAACTCCTCAAAGGTTTTGATGGGGGGAGTGATCTTGGAAAGCCACTCCATGGATTGTCCACCCAAACTTCGTGGAAACAATTGCATTAAGTAGGTATCTTCATAAGCGAATTCTAGACTCGTATTTCAAAAATCCCTCACATGTTTAATGGGGTGAGTTTTTCCATTGTACCTATCAAATTTAGGGATTTCACAATGTTTTGGAAAAGGAATCATTTGAAGACTCCTATCAAATAGATAAGGACATATGCCATCCAAAACATACTTCTTTGTTTTTCCCCCTTGCATTTCCTTTATTTTCCCTTGTAATTCTTTTATCTGTTGAGTAAGGGCACTAAAATCATTAAGAGGAGTTTCAGGATTCTCTTTAATCCCTTCTATATCAAAATCGGCAGGTAACTTAGCTCCTTGATTAGCTAATGAAAGGAAATATCTTTCTTTGTTTCGTTCTAAAATCCTTTCCATAAAAGTATGGAATTGTGGATCCTGCTTTGCTTCTTGAAGCTTTTCTTCTATTATCTCTTCAATATGAAATGGATTCTCTTCCTTCTCACTATTATCACCCATTTTTCTTGTGGTACTTTCTCTTTCATCTTTTTCTATGTTCTTTTGAGATCTCGTGACAACAGGCATAAGCTTTGCCCCAAATTATACTAACTTTTGATCAAAAGAATGAAATAGTGCAATTTTTTTTTTTATGGATATGAAAGTCATAATAGAATGAAGATTCTATGACTTAAAATATTTCTAGTCTTTAGCTCATGTTTTTCCTTGATTGAAAGGATGAAAGTCCTATTTGCGGGAGATTAAACAAAAGATCAAGAAAAAAATGAATTTGCACTTTATGAAGTTTGATCATAGCTTCGTAAAAAGATGGATTTGTGATAAATTCCTAATGTGATTGAGTTCTCTATTGCAGAAATTGATTTGGATGAGTAGAATATTCAATTGCATGTTGGGGAATACAATAAGAATGAATATGTTGACTGTGGTTGTGCCTTTGAAAAAGGGCTCTTCTTTGAAAGAAAGCTTGCAAGTATAATGGTTCTATAGCATAATCATCAGTTAAACCTCTAACAAAGTCATGATATCGATGGATAAAGGTTCTATGTTTAAGTAAAACCTTTCAACTTTGGTACAAGAATCATCTTTTCTTTAATAATTTCTTGTAGCTAAGTGGTTTCTTTGGCTTTTTGATTCGTTTGAGAATGGATTTATTAACAAAGGTTGTGGATTTCCAATCTCTTAACATGAGAGTAATAAATGTAATTGTGCGTTTTGGATGATATTTTGTCTAAATTAGTGTGAGTGAGAACACAAAAAACACCTTGAAAATAGTTGTTTTTAAGTCCTATACTAAACATTAAGTGTATGATCAAAATATTTTTCAAAAATTGTTTTCACAGGTTTTACACATGACAGATAGTTCAAGCAGACTCACTCTTAGTACTCAGGTAGGTCACCATAATAATCAACAGCCCACATCTTAGAACTGTATCGACTCACACAGTCATGTCAGCCCTGAAGGGGTGCCTGTGTTTTTGTCTTTTCAAGGTGCGTACTCAGAGTGACGGAAGTGGATACTGGATGCTTTGAGCAAACGGTCCTTGGCAGTTATATGGTGAGTATCTTGGGGGTAGATTCTTCCCTCCCCTGCACTGTGATTATTATGATGTTCAGAAACTAACTTTGGTTGGATACTACACTAAGTTCGTAGTAAGGGTTTCTGTTCTGTGCAGCAATAATAAACTCCCTCAGGAGACCTCCCAACCTTTAGAACAAAGGCTTTAGGGATGGTTATCTTTCACACTACCGTCGAATGGGATTTTCATCAACCATCTGCATTTGATTAAAGTGGGTTAGAAAACTTGGCTTTAGTTGTTCCCACTTAGGTCGTTCTCGTAGGGTGAGTACTTTTTCCCACTACGGCAAGCCTTCTAAAAGGTTTTAACAAAGCTTAAAATTGCATGAAATAGAATAGATGAATTTGACATTTTGATCACCCAATTAAGGGGAGAGCATAGGCCTATCACCATTTAATCATAGCAAGCAAGATTTCAATTTTAATCCCAAATAAATATCTTTCTATGCTACGTGAAGATATTTCTTCACAAAGACATGGAGTTCTTTTTAGTCCAAAATAGAAAAGGAGGTGACTATCCTAGGATTTCTTCATTTGTTTGAATTAAGTGACTATCCTAGGATTGATTCATTCCAATTAAGTGACTATCCTAGGAATGTTTCATTTTTTTTAAAGCTCTTACTAGCCGCGGTCACATCGGATCACGTCGGATCTAGTCAAATTTTACTTAAGTCACATATTACAATTGCAAACTTATAAATTCTATGCTAAGATAAATAAATGCACTAAAACAGATGTCAAGAGCACTAAAACAAAAATGCTCTAAGGAAACTACAAATAGCGCTATGTAATCATTAAAGGGCACTACAAAATTAGTAAAGAGTGCTATGGAATCACTAAAATATGTTGTGGAATCCTCCATGGGTGCTGAAGAACCTTCAATGAGCACTAAAACAGACTTAAAGAATGATAAAACAGAGTAAAAGAGTGCTAAACTGAGTGTGATATGTGCTAAAGTGTGTTTGATGCGCTAATATGCTCTTCTAGTCGTAACCTGTCAACAAAAATCTACACAGAGATATTAAAATTGGGGCAAGAGCCCCACGGTGGGCACCAAAAATGTGTGTGGGAAATGTTAGTATCAAAATGATATGAGAAAAACACACCAATGCAACATTAAACTAAAGAAAGCTAAATAGAATGAAATCAAAGAAATCAAACAGAGCTTCTTTAGAATCATTCCATTGTCCTCTATCTACAATGATTTGCTTGAAGTTGTTGCTCTCAGATTGTATAAGCAAAGCTTCTCAGAATGGCAACCTGCAGAACGAGTATGCAAAGAGAGAGAATACTTCTCTATCCTATATGTTTGTGAAGTGAAATGTTGGTTTGTGGATATGCACAGGGGCTGTGGATTATGAATGCTATTGAATCTATGATATGACGATGATAGGCCATGATATGGATTGCTAATATGCTATGCTATGCTATGCTATGATTCTAGAGGCTATGGAAGTTGAAAGGCTGATTGACTATAGTTTTCCTATATGCAAGCTTCTCTCCCTTTTCAAAGACCCAATAGTCCTTTTTATAGATTTTTATAGGCAAGAGCCTAGCTGGCAAAGATCAATGGCTATGAGATTGTCTGGTAAATTTGAATGGTGAAAGATTGAGAGGTTGAGAGGAAGATGGAAGATGTTGGGAGCTTGGAGAGAAGAATGGAGGTTTGTCTTCAACCCACAGGAACAACTTTGCTCAGAAACAGAGAAATTTGTTAATTTTCTATTTTGAAGTTATTTCACAGTTGTTGTAGATAATCCAATATTAAATAAATAAATTTATTTAATTTTATGTGAGTTTGAGGATTTAAAACATTTTTGAAATATTTAATGTGAATGGACATTAGAAGATTTAATTATATATTTGGAATATTTGATTACGAATAGACTTTAGAAGAATTAATTAAATATTTGAGATATTTAATTGTGAATGGAATTTAGAAGATTTTTTGAAGAGAAGAATATTTAATCTTTATTTGAATAAAATATTCAAGCCAAGATTATATATGATAATTAATATAAATAAATCATAATGTTTATTTAATTAATTAAGAAATGGATAAGAAAAGTGATTAAATAAAGTTATTTATTTAATTGAAATGAAAGAATAAACAATATAAATAAATTATTTAGATTTATTTATACCAGACTATTGAGATGTGACCATTTTTAGGTGTATACATTTCTTTAATCAAAGAGTTAAAAAAATAATTAGCAATAAGATCAGGGATATTAAAAATACATCATAATACTCAAATTATGAGCATATCCAGAGCTCATCATCTGCCCCCTACTTAACCTAATGATGGTCCTCCAACATTAAGCTTCCTGGTTTTTTCTCTAAAATCCATAGGAGCAGTATGGCTTTGTGATGAAGTTCCAAATTTATAGTAGAAGCCTCTGAAATGTTGCCATCTTTCATATCTGTAGGTTTATGTATCCTTATTAACATTTGTAGCTCGATAAGGATAAAGTGGCCACATTAAAATGGGAGGTTGAAATGTTATTGGCAACCATAAGTCAAACCTCTTCTGAAGACCAAGTTGCATGTACTTCTCTGTCCTTCCAAGGGCTACTTTAAAATTTAGGGGGCTATGAGGCTCAGATTTCCAAAGACCATCAGTTAGTTTTTCCCATCTCTTTTCAATTCTAGAAGAGGAAAGCTTCAAAAATAGATATGGTTGGTCTTTGAATTCTTCATACACTTGCTTCCTGATATCGAATATTTTTATTCTTTCTATTTGATTATTGAACCCATATGCAATAGTAAGCCAAGTTTTCAGCATTGTGTAAGGATTTGAGCTTTCATGTCACAGTGGGAGAGGTTCATCCCTTTCAACCTCTTCATAGGCCTCCAATTGTCTACCATAATTAGCTTCATTAGCCGCCCAAGACATGAGTGACCTCAAATGAATATCACCAATATAAAGAAGTGGATTCCACTCTATTTCAGAGGGAATTATCAAGCCATGCAAATAAAATTCTCACAAAGAATTCTTTAGCCAACTAGGGGCTACTTGGTATGCATCAAAAAATTCTTTGGCTATATGAATAACAGGATCTAAATTGCTTGAAATTCTCATTAATTGAAACCAAAGAAATTGCTCTTGTAGGCACATAGCATAAATCCTAGGTGGTGGTCTACATTCCACAATTTTACCAGTTATTTTCATCATTTCATCCATTTTATTTTTCATTTCTTGGATTTCCTGTTTCTGCCTTTCAATTTCTCTTTCCAATTTCTTCTTCTCTTCTTCCCAAATACTTTGTTGAATTTCAGTCTTAGCTAAGTGGTGGAAACTCAAGGTTTGAAATGTGACCGGTCTCCATGTGGTCCTAAGGTATTCCAAAAATTCAATCAAAATTGTCTTCTTATAAACAACCATTGCCTAACAAGTTACAGGGGTAATAGTGTGTCATTGGACACTTCTAATTGTTTAGTCTATTCTTCCTCTTGCTACAAGATGAATTCCTATTGCTGCATTGGGAGAGATTGTGTTGCTTCTAAAACTTTCCTAGCCGCTTTAGCCAAGTCATCAAGACTTGGAATTCCCCTTTCATTACCACTAACATGTGGTTCCTCAACTTCCATTGGCTCATTTTGCACTTCCCCATGAACAAAAAATGGACTTTGTGCAACATTCTCAGACACATCTTGAGAAACATCATGACTAAGTTCTTTAGATTCCTTATAAATTATTATAACTTTAGGTTGAGTAGATGTTGAGGTGACTTTACGTTGTTTCCTTACTAAAGCTCTTTTTGGAAATGTTGTGGCTGAAGGAGGCACTCTCATGGATTTCCTCTTTTTGACTTTCCTATAGGATTCAAACTCAACAGAAGAAGACGATGGTCAACTTGTAGTGGCAACAGGTGTTCCTATAGGAGAAACTACTATAGGAGAAGATGTTGTAGGAGAGGAACACTGTTGTTTTTAAACATGAGGGTCAGACTCTGGGGTCTGTTCAACCCTAGATGATTCTCCTACCTTTGTTTTTCCTTTTTCTCTTTTACTAGCAGAGCTAGTTTGTACATGGGTGGAGGGATCTAGTGTGGTGGCTGTAGGAGTAGATGATTCTTTCTCTGCTTCCCTAATTGTAGATTATGTTCTCTTTTTCTTTTTCTTGGGTTGTGCAGGGAGTGCTCTAGGAGGCTCTAGAAGTTACAGACCCTTTTGGGCAACAAATTCTTGCTAGGAAAGGGGTGATACATCCCTCAGGGAACGCTCAATCAAGAGTTTAATGAGGGAATGATGGGCTATAGAGTTGTCCCTACATAGCTAAACCATGCCTCATATGACTCAATAAGTTAAAATGGTAGGAATGTAAATAGGAAAAGTGTCCCTCACAAGTCAAGTACCTGATTATTGTTGGAATATGTGCCTCAATCCTTACTAAAATGAAACTCCTTGAAGGAAAAGTTGGTGTGACATCATGGATGTCTGGTTGACTAACTATTCTGAATCTCTTGAAATATTCATATTGTTGTGATAGGGTTGATGTCTTGTTGAATGAAGTTTGTCGTTGTGACTCTCTGTGTTCGGCATGACCTTTTGGTGATCGGTAGAACTCTGGGTGACAGTTGATCTTATCAGGCTAAGTCATGGGTGTCGGAGAGAGGTCCCAACGAATGGTGAATGCCTCACCGATAGCATATAGTTATCAGGCTAACACAAGGATCTCGGGGTGATCTCTCAGTGAGAAGGTAAGTCTCACTGATGGGGGTTTTTTCTTGGTTCATTTGCAGTGACTTCAAAGACTTGGGCATGAAGTCTTGGTGACCGATGTATGTCTTGCCAATGTTGGGCTAACATAAGGATCATCGAGGAGAGGTCTCAATGAAACTGGAAAGTCTCACCGACAAGAGGATTCTCATGGTACCTTTGCAGTAACAAAAGACTTCATTGAGAAGTATTGGTGGCTTGGGTAAGTCACACTGATGGTCTTCGATAAGACTTGGGGTGCTCAGAGAAAGGTCACGGTGAAAGACATGAGTCTTGCAGATAGTATGTGACATTCAGTGGAAGCTTTATCTTTTAGTATGATGTCTCACCAAAACCGTGGGGTCTTACCGATAGAAGTAAGGCTTTGGTGTAGCATGTAGTGGTTGATGGGAAGTCTTGGCGAGAATGAAGTGTCTTCCCAATAGTATATCTCATCGTTGTGGCTTCTGACTTCAATATGAGTCTCATCGAAGGGAAACTCATGACAACATAACTCGAAGACTTCGATATGAGGTCTTGGCAAGATCGGTATGTCTTGCCAATGGTCTCTCTGAGTTTGATATGACTTATGGTTTTCGGTATGAGTCTTATCGAATGAGAATCCTCTTGCCGACTGTTGGGCTCTGATGCTGATATCAATAGCGAATACTTTGTGGCATCGGGGAGACACTGTTAGTGTCTCACTGATATGCCAAAAAAGTTGAATTTCGTTGACCGTGTGCCCATCCTATGTGGCATCCTGTTGGACCAATTAGAGGAAGCAGTTTTCAAACTGATGATGTTTGTTTTTTTGTAACTGTTGCAGCACTGGAGAAAAATAGCTTCCAAGGAAAAATCTAAAATGGCATGGAAAATTTCTTCGATGAAGATCTGGTGGATAAGGAAGCACATAAGATAAAATCAAAATGTGAATAGAATAAAAGCAGATCGATTTTGATTTGAGAAGATGATGAGTGAGTCGAATTGTTGAGAGGATTTTATGTAACAAGAAGAACAATTAATGTACCTACTGAGAACTGATAACCAAAGAGTTGTATTTCTAATTGTATGTAATTTTGTTGTTACTATAATACAAAGAAATTCAGCTTGGTGTGGTGGGTTTTTTCTCGAAAGGGTTTCCCATGTAAATCTATTGTTCAGTTGTCTTTGTGTACTTGCTCTATTTTTGTAAATCTTTCATGTGTGTCTTAATTAGATTGTAATTTGAAAATTAAAAGCCTTGCATTGCATTCTTCCCTTTGGATTTGACATTAGAAAAGTGTTTCCGCACCTCTTCTTTCCTTACAAGTGGTATCAGAGCCTGGCCAGTTGTGTTGTCCTTGTTAGTGCGTTGGGTTTTTTGTGTCAATCCTTGTCTAGTGGGAGTTTTGTAGAGGTCTGATAGTTTAATTAAAAATTAAGATGGTGAGCACATCTGAAAGAATGGATATAGAGAATTTCAATGGTAGCAATTTTGAGCTGTGGAAACTCATAATGGAAGATCTGTTAGTAGACCGAGATCTTTGGACTGCTATGTCAAGAACAATGCCTCAAGGCATGAAGCAAGAGGATTGGGACCTTGCAAATAGAAATTCTAAGTAGCTGAAAAGGCTCTATTTGGTAGACTCTATTATTCTGAACGTGCATGAATAAAATACTGCATCTTCCTTGTGAAAAAGATTAGTATCTATTTATCAAGGAAAGTCCTTGGTGAACAAGTTGTTTATAAGGAAGAAGTTGTACTCTTTGAGAATGCAGGAAGGAGAGTCTGTTGCCAATCACTTAAATGCTTTCAACATGTTGATTGCTCAGTTGACATCTATTAGTGTGAAGATTGAAGATGAAGATCGTTGCATGCTATTGTTGTGTTCTTTGCCTAATTCTTGGGATCATCTGGTGATGGCCATTGGGAGTACAACATCCACATTGAAGATGGAAGATGTTGTTGCTTCTCTATTATCAAAAGAAATTAGAAGAAAATATTTTGAGATGGAAAAGGAGGCTCTCGCTGTCAGAGGTAGACCAAAGGAGAAAGGCAAGAAGAAGGACAAGAAGTCCATATCGAAATCAGAAGGGAGATCGAAGTCTCCTGGCAAGAAGTCAAAGGTGAAGTGTTGGAACTATGAGCAACCTAGTCATGTCCAAAAGGATTGCAAAGAGGAGGAAAAGAAGAAGAATAACTCTTTTGGAAATGATTCTTCTCATACTGATGCAGATGCCTTCATTGCAGCTTTGGGTACACGGGCATCAGATGATGTATGGCTGATTGATTCTGAGCATCTTTCCACATGACAACTCATAGAGAATGGTTCGTGAAGTATGAAGAATACAATGGTGGAAAGGTGTATTTTGCAAGTGATTCATCTTTGAAAATTTTTGGTCGTGGAAGATTTAGAATTCAATTCCCTGATGGAAGAGTGAAAGGAATCAATGATGTGATGCACATACTAGGTCTGGCTCAAAATCTACTTTCTATAAGTAAGCTAAATGATATCAGAGCGCATGTCATGTTCTCTGGAAATTGCTGCAAGATGACTAGAGGCTCTATGGTGTTGGCTAGGGTTGCTCGAATTGGTACCTTGTACAAGTTGGATACACAAGCTATCTAATGCAATAGTGTCTCTGCAAAGTCACTTAATGTTACTCATGGAGAAAAGAAGGAAAACTTTCTTGATGGAGTAAACGCCATGGAGGTTAAACTTCTAGCAAAAAATACTATGCTCTAGCATCATAGGCTTGGCCACACTGGTGAGAAAGGTTTAAAAACTTTGAAAAATAAAAACCTAGTAGAAGGGCTTGAAGATTGTAACTTTGAGTTCAATTTTTGTGAACATTGCATATATGGAAAGTAGCACCGTGTTTCATTTTATTCCAGTCCTCACAAAACTTCTAGTTTGCTTGATTATATACATTCTGATGTGTTTGGTCTAGTTAATGTTCCTTCTTTGTCTAAATCAAGATACTATGTGTCCTTTATTGATGATTATTTAAGAAGAGCATTATATATTTTCTGAAAAGTAACTCAGAAGTGTTCAGTTGATTTAAGGAATTTAAAAAACTTGTAGAAAATCAGACTGGTAGAAAAATAAAAAGTTTAAGGACTGACAATGGCGGTGAGTTCTGTTCAGATGATTTTGAAAGGTACTATAAAGATCATGGGATCAAAAGACACAAGACTACACCTTACACTCAACAACAAAATGGAGTTGCTAAAATTTTCAACAGGACAATAATGGAAAGAGCACGAAGTATGCTAAGCAGTGCTGGCTTGGAGGAGAATTTTTGGGTTGAAGCAGTCTCTATAGCATGTTACTTGGTAAAGCGCTCTCCTAACTTTTCTCTTGTTGAGAAGACACCTTTGGAAGCATGGTCTAGAAAGAAGCCCTCTCTTATACATATTCGTGTCTTTGGCTGTGAATCATATGCATATGTGCCATTTAAAAAAGATCCAATTTGGAAAACAAAGTTGTAAAGTGTATTTTTATTGGCTATAGTGCTGGCATAAAAGGATACAAGCTTTGGAATCCTGAGACTGAGAAGGTTTTTCATAGTAGAAGCATTATCTTTCATGAACTGAAACCTTCTACTTTGGATCTGCAGTTAGATAAGAAATCAAAAAATGAAAAGGTTGTAGCAACAATTCCTCCAACACTAGATAAAGAGGAATTGAAAAAACAAAATGTACCTGATACTGAGGAGAGCTCTAGTAGCTCTGAAAGTTTTGAGGAAGATGGAGAACCACCTTAGCCTCAGCCTATGAGGAGTTCAACTCATGAAAGAAAGCAACCTGATAGGTATGGGTTTTCTTTAATAGAATCTAATTGTCCTTATGCTTTAATTTCTAGTACTGATGAACCTAGGACTATGAAAGAGGCATTTAAAATTGTCTGATTCAAGCTCTTGGTTGGAAGCCATGAATGAAGAAATGACATCATTAGAAAATAATGAAACTTGGAATTTGGTTCCATTGCCTAAAGGCAGAAAATCTATAGGTTGCAAATGGATATTCAAAAAGAAAATAGGTCTGGATGGTAGTGTGGAAAAATATAAAGCGAGGTGGTTGCAAAAGGTTATTCTCAGGTAGAGGGAATTGATTATGGAGAAATATTTTCTCCTATAGTTAAGCTGACATCTATTAGATTTCTTTTGTCACTTGTAGCAGTGTATGACTTAGAAAATGAGTAGATGGATGTGAAGACAACATTTCTTCATGGTGATCTTGAAGAAGAAATTTATATGTCCCAGCCGGAGCACTTTGTGGAGAAAGGTAAAGAAAGACTGGTTTGCAAGTTAAAGAAATCTTTGTAGGTTTTAAAACAGTCCCCTAGAATGTGGTACCAAAAGTTTGACACGTTTGTTTTGTCATTGGGATTTGTAAGATCAAAATGTGATCAATGTGTGTATTACAAAGCTGAAAGTGATCAAGTCCTTATTATTGCACTCTACGTTGGTGATATGATGTTCATAGGTAATAGTAAGCTAATGATTTCTGATCTTAAGTCTTAGTTGACTACAAAGTTCAAGATGAAAGATCTTGGTGCAGCAGGGTACATTATGGGAATGGAAATAACCAAGGACAAGGAAAATAGAAAACTTTGGCTCAGTCAGTGTAAGTATATCATGACTATTCTAGAGAGATTTTGTATGACTGAGTGCAAGTAGCTAGTTGTTCTAGTTATGCAGGGAATGAAGCTATCTGTTGAGGAATGCCCAAAATCTTCTTGTAAGATGGAGGACATGACTAGTGTTCCTTATGCAAGTGCAGTTGGTAGTCTCATGTATGCTATGGTCTGTACAAGGCTAGACATTGCCCAAGCAGTGGGAGTTCTCAGTCGTTGTATAGAAAATCTTGGAAGAACACATTGGGATGCTGTGAAGAGAGTGTTTAGACATCTGAAGGGTACTTCAAACTATGCTTTGTGTTACCATGGTAACTTGGTTGAATCACAGAGAACTCCTAGTATTCAAGGTTATGTGGATTCTGATTGGGCAGGAGACATTGATAGTAGAAGATCCACCAGTGGATATTTTTTCATGATGAATGGTGGTGCAGTGAGTTGGATGAGCAAGCGGCAGGCTGTAGTCACTTTTTCCACTATAGAGGCAGAATACATGACAGCAACACATGCCTGTAAAGAAGCAATCTAGTTAAAAAAAATTTGTTCTAACATTGGTTTTGATGTAGAAAAGATTACTATCTACTGTGACAGTCAGAGTGCTATATGTTTGGAAAAGAATCCTACTTTCCATGCTAGGACGAAACATATAGATGTATAGTATCACTTTGTACGAGATATGGTGGAGGATGGGAAGGTCTCTTTGGAGAAAGTGGATACTCTGGAGAATGTTGCAGATGCATTGACGAAGCCTATGAGCACAGACAAGTTCAGGTGGTTTGCTAGCTCGATGGGACTCTTGCCCAAGAATTTCAGTAGTTTTATTATGCTTTAGAGGTGTCAGTAAGATATTTGTCAAGTGCGATCTTGTTGGAATATGTGCCTCAATCCTTACTAACATGAAACTCCTTGAAGGAAAATTTGGTGTGAAATCATGGATGTCTGGCCGACTAACTATTCTAAATCTCTTAAAATATTCATATTGCTATGACAAGGTTGATGTCTTTCCAAATGAAGTCTATCGCTGTGACTCTCCGTGTTCAACATGACCTTTTGGTGATCGGTAGAACTCTGGGCGATAGCTAATCTTATTAGGCTAACTCACGAGTGTCATAGAGAGATCCCAGTGAATGGTGAATGTCTCACTGATAGCATACAGCTATCGGGCTAACACAAGGATCTAGAGGAGATCTCTCAGTGAGAGGGTCAGTCTCGCCAATGGGGGTTTTCTCTTGGTTCCTTCGTAGTGACTTCAAAGACTTCAAAATGAAGTCTTGGAAACTGATGTATGTCTCGCAAATGTCAAGCTAACATAAAGATCATAGGGGAGAGGTCTCATCAAAACTAGAAAGTCTCACCGACAGGAGGATTCTCGTGGTGCCTTCGCAGTAACAAAAGACTTCATTGAGAAGTCTTGGTAGCTTGGGTAAGTCACACCGATGGTCTTCGGTAAGACTTGGAGTTCTTAGAGAAAGGTCACGATGAAAGACACGAGTCTTGCCGACAGTATGTGACATTTGGTGGAAGCTCTATCTTTCAGTATGATGTATCACCGAAACCATGGGGTCTTTCCAATAGAAGTAAGGCTTCGATGTAGTATGTAGTGGTCGATGGGAAGTCTTGGTGAGAACAAAGTGTCTTGCTAATAGTATATCTCATCGCTATGACTTCTGACTTCGATATGAGTCTCACCGAAATGTGATTGTCATGCCAAAAGGAAACTCATGATGGCATAACTTGAAGACTTCAATATGAGGTCTTAGCGAGATCGGTATGTCTTGCCAATGGTCTCTTTGAGTTTGATATGACTTATGGTTTTTGGTATGAGTTTTGTCGAATGAGAATCCTCTTGCTGACTATTGGAGTCTAAAGCCGATATCAATAGCGAATACTTTATGGCATCGGGGAGACACTATTAGTGTCTCATCGATATGCCAACAAAGTTGAACATTGTTGACCGTGTGACCATCCTGTGTGGCATCCTGCTAGACCAATCAGAGGAAGCGGTTTTCAAACTGATGATGGTTGGTTTTTTGTAACTGTTGCAACACTGGAGAAAAATAGCTTGTAGGGAAAATTTTGAAATGGCATGGAAACTTTCTTCGATGGAGATCTAGCAGATAAGGATGCACATAAGATAAAAGTAGAATGTGAATAGAATAAAAGTAGATCGATTATGATTTGAGAAGATGATGAGTGAGTCAAATTTTTGAGAGGATTTTCTGTAACAAGAACAATGAATGTAGCTACTGAGAACTAATAACTAGAGAGTTGTATTTCTGATTGTATGTAATTTTGTTGATATTGTAATACAAAGAGATTCAACTTGGTGTGGTGGGTTTTTTCCTGAAAGGGTTTCCCACATAAATTTTTTGTTTAGTTGTCTTTGTGTACTTGCTCTATTTCTGTAAATCTTTCATGTGTGCCTTAATTAGATTGTAATTTGAAAATTAAAAGCCCTGCATTGCAATCTTCCCTATGGATTTGACATTAGGAAAGTGTTTCCATACCTCTGCTTTCCTTACAATTATGAGGATGGCATATTCCGAGTATGGAAAAGTCAGTGACACTCATTTGCATCCTTGTTTGGAAACCTCCAAGGGTCCATCAGTTGGTACTGTAAATTTTGCCCTAGCAGAGACAACATCTAAAGAAAAAATTTCTCCTACCACCGGAAGCCTAGTTACTGTTGCAATTCATTCTTCTATTATAGCCACTGTCAAACCCCACACTGTAGCTTCTCCTTCTAAAAGAGTTCTCAAAAACTCGCCTGCAACTTCCTCATTAAAGGAATCTAACCTTAGAAAATAATTCAGCCATCCGCAATTGCTAAATTCTTGAACTGTTTGAGGATTTTGTGTTAAGAGCTCATGAGTTACAGGCTCACGTCTTACTAATTGGCTACCCATATTCACAAATTATCCCAGCTCAAACTTGTTTTTGAAAATTCAAAAAAAAAATTTCTACTTTGTCATCACTTTCCTTTAATTTTCCAAGAATAACTCAAAGAATACATACATGAAATGATTGTTACGAACTACCCAAATCAAGCAGTTAATTAATGTTTAGGATAAAAACACATAGTCATATTTGGAAAGTACAAGAAAATAAAAATATCTTATTAGTTGTGATAGTGACATAAGAAAAGATTTGAAATGGATTAACCCTGCCCCCTACTTAAAATTTGACATGTTTCCACACATGTGCGAAAGGGTAGGTGAAGATTAGGCAATAATGATTGATATGTACATAGTAGTTAATGAATAAATGAAATAAATAAATTATGTGACAACAAAATATATTGTGTACCTTTTAATAAATGCTCGTACATGCTAGGAAAGATCACAACTCAACATGAAATGACGGCTGGAATTGAAACCATAAATGAGGGTTGTACAATAGGATGGATGACGTGGAAGAAAAGAGAATGAATGGTGGTGATGGATGAAAAGAAGAGAAAGTGGATCCCTTAAAAGGAAACCTTTATTATGGGCATGTAACTTGGAATTTTAAAGAGATGCTATATGAAAAAGGATGAAGCCCTTTGCTATAGGAAGATCAATGGACGCATCCAAAATAAACTACTTCATAAATTCTTCTTTGGATGCTGGCTTATGATACAGCCTAAGACGGTGTCCATGAACCAGTAGCTTGAATCAGACATGATCTATTGTAGCTAACTGAACTGAACAATTATCAAACACATTTTCTATTTCATAAGGACCAAGCCATCTTGTGGTTAGTTTACCTTGATTTTCCTTGTACCTAGAGTCATAGAGCAGCGCCCAATCACCGACAAAGAATTGCTTAGTTCTGATATGGTGGTCATGCCATTTTTTTCTTTGTTGTTGGATAGCTTTAGTATGTTGCAGGGAAGCTTTCCTTATTTCATCCAATGCATTCAGCTATAGGAGGCATTCCTTTTGAGCTTCTGAAATATCAATGTTAAGTTGGAGAGTAGTCCTCGAGGTCTTATGCTCAAACTCTATTGGTAACATGGAAGGCATTCCATAGAGTTACTCAAAAGGAGTAAACACTGTAGTTGTTTTCCATGTTCTATAGGCCCAGATTGCTTCAAGAAGGCAACTTCTCCAATCCTTCTTGTGTAATTGGACTGTCTTAGTAAGAATTGTCTCCATTTCTCTATTGGTAACCTCTGCTTGACCATTGGCTTGAGGGTGATAGGGGCTAGACTTTCTATGCCTAATCTTGTAATCATTCATCAATGCAGTGATTATGTTTGATGTAAAATGAGCTCCTTGATTAGTAACAAGTTCCCTTGGGACTCCAAACTAAGTTAAAATCTATTCATACAAGAACTCAAAAACTTTATTGTCATGGGCATGTGTCATTGATTTCACTTCCACCCACTTGGTTACATAATCAATACAAACCAAAATGTATGATTCCCCATTGGATGGAGGATCAATAGGCCCAAAAAAATCCATGCCCCACTTATCAAAAGGACTGACTACCACTTGAGGATATAGGGGAATTTCATCAGACTTTGTTGGTCTCTCCTTGCGTTGACATTTGTCATATTTTCTGGTGTAGGCTACAGCATCTTTGTGGAGTGTAGGCCAATAGTATCCAGTAGCAAGCACTTTCATAGATGTTCTTTTTGCTACAAAGTTCCCACCAAATGGCTCATCATGATAGGCATGCAAAATTTCATAGGTCTCATCCTCCCTAACACACCTTCTCATGACTTCGTCAGGTCTTGTGTAAACTAAACAGTTTGCAATTCATGAAAAGTTAAGTTTTTTTTCAACCAACAATTTCCTTTACTTTGGTGAGAAGTGAGCTGGGATCTTGTTAGCTGCTAAATAATTTGCAATATCTACATACCATGGAGTTTGAGCAGCAATTGAAAATAGATGTTCATCTGAAAAGCTATCATCAATTACCTCAGGGGTGGTAGGTGTATTTGTTTGAAGTCTTGACAAGAAATCAGCCACCACATTAGCCCAACCTAACTTATCAATAACTGTGATATCAAATTCCTGTAACAATACGAGTCATCTTGCTAATCTACCAGATATGGCAAACTTATTCATGAGGTACCATATTGCTGCATGATTTGTATGGACAAATATTTGGTAACTAATGACATAATGTCGAAACTTGTTCAGAGCATACACAACTGCTAGCAATTCTTTCTATGTGATAGTATAGTTTAATTCGGGGCCTTGAATATTTTTGCTAATGAAATATATGGCATGCTTTATGAAATTCTCTTTCTATCCTAAAACTACCCCTATGGCATAATCATAAAAATTTGTGTGTTTGTGAAAGGGCAGACTCCACTTTGGTCCTTGAAGAACAGGTTCCTGAGTAAGTTCTTAAGCTGCAGGAAAGATTTTTCACAAGCCTTAGTCCAAGTAAATTAAGAATCCTTAGTCAATAAGGCATATAGTGAACTGTCTATTTTGCTGAAATCTTTGATGAATCTTCTATAATATCTAGCATGTAGTAGGAAGCTTCTAACATTTTTTTGTTTCATAGGTGTTTGCAAAGTTAGAATAACTTCTATTTTTGCAGGATCAACTTAAATTCCTATTTGAGAGATATGATGGCCTAAAACAATTCCCTCTTGCATTGAATTATAAAGCATTTTTCACTATTCAAAGACAAATTTTTCTCTTTACATCTTTTCAACACTTTCTCCAAATTGGCTAATGCTTCTTCATAAGTAACTCCATAAGTAGTGAAGTCATCCTTGTAGATATTCATAGAATCATGAGAAATGTCAGCAAAAATATTGATCATTTCCCTTTGAAATGTTACAGGTGCATTACACAATCCAAAAGGTAAGACAGAGTAGGAAAAAGTGCCCCATGGACTAGTAACAGTTGTTTTGTCTTGATCCTTAGGGGTAATTCTAATTTGATTATACCCACTATATCCATCCAAAAAGGAGAAATACTTTTTACCAGACAATGAGTCTAGCACTTGGTCAAAAAATGGCAGTGGAAAGTGATTATTTTTAGTTGTTGTGTTCAGCTCCCTGTAGTCTACACAAACTCTCCATTTTCCACCTTTTTTAGGAACAATCACCAATGGAGACACCCATTGATGGTCTGAAATGGGGTAGATAAAACTAGCATCAAACAATTTTTGGAGCTCCATTTTAACTATTTCCCTGAGTGCTGGGTTTATCCTTCTTTGAGGTTGCCTGATAGGTGAACAATATTCCTTAATGTAGATCCTATGAGTACAGAGTTGAGGATATATTCCCTTCATATCCCCATAGTCCCATGCAAAATCTTTGTGTTGTTCTTGCAACATTGTGAGTAGGGCAGCTTGTTGAGATTGAGGCAACTTATTATTGATGTTCAGACAGCGGCCTAGAGGCACTTCTACTTGCTTGATAAGATCATGCATGGAGGTTGCTGATAAAGGTGGTGTCTGTATTTCATGTGGAAGAAAATTATGATAAACTGTAAGAAATTTGGTGGCAGGCTCTCAAAATTTAGTTGATGTAGGAAACACTGCTGAGGATAGTTATCTAGAACATATGGGCTACTTAGATCAGAGTTGGACTGCAAAATGTATAAAAGCAGGTCACCCTCACTATGAAGTTATGAAAATGGATTACTTTGCAACATCATTAGTTGAGCCAATGAATTGACTTCTTCAGTTTCCTCACCTAAATCTAGCCAAATTGGTTGAGACAAGTCTGGCTGAGGCTAGGCAGGTGGGTATAAAGCTAATTTATTTCTTGACTAACCATTACAAATTGTGATGTCTCTTGTACAATATCCTATAAAAGCATCAGTTGTGGCTAACCATGGTCTACTTAGGATGATAGGATATCCTCCCAAAGTTGCCTTAGTGGACAATATGGTGAAATGTGTTGGGTATTCCCAAGACTCAAGGATGACAATAACATCTTCTACCATTCCATCAGGTTTTATTATGGAGCTATTAGCAAACTCTAGGACAGTAGGTGTAGACCGAATGTTTAAGATATTCAAATACTCCATTTTATTCTTGGTCATTACATTGATGGCTACACGAAGGTCAATTAAAATATTCTTTACTATCTGGCCATTAATATTTATTTGTACCATAAGACTCCCAGGGTCAGTATATTTTGGAATGCCTACCTTCCCTAACATAATATCTGCCAACTGTCTTAGAACATGGATAGTTTGGGGATCCTTTTTCTTTCTTCCTAGTTTCTTTAAACATGGCTTCTTAATTAATTTTCCATAAATTGAGACAACTTTAATGGCTTGAAAAAGGGAATTTGAATGTGTACATTCTTTAACTGATCTAAAATATCAAAGGTAGGATCTTCCATAGACTTGGATGTAGTAATTTGAAATCTCTAAGGAAAAGGCAGTTTGGCCTGATGCTGTAGGATAGGCTCCTTAGAGATAGTATCTGATACAGGTATATGTTCTACAAGATCAGTAGGTTGCTTAGAGGCAAAGTTTGGAATCTCTGTTATTACAGGAGGCTGTGGAGCAGAGACAGTGGTTCCAGACCTAAGATGGATATCATGAACATTTAGGGCATAAATTGTATATTGATTGACTTCTGCAAAATACATTGGTTGTTGTTGTTGTTGCTGCTTATTATTAGGATTTGACAATGGTTGAGCAGGCATAGGCATTTGTTTTGGAGGGCCAATATTTGCTACAGGTGCTACAAGAGGTGGCATGAGGGCCTGAGGTTGTGGCTATTGAAATTGTAGAGATCCAGGGGATTGGTTCTGCCATTGCTGAGAACCTCTCTATTGAGGATTCTACTGCCAGTTACCTTGGGTTGGAGTCCATTGTCCTTGCGGCTGCTACCAACCTACTTGAGGAGATTGCCATTGAGGACTCTGATAGTTAGGCCAGTGTGGTTGAGAAGTATTCCAAGGTGGTAATGGGCCATATGTAGGTTGCCATTGGTTATTGTAATTAGAATAAGGATTACCAAAAGTCAAAGGATCTTGAGGCATAGCTTGTCTTTGAGCCCATGGTTACCTTTGTGCAATGAAGAACACTTGGTCATCATCACCTTCCACTACCTTAAAGTCAGTAGGTAATTGCTTAGCCTCCAAGTTAGCCACCATCTTACATTTGTAGTCACGTTTCTTCTATCTACAATGTGGACATAACTCAGCCAAGATTGCTTCAGCTTCCTCATATTTCTTCTAAGCTTCCATAGTATCCAACTATGTAGCCATGTTGTTTATGATATCCTACTTGAAATCATACAAAAAAATTGTGATCTCCATCCACGAAACTCCATTAATAGAAGAATTTCTCACTATGGCTTGATAACCTCTACCCTTCTTAACAATTGTCCAAGAGTAGTTGAGACATATTTTCTTGATATCATCCCAAGGCAGCTGGGTTATATCTCCTCCTCCTATCAGGTCCAAGACATCTATACAGGTATCATTGATTCCCCTTAGAAAAAGTAGTTTCTGAGATTCTTCATTGAGAGTATGGTCTGAATTATTTCTCAGGGAAAACAAGAATCTTGAGATATAGTCTTCCAGGATTTCATCCTCCTTTTGTTGAATTTTGAATATATCATCACCCTTACTACCACTCTTACAATATTCCTTGTATTTCTCAAGAAATTTTGTTTGCATGGCTGCCCAACTATCAACAACACCCCTTCCCAAACTCATAAACCATCTAAGAGCTCCTTCCTTCAAAGTGGCAAGAAACAACTTTATCCTATGAGCATTTGAAGTGTAATCATAGGTATGACAAAGGATGTCAAACTCAAACAAGAAAGTTTTTGGGTCCTTTGTAAGTAGTCCATAGAACTTGGGAAGTAATGAAGAAGGAATATTTTTAAGGTTATTATTATTTTGCTAGGCAATGATGGGGAATTCAAAAGCAGGAGGTCTATTAGGTGGATTACGTGCCATATTTGCTAGATGGAGTACCAAAGAAAATATATTTTCTTCAGGTTCTTCCTCAGCTGGGTCAAATGGTAATTCAACAAGCAACTTTTCAGCAAATGGATTGATATCTTGGTCTCCTCCTTCCTCAAATATATTATAAGTTGGTTCAAGATTGTGATCAATGAATGGAAGACTATTGACAAATCTTCCCAGAGTGTATCTTCTTCTATGCATGCAATAGAATGAACCATAACTTGAGGAAATTTTGAAAATTCTTGAATAACAGACTAAACTACTACTAACAATGGCTATGGCAGGCTCTTAGCTTGACACCATCCTTGAAAATAGTGCCAAAAATGTTCATGTCCACAAAAGGATATAAAAGTCACAACAAATCCTAACCTAGGAATTGGACATTCCAGCAAGTGACTAAAATCTTTTTATGGTCATTCATTTACATTGTCAAACCAGGGAACGTATACTTGAAATGGAGTGGCACTGTATGTGTAGTAAGAACAAATTTCAGTGATGATTTACCAGAAATAAGTGCGTGAAAGGAATTCTACTTATGCTATAGGAATGTAATGTAAAACTTTCTTAACTTAAGCGTATCTTAATCAAAGTAGACATCATTACAACTGTTACTAAGAAAAACTATGAACTAGCCTTATGCTACAGGAACAAACATAGGGATGGATTCTTGATGCTGCAGGAACAATATAAGACTGAGTTTGCACTGAAACTTAAGAAAATCTAACTTATAATCAATAGAAGATAAACAACTAACTAACTATAGATACTCACTAAGTGGGACCCCTTAGCAAGCATCAACTGGCTATGCAAGAATTGAACTCAAAACTTCATCAGTTTTTATTCATAAACTTGAAACCATATACATTGATTGTTCTGCTCACAAGAAAACTAACATAAAACACTGCTTCTTATTATCATAATAACTTTTTCACACTCTATTGCTCACTTGCGCAAGAGGAGAACTTATTTAAACTAGAAAAGTAACTAACTAACTAACTCTAACAAAGAAATACGTGGACATAGATGTATCTTGAAACTGAGGAACATACTTCTCATAAATGAAAGCATATCTATTCAACACGATCTAGAGAGAATTTAGCATTCCACTCTTCCCATATTAATGATCATTTAGATTTCTTCCCAATGACCCGGTCAGAGAGTCTTCGCTAGAACAACTTCCTCGATGTTGCACAGGAAATAGACTTTACTGCAGGGCCAAGATCTATTGTGCTTGACTCATTCATGCTTCCTTCAACAACCTACGATACACAAGGTGACAAAAGTGAAAGAAAGCACACATTTCAACAACATGATACATTCATTAATCACATATTAAATCTATTTCATTATTCAAAAACCATATGCATTATATCAGTCATTCGGGAGGTCAAACAGGGTAATTAATAAGACACATAGAGATGTTAAGCTACAAGAGTATAAGAATGTATTGCTACTGGATACTACCCATTTTTAGATAAAAATTCTTTAATCAAAGAGTTAAAATATGAGCATATTTAGAGCTCATCAGGGCTCATATGCCACTAATGGTGTATTAGTCCTTTTTCACTTTTCTAAATATCAAAATCACATATCTCTACTCCAACACCTTCACTTCGCTCACAAACTAAAATCCAGATTGGATTCTATGAAAAAACTTGCAAAACAATATATAATTTGATTTCTAATGGGGGGTTTGCCTCAGTCAAACCCCTAGTTTTTTATTTAAACCTTGAAAGAGATATTGAAATATGTAGCAAAACCCTAGGCCTAAGCATGTCTGAGACTAGGAAATCTAAAGCAAGATGCGACCTTATTCTAATATGCAAGAATAAGACGCATGAATGAAACTTGAACAATGTAAGACTCACTTTAAGAGACCCTAAATCACATTAAAGGAATCTTAGTGACATGAAAACCTTCCTTAGGCTGAAGATAGAGAGAAAATGGAAGATAAAATCACTTAGAAAACAAGTCCTTAAGCTTGGTTTGATGGCTAGTTGCATCTCCCCAACCTATAATTCTTCATGATTCTCCATAGGCATTCATGATCAACCCTAAACAATGAAATATCTTGGATGAAAATTAAGCTTGAAGACCTACAAAAACCCTTCAATGTTGCCCTAAAGCTTCAACTTTGTTGCAGATAGACTTATGAATCTTCTTGTGAAAGATATTCAACACTTGAATTTAGAATTTGTCTATTAAAAATTACTAGATGATGTGAAAAAATGACCTAAAACTTATATTTATAGGCATAAATACCTAATTAATCATTATTTAGACCTCATAGGCTGACATCCATTAGAAATTTGAATTAGGTCAATGAATTTCTCTCTCAAAATTGAAAAATCCCTCAAAAGGGACTCATTCGCCACTCTAGGCGACTTAGTCTCACCAGAGGGGACTCATTTACCCAAGGTGGCAAATGGGTCCCACTTAAGGTTTTGAGGTGGATTTTTGAAATTTGAATAATTTAAGTGTTATTTGTCAACATTTATTTTATTTTTGAGTGGAATAAGCCTCAAGGTCAAAAAAATGGGTCTTAGGGGCCTATAAATGGTGATTTGAAAGAGTAATTAATGCAAGGGTGCCAAAATAGGTTCAAATTAAGTGTGAAATTTCCTCTCTTCTACAAGAGTGTACAATTTTCTATGCTACAAGTGGACATTTGTTCCACTTGTAAACATTCTAATGAAGGTAACTCATCTTGATGGAATGTAATGTCTAAGTTGATCAGAGTTATAGCTTGAATTTGGGATGTCATATCATTTGATTGCACATTAGGAATGGTGGGAACTTGTTGTAAAGAACTTTGAAGCATGCGATTATAATGAGGGGAAGCTTGAATAAGGTACCATAAAGATATCTTAGAAAAAGTATTCTTAAGTTGTTTAACAACATGAAACTACTTTCTTCTTTTTAAAGGAAAATGAGGAGGACTGGGTAAGATAGGGTTAGGAAATGGGAGTGATGTTAGAGTTTTTTTTCTTGGATGTTATATATATGAGAAATAGTATTTAAATTTGGTTGCTATGAAACATTACCATTATCAAGTTGCCTTTTAGGTGGTTCTACGATAAGTACAGGTTTGTTTTGAACTTGTGGTTTTTGTGAGGGTGGATAAATGATAAGTTTAGGCCCAAGAGAGTACTTCAAGGGATATCTAATGTGCATAACCTCAAAATACTTATTATTTTTATGATCTCTTATGGAAGGGAAGTCCAATGTCACTTCATCATCTTCATCTAAGGAATTACTATTGTCAATTTTTTCATTTTCTTCCACCATGATATTGTTGGCATATAGTTGTCATTGGTGTCAAAAGTGAAAATCATTCAAGGGAGATTGTTGGCATAATGAAAAAGGATGAGTTTGAAAATAGTGGATATAATGGAAAAATAGGTAGTAGATTTGATATGGATTTTTCAAGAGCATTCTAGTGATGTGCTTTGTAGGTCTAAAAATTGAAGGATACACCTCAAAATTAATTATATTCAACTTCAGGTGTTTTAAGGTTTATCTCTTAAACCCTATGGTTATTGTAGTCATGGTGATTAGAAAGGTTTTTATTTTGTTGTTGACTTGTGTTTGGAAGTTGCGGGAAGCTTAAGTAATTACTTAAGTCATTGGGTTTCAAGTTTTTCTCACATAAGTCATGTGGTTCTAAAGTTCCATAACCTCCTGACATAGCAGCTTGGATGTTCTCTTTGTTATCGGCAATTTACGGTGTTGTGTAGTTTTGCACACATGCCCCACTGAAAGTGAGGACCCTCTTTTTGCTCTAGCTTTTAATGTCTTTTGGCCCCTTAATTTTATTGATTTCATTGCCTTCGGAGGTCCTTAGATGTTCATCTTGCTTGTCCAAGTCCTTCCCTCGAATTGTACTTCACAAAACTAAGTTTTGAACAAAATATGGGCTTTTGCCCCAGTCCGAAATTTTCCTGTCCGCCTGGATTTTCCCAGAACCCTGTCCACCTGGATTTTCCCGAAATCTTGTCTGCCTGGATTTTCCTGGAATTCTGTCCACCTGGATTTTCTTGGAATCTTGTCTGCCTGGATTTTCTTGGAATCTTGTTCGCCTAGATTTTCCTGAATTCCTGTCCGCCTGGATTTTCCCAGAATCCTATCCGCCTGGATTTTCCCAGATTCCTGTCTGCTTGGATTTTCCTGGATTCTGGTCTGGAATCCACCTCGCCCAGATTTTTCTGGATTTTCCGCTTGGTCTAATTTCCCTGGAAGGGCCCAAATCCTGAAATTTCCCATAATGGAATTTTTTCCAAAAATAGTTATTTATTTATTTATTTATTTTTTTCCAAAAATGGAATTTTTAAAAAATTAAGATTTTGAAAATGAAATTTCCAAAAGTGGAAAAAATTCTGAAAGTGGAAAGTTTCCTTATAAAAATGTAAGATTTTATTCAAATTTGGACATGTAGGCTATTAATGATGATATCTATTTTTCAGGACTAAACAAATATTAAAAGGGGGACTTGCATATGGATTCGTGCCAAAAGAGGGAAATCTGGAAGTGTTCAATTTAAATTTTCAAAATGGGACCTACCTAAGAATACGTGCCTAAACTGTACAGCTGGAGGACTTTCTAGAAGACACGTGAATCTGATCTTGCTAGAGATCGTGGGCCGACATGCATAATATTCACACATTTAATGCAAATCTTGTCCTATTTTGAAATTCTCCTGGCTGGCCTATTTTGGGACCCGTTATTATTGTAAAATCTAATTGGGCCGACATGTTTGGGGTTTTCAATAAATGGCATTTGTGCCTCATTTGTAAGGGGTGAGAGATTAGGAGAAGATTTGATAGAGAGCGAATTTAGCAGTAGTTAGAGTTAGGAGTTACCTTCTTTAAAGCAAATGCTGTAACAGAACATTGGAATTATTGTTGGAGTTTGGTGATTCAATACAATTGAAGGCATTGTGATTTTTTGGTGATCTCTTTTGTGTTGACTTATCTTGCCTGGTTCTTATGATTCAATCTTTCAGATTGCTCAAGGTTGTTAGGTTTAGATTTAAATCTGATTCAATGATGTTTATGATTTAATGTTTGAAGTGTTTGTAGCAATCCCTGGTCCATACTTTTTTGTGGCTAGTTGATTGTTAGTTGCTCTGCAAAGTTAGCCTGGACTTTTATATTCATTGTGTTTGGTTCAATTGCGGAGATTTATTCATTTCAACTACAATTGGGTTGTCTTGGGTGAATGTTCATGATCTGAAAATCTTTGAAACCTTAGATTGCACTATTTCTGTAAGATTGTAGATTTATCTTGGTCAAGCAGAGATTGGTTTCGTTGGGGGGCTGATGCAAGAAGTTGGGTACACAAAAAGCTCAAAAAGTGAAATTTTTTTTGCTGTTTTTCAGAATTTGTCACACTTTGACTGAAAAATTGAGGCACTTCCACAATAAATCTTAAAAAAAATTAGCAATATGAAATTTTAAATTTTAAATCTAGTTTCCAAATATGTAAATTATTAAAATACCTAGTTTATAGAAATTACATTTTGATAAGGATCTATAAAAACCACTTTTTAAAAGTCCCTATTTTTTTACCATACCAAGCAGGTGTACGGACAACACTTTTTGACCCAAATAAAATTATTTTGCTAATTCCTTTTAGGAAAAGAGAGCTAACAACATGAATTTTGGTCTGGATTTTTTTTTGTAATTTTTGGTTGAATATTTTTTTTATTAAATTTTTATTGGCCTTAATTGATGTTTTTTCAAATCAACGTGTACAGACAACATAATTGGACCTAAACAAAACATTTTTTTACTCTTTTTTTTTCATTGTGTAGAGAATTGTCTGAAGTTTGTTCCCATATAATTTTTTTTACAAGAAATTCAACCAATGAAAAGTTATTAAAAAGCTAAAAAAACCTGATATTTCAAGTTTAAGGATTAGTTTGCTTAGAAATTAATTAAAAAATAGAAAACATAATCCAATTTTAACAAAAATTATATATTTAGAAAGTAGACATTGTGTTCTCTAATGGGTTTTAATTTTATAGACTCATTCAGAAAAAAAGTCCATCATCTATGTTGTCAAAATTAGACATTCTTCTTCAATCTACCTTAGTTTTTTAGTTACAAGTCAAAGGCTAAGGCTTGGATTGGCAAGCCTTTTCCGAGCCTAAAACTGAGGCAGCATGTTGGTTGGGAATTTTGAATTTAAAAAATGCACACATTTTTACAAAACATGTATGTGTTACAAAACGCATATGTGTTCCTTACTTTCTTGATTATTTAAAAAAATAAATACTTTTAGAAATGTGTACGTGTTCTAAAACATGTATGCGTTTTGAGTTCAAAACGCATACGTGTTCTAAAATGCGTATGCATTTCTAAAAAGTATTTATTTTTTTAAATAATTAATTTTTATGTGTTATAAAATGTGTATGCATTATATAACGCGTACACATTATAACGCGTACACGTTTTATAGTGCATACACATTTTTTTAGGATTGGGTACCCGAACCTAAACACATACGCGTTTTTTTAATAACGCGTATGCATTTTCTGCGAGATTTTTTTTTGGGCCGAAACTTCCCCTCTTCATGTACCCAACTTCTTTCTTTTACCCTGGGATTGGTCCATTTCAAGTGTTTATCATTTGCATTGTTAATCTTAGAAATAGTTTAAATTTAGAAATTTCTTTGAACCCTTATCTCTTTTCTTGTTTATTTTGAATCTGGGTTAGTTTTAGGATTGAAAGCATCACCATATTGTTATATCTGATGAAAATTCACTTCCAACATTGTTCATTTGTAAGGCCCCTTGTGATTACTAGCATTTTCACATATTATATGAGTTTTTTATGCATTATCAAGACTTGACACCCGAGAGACCTTAGGGTGATTTTCAACAATTTATTGTTAAAAATTATCTTTCAAGAGAGAGAGAATATCATTTTTTGTCTGAGTTGTTGTTGTGTAGAAAACACCATCAACATGCGGGTCTTCAAAACTTCATAACCTCTGATAAGACATTTTAAGGTTCAAATTTTTATCAACTTATTGAATGGAGTGATAAGAAGGTAGTATTATGTGTGGGACCTAGTAAGATGGACATGGAAGTGGGACCAGATAGTAATGAAGGTACTTAGAGGGTGAGAAGGACCCAACCATAATGATGTGGATTATAGTGATGGCAATGTAGACACAAGGCATGACATGATTGAGTAAATAGTAATCCACATCCTTGTTGTGGATTACAATTTAGTGAGATGGTGATGACATGTCTGGTGGACCCCACATATGACAAGCAATCAATATATTGAAAAGTGATGAGGTGATGATGTGAACATATTCAGTGTTGATGTTCTCATTGGTGTGACATTAGTGTATAGGTAGGAGTCTAGAAGACATCTCTTTGAGAGAGCGACATGATGCTAAGTGAATACTCACAAGATCAATGATGAAGAATTAAATGACCACTTAGCCAATGGTCAGGGTTTAAAGGCATGATGATTCACATAGGACTGTAGGGTCAGGGTGTGAAAGAAGAGGATCAATGAATAGAATTCAAGGATAGAAACATGAAATGTCTCGATAGTGTGAACAAGGATTTTCACCTGAAAGATGACTTAGAGGAAGGAATTAATTGGTCCAACTATACTAGTGACCAATTTAAATGAATATTTGATTTGTTAAGTGGTGGCATAGTTTCCAAAATATTTGAAGGTCGAATCAGATCAAATGAATAGGAGAATGCATTGAATGCATATTTGATTCTAGGGTTTGAAAGAGAATGAATGAAGGAAAATTCTTTGTAACAAAATTAAATGATCAATGGCTCGATGCAAGATATTGAAATATCTGGGAAATTCTATCAGATATCATAATTATGAGTTTCATGATGATGCAAATCTCGAGGTGGAGATTGCAGATTGGTGGAGTTAAGCAAAAAAATAAGACAATTAGAGAATCGTCTAAGTTGTTGCATCTATTGTAAGTGAAAAGAGTGCGTAGTCTGCAAGTGTAGAGGGTGTTGAATAGAGTAATATATAGCTAAGTATGTAGAAAATTAAGTGTGATGAGTAGGTACAAAAACCTAAAGTGAATTCACATATATGGGTATGTGCAAGATCATGATGGGCCAAAAAGTGGCGATATGATGGGCATTTGTAGGGTATGTAGCTGACGACTATTTTTTACCCAAAATTGATGAAATGAAAAGGTTTTTTAAAGGAGATTCTCAGCTTTCCACCAATATAAATTATGCTTTACTTTGAATTTAATAATAAATAATAATTATTCATTTTCTATTTGAATTACGAATAATGTCCTTATTTATAGGTTGATTGAAAAACATCTATAGCTTTCAAACAAAATCACATTTTTTTAATCTAAAACACGTTTCACAATCTATGCTTCACATACTATAGGATTAAAATTAAAAAAAATGAATTTCATTAAGTTTTGACCAAGTTAAGGTGGCCAGACATATGAGTTTTTATATTTTTTAAAAGTTGTAATAAAAAATTCATAATAAATTATTTACTCGAATTTTTTTTACAAAAAGTCATGCATCACATCGAGACATAAGTTCTCTACTTATGTATAAAATATTATAAAAAAATATTATCATTTTATTGTGGTTAGGGTGGTTAGATAAACACCTACTTCTTATTTTTTCCTTGAAATTTAAGTACTACTACATTGAAATTTCAAATTTTCACGAAATGATTTAAAAATAAATAAATCTAGTATTTTAGAAACTACATTCAATTTTCTAGAGATTCTATTCTTACATATTTTTTAAATGATATAGATAAATTATTAATTTTTTTATGTCAAGTTGCCTAACTCTGATTTTTTTGAATTTTTCGGCACTTAAAAGCTTGTTTCCATGATGATCCTATACATACCCATGTGTGTATCCTAGTCATAATACAAATCATCATTTAGGTTTGCATTCAGGAGAGTGCAAGTGTGTTAAACAATTTAGAGTAGAAAAAGAGTATAAGAGAGTGTAGAGCAGAGTGTGCATGTTGTTGAGAGTGCAACTTCAATAGCTAAAAGTGAGTTTCAGCACTTGTGTTCAAAAAATTACTAATTATAATGTTGCACTATCATGTTTTTTAGAACCAATTTGATGCAAATTTTAGTTTCTAATCCTGATGAGGTTGTAGCCTCATTGTATTGAGTTGTAGCTTAGACTAGGGTGTTGTTGCATCATTCGAGATGTAGCTCCTAAAACATGGGATTTTAGTCTCCTTGAAGTTGTTGCTTCTAAATTAGGGTGTTTTTTCATCCTTAGGGTTGTAGCCCTTAAAAATTGTCATCGAAGATTTAATTTGTGACACTGAATTTGAGTATTAGACTCAAGGAGCTTTGTTAGTATGTTTTTTCCCATCGTGGGTTTTCCAAGTACATATAGTGTTATGTGTCATCATTTTATGTACATGTGGTTTCAGATTGGTTTATTCTTTAATATGTGCATTCAGTATTTTAGAAGTTAATCTTCTTGAGAGTTTGGAGATTAAAAGTTTTAATATATACTAAATCAACCGTCCTATCAGTAGATTATTATGTTCTAACAATTGGTATTAGATCCCTAGGTTCCCTAGGAGAAGCTTAATTATCTTGGGTGGATCTTGGATAAGTGATCACCGTGGAAATTCAAGAATGTTCATGCAATCCACCAAGATTTGAAGGAATAAATTATGCTATCTGGAGCTCATTAATGGATGGACACTTAGGTTCTCTAGAAACTAGATTTTGGATGTCTGTCAAGACCAAATATACTATTTCTGCTAATACTCATATTGATCCTATAGGAAAGAAGGATTATGACAACAATAAGAAAGCTTGGTTTTCCATTATGAACAATTTGTTTGATTATGTGCATAGCAAAGTCATGCATTGTAAAACTATTTATGATGTTTGAAAAAAATTAAAGAAGATCTATGAAAGTGACACCAAAGTGAAGTTGATAAAGTTACAAGTGCTGAGAGAAAAATTTGAAGGCTTGAAGATGACTAAAGAAGGGAAGATTGCAAACTGTCTTCAGAGATTTGGCGATATAATAAATTCCATTAAAGGATATGGTGTAGAACTGAAAGAAGAAGATGTGTTGAAAGTTCTCAGGTCTATGACAACTAAATATGATTCCAATATTTTTTCTATTGAAGAAGGAGGAGAAATTGATAAACTTACTCTTAATGAGGTGCATGGAATAATTATTACATATGAATTGAGAATGCTAGATAATGAGTCATCTAGGAGAGAAGTTGCATTTAAGGTTATCAAGAAAAAAAAAATTGTTGTCATTGCATTTGATGATGAAGAGACTAAAGAGGAGGAAGAAAAATTCATAAGAAGACTAACGAGAGGATCCGACAAGTGTAAAGGTAAGCTCCCTTTCAAGTGTTTTAATTGTGGAAGAATAGGTCATTTTGCTTCAAAGTGTCCATATGGTAAAGAGGATAGCTCCAAGCAAGAAGAATATAGAATAAAGAAGAAAATATTTCATCCAAAAAGGAAGAATTTTGGAAAGAAGAAAAAGAGTTTGTACATCAATGAATAAAGTGAAGCATCTGATGCTAGTGATAGTTCAAAAAAGGATCAAGACTATTCCCTTCTAATGAGAGAATATGGAAGATAATTTTTTTTATGGCTAAAGAAACTAAGGATCAGAGAGATGCACAAATTGAGGACTCACATGAAGGAGAAGAGGAGGCAGTTGTCGATCTTGAAGGAGAATTAATCAGTGCTCTTGAAGATCTTGATGAACTAAGATATCTTTGATTATCTTAAGAGAGAAAACAAGAAACTAAAAAATAATGCTCAAAAGGTGACTAACAGATTAACTCAAGAACTCAAGGAATCCAATAAGGTGATAGTTTGTCTGAAAGTTCATGTAGAAGAGCTCAAAAAATTTGAAGATGTTATGAAATCTAAATTGCAATCTGTAATTGATAGATGCTCAAAACTTGAGGCAAAAATAGTTTCCTTGAGAAAATAATTGGAGAAAGCTAATGATTAAATTAATAAATGTATGAAGTTAAAAGGTGGTACTAATATTCTAGATGAATTGCTAAGTACATAAAAGATAACTAATAAAGAAAAATCAAGCTTGGGACTTGAAAAGGAAAAAGTTCAATTGTTGATGCTTCTACAAAGCTCTATGAAAGATTTAGAGGAAAAGGAAAATCAGTCCCCAACAGTGAAAAATATGACAAAGGATAATCTTTTGAAGGTGAAAATAGGTTATCTATGATTGAGAAATCTGATAAAGAGAAGAAACTAGGTGAAGACAAGAAAGTTAAAAAGATTTTCCCTCGTCGACAAAAGAAGAAGAAAAATACTAAGAGAACAAATAATGATGGTTTCACAAGAGTACACTAATGGAGACCTAAACAAAGAAGACCTCCTCATCTAGCTAAAGGAAACTCCATGACCAGGTACTCATCATACTTCAATGGGTATTTCTATACTTGTAACATTTTTTGTCATAGGCCTAGAGAATGTAGAGTCATTCCAAGGAAGAATACAAATTTTGTGATAAGGAATCCATTTTCTCCCTTGGTTGACATGAATATAGTTTGTTATAATTGCAATAACTTTGGTCATGTAGCTAGAAAATGTAGAGCAATATTTATAGGATCAAATGTGAAATAGGAGAAGAAGAAATCCTCACCTCCTAAAGTGGAAAAAGAAAATAAGACTTCTGATATAGATGAAAGGAAAAGTGAAAGGAAACCAAAGAAGATATGGAAGGAGAAAAAGAAAAAAATTTCTTAATCCGTGATTGCTCAAACAACACTACATGTAAAGGAACAAGATTTATGAGTAATTGATAGTGGCTGCTCCAAGCACATGACTGGAGATAAAAAGAAATTCATTGAACTTGAAATGAGAAAAGGAGGATCAGTAACCCTAGTTGATAATACTATTGTCAAGATTCGTAGAAAAGGAATTCTAAGCATAGATGGGAAGAATAAGACCAAATAAATTCTTTATGTTGAAGGTTTAAAACATAATCTTCTTAGTGTCAGCTAGATGTGCAATGATGGCTACAAAGTTTTATTTAATTCTGAAGGCTGCAAGATAAGAAAGAATGGTAAAATAATTGCTCAAGGTGTGAGGAACGACAATAATCTATACAATCTCAGTGATGTACAAGGCCAAACATGTCTAATCAACCAAGAATATGAGAGTTGGTTGTGGCATAGAAGATTGGGACATGTAAATTATGAATTTTTTTTGAATATAAGCTCAAAAGTATTAGTAAAAAATATGCCTAAGATTGCAAAACCTAAAATACCATCTTCCAAGGATGCCAGTAAGGAAAGAAAAGTTTAAGTTTCCTAGAAAGGATTATTCAACTACAAAACCCCTGGAGATAATTCATACTAATCTATGTTGTCCAATGAGGACAAGGGTGTTTCAAGGAGAAATATATTTCATGTTGCTTATTGATGATTATACCAGAATGGCATGAGTCACATTTTTAAAGGAGAAGGCTCAAGCGCTTGAAAAGTTTAAACTCTATAAGAAGCAAAGGTAGAAAATGGGACTAGGAGAAAAATCAAATGTCTCAGATCAGACAGAGGTGGAGAGTTTACATCAAGTGAATTCAAATAGTACTATGAAAATCATGGAATCAAACATGAGTATTTAGCTCCAAGAACACCACAACAAAATGGTGTGGTAGAGAGAAGTGAGAATGTGAAGGAGATGGATAGAGCCATGTTGAACAAGGAAAACTTGACATATAAATTTTGGAAAGTAGTACAAACTACTGTATACATTCAAAACATAGCTCTTACTAGATTTAACAGGGGTATAATTCCATATGAATTATGGATTTGTAGGCTTGCATCAATCAAGTAGTTCAAAGTATTTGGCAGTAAATTCTATATTAGAAAAGAAGATGGAGATTTAGGAAGTTTTGAGTCAAGATGTGATGAAGGGATATTCTTGGGACATTCCAAACAAAGAAAATCTTATACGTGTTACAACAAGATATTTCATAAAATTGTAGAGAGCATACATGTCAAGGTTGATGAAAATACAAATCGAGCTAGGTATAGCAATAAAACATATTGAAATAGAATCAAATGATGAGGATGTAGGTGGAATAGCAGAACACGAAGAACAAACTGAAGAGGTGGTTGAATGAGCCCCTACAAAATATGTGCAAAAATATCATCATACAGATCAAATAATTGGTGATAAGAATGAAGGTATTCAGACTAGAAGAAGACTTGCTAAGGACAAGGAACAAGTGAACTTTGCACTCCTATCCCAGATTGAACCAAAAAGCTTTGATGAAGCTAGTAAGGATGAGAGTTGCATACAACCAATAGAAGAGGAACTCAATCATATTGAAAAGAACAAAACATGGGAATTGATTCCTAGACCATTAAGAACTAATGTAATTTCCACCAAATGGGTATTCAAAAATAAGCTAAATGAAGATGGAGGTGTGGTTAGAAACAAAGCAAGGTTAGTATGCAAAGGATATGCACAAGTAGAAGGAATTGATTTTGAAGAAATACTTTCCCCTGATGCAAGGTTAGAAGCAATAAGAATGTTCCTTGAATTCTCAGTCTACAAAGGATTAAATTTCTATCAAATGGATGCCAAATATGCATTCTTGAATGGAAACCTAGAAGGGGAAGTATACATTGAACAACTAGAAGGTTTTCAGTAGTTATAAGATGAAGGTTATGTTTGCAGATTGAGAAAAGAATTGTAGGGTCTAAAGGAAGCCCCAAGGACATGGTATTCAACACTGGATTAATATCTACAACAAAAAGGATTCAAGAAACATTGTGCTAATAGAAATATATATCTCAAATCTTAATGTAAGCATATGTTCATTGTTGTAGTATATGTAGATTATATTATATTTGGTGGTAGCAGTGCTAAAATGTGCAAAATATTTTCCACAAACATGCAAGATGAGATTGAAATGTCCATGCTAGGAGAACTCATATTTTTTCTTTGCTTAAAAATTACACAAATTGATAAAGGTTTATTTATATGAGAAACCAAATATGCAAAAGAAATGCTTAAATTTTTTGGCATGGAGGATTGTAGACCAGTCAGTATTCCCATGATTACTCACTACAAGTTGAGAAAATCAGATGAGTCACTTGATGCAAATTAGACATTGTACAGATCAATGATTAGAAGTTTTCTATATTAACTACATCTAGGACAGATATAATGCAAGCAATTTGTATGGTAGCAAGGTTTTAGACTACCCAAAAGGAATATCATGTCAATGCAGTGAAAATATTTCTTAAATACATCAAAAGCACTATTGAATATGGGTTATGGTATCCCAAGTGTAATGATTTCTCACTAATAGTGTGTATTGATGTAGACTAGGTAGGAAGTGTGGAGGACATGAAGAGTACTAGTGGTGGAGCATTCTTCTTGGGAAACAAATTAGTTTCTTGGATGATAAAAATGAAAGAATTTTTCACTCTTTCTACTACAAAAGATGAATATGTTGCACCAACTGCATGTTGTACTCAGGTCTTATGGATGAATAAGATGTTAAAAGATATAAAAGTGGAATACAAAGAGACTATCTCTATTCTTTGTGACAATTCAAGTGTCATCAATATCTCAAAGAATCCAGTGATGCATTAAAAAACAAAGCATATATCAATTAAGTATCATTTCATCAGAGAGAAGGTTGCAGATAAGGAAGTGATCATGGATTATGTTTCTACCAAGCAACAAGTGGTTGATATATTTACAAATCCTCTTCCTATAGGGAAATTTCAATACCTGAGGTAGAAGTTGGGAGTATTTTCTCCCACATCATATCACTAAGCCCTAGTGATAAAAAATATATCCAGGGGGAGCTTCACTGATCATAATTTATTTAACCCTAGTTAAGAATAGTGTAATAAAGTCAAGTAAAATCTTTTTTTACAAATTTCTATTGACTTGATGGTTGCAACATTTTTTAAATTTAAGCATTTCCTCAGGTGGAGTGTACCCTTTTCCATTGATGTCAAAAGGGGATAAATGTGAAGCATGCTAAGAAGAGAAGAGATATATGTCACAGGGGGAGTTGTTTTGTTTCCATGTGAATAATCAAGTTGGTACAGAGCTTTAATGTTATATATTGTATGAGCGCTTCGAGTTTTTCCATGAATGCCAAAGGAGGAGATTGTTGGTATATAGTTGTCATTGATGTCAAAAGTGAAAATCATGCAAGGGAGATTGTTGGCATAATGACAAAGGATGAGCATGATAGCAGTGGATCTAATAGAAAATTAGGTGGAAAATTCAATATGGGTTTTTTTAGAGCATTCCAGTAATGTGCTTTGCAGGTCCACAAAGTGAAGGATATGCCCAAAAATGAATTATATTCACCTTCAAGTGTTTTAGGGTTTCTCTATAAAACTCTATGGTTATTGCAGTCATGGTGATTAGATAGGTTTCTAATTTTTTGGTGGCTTGCATTTGGCAGTTGTAGGAAGCTTAAGTAATTACTGAAGTCATTCGGTTCCAAGTTTTTCTAACCTAATTCATGGGATTCTAGAGTTTCATAATCTCTCAACTTAGTGGCTTTGAGGTTCTCTTTGTCATCGGTAAGTCACAGGTCTTCAAAACTTTGTAACCTCCAACAAGAGGTTTTAAGGATCATATTTTTAGAAAATTAGTGAATGGAGCGATGAGAAGGTAACATTCCATGTAGGACACAGTAAGGTGGACATGGTAGTGGGACCCAAAAATAATGAAGGCAGTTAGAAGGTTAGAAGGACCCAACCACAATGACATGGTTGACATTTATGATGTTGTAGACAAATGGCATGATATGATTTAGTAAATGATCATCCACATCCTTGTTGTGGATTACGATGTAGTGACATGGTGATCACATGTTTGGTGGACCTTGCATATGATAGGAAAGCAGTAGATTGAATAGTGATGAGGTGATGATGTGGACATATTTGGTGCTAATGTTCTCAATAGTGTGGCACTAGTGTATTGGTAGGAGTCTAGAAGATGTCCTTTCGACAAGGAAACATGATGTTAAGTGAATACTCACAAGATCAATGATGGAGATTTGAATGACCACTTATCCAATAGTCAGGGTTTGAAGGCATGACAATGACCAAAGGATCATAGGATCAGGGTGTGAAGGAAGAGGATCGACAACCAAAATTCAAAGAATGAAATATGAAATGGCAGAACAGTGTTAACAAGGGTTTTCACTTACAAAATTGACATAGAGGAAGAAATTAATTGGTCCAACTGCACTAACGAGCAATCTAAATGAATATTTGATTTGTTAAGTGGTAGAATAGTTTGAAAATGATTTAATGAATAGGAGAATGCATTGAATGCATATATGATTTTAGGGTTTGACAAAGAATGAATGAAGAAAAATTCTCTCCAACAAAATTAATTGTTGGATGGCTCGATGCAAGATATAGAAATATCTAGTAAACTCTATCAGATATATTAATTATGAGCTGGACAATTGTGAGAATCTCAAGGTAGAGATTTTATGTCAGTGGAGTTAAGCAAAAAAGAAGACAATCAAAGAACTATCTAAGTTGTTGCATCTATTGTAAGTGAAACTAGTGTCTAGTCTGCAAGTGTGGAGGGTGTTGAATAGATTAATGTATAGTTTAGTATGTAGGAAAGGAAGTTTGATAAGTAGTGCAACAAATAGTGAATGCACATATGTGTATATCCTAGACACAATACAAATCATCATTGAGGTTTGCATTTAGTAGAGTCCAATTGTGTGAAAATTTGAAAAGGAAAAACAAATTAGAAGAGAATGTAGAGAAGAGTGTGTTTGTTGTTAAGAGTATAGCTTCAGTAGCTGAAAGTGAGTTATAGTGTGTGCAAAAAAATAATGATTATAATCTTGCATTATTAGGTTTCATACAACCACTTTTATACAAATTTGAGTTTGTAATCCTATAGAGGTTGTAGCTCAGATTAGGGATTTGTTTCATCCTTGGATTTGTAGCTCCTAATACAGGGAGTTTTATTGTCCTTGAAGTTGTTCCTTCTAAATTAGGGTGTTGTTGCATCCTTAGGGTTGTAGCCCTTAAAATTTGTAATTGAATATTTCATTTGTGACGTTGGATTTGACTAGTAGACTCAAGTAGCTTTGTCACTGTGGTTTTTTCCATCTTGGGTTTTCCATGTACATCTAGTGTTATGTGTTATTATTTTATGTGCATGTGGTTTCCAAATTGGTTTATGCTTTAATCTGTGCATTGAGTAATTTATAAGTTAATCTACTTGAGCATTTGGAGATTAAAATTTTTAATATCTAGGTATGTGTAGGATCATCATGGAAAAAATAGGCCCTTAAGTGGCAAAAAATTTAGAAAAATCAGAGTTAGGCAACTTGACATAAAAATTTGAATAATTTATCTATATTATTTCAAAAATAAGTAAGAATAGAATCTATAAAAAATTGAATGTAGTTTCTAAACGACTAGGTTTGTTTTAAAAAAAATCTATTTGGTGAAAATTTGAAATTTCAATGTAGTGGTACTTAAATTTTAAGGAAAAAATAAAAGTAGGTGTTGTCACGACCACCTAACCACAATAAAATGATAATATTTTTAAAAATATTTTAGATATAAGTAAAGGAATCATGGATGTGATGCATATTTTTTGCAATTTTTTTCCAAGTAAATAATTAATTATGAATATTTTATTACAACTTTTTAAAATATAAAACTCATATAAACCACCTTAACTTGGTCAAAACTTCATGAAATTCATTTTTCTTTTTTTAATCCTATATTATGTGAAGCATAGAATGTGACACATATTTTGGATTCAAAAAATGTGATACCATTTGAAATCTAAAGATGTTTTTCAATCAGCCTATCAATCAGGACTTTAGTCATAATTTGAATAGAAAATGAATAATAATTAATTATTAAATTTAAAGTAAAGAATAATTTATATCAGTGGAAAGCTAAGAATCTCCTTTAAAAACCCTTTTTGTTTCATCAATTTTGGGTTAAAAAATAGTCGTTAGCCACATACCCATCATATTGCCACTTTTTGGCCCATCATGATCCTGCACATACCCATCTACTGATTCACCCCCCATCTTAGTAGATCATTGTATTCTCACAGATATCTTCCCTAGTAAGAGAGTTTTTAGGAGAGCTACAAACTAGATGTTCATGAAATTCATTGTTTGGTTCTTCTACACTAACTTCATCACAAGTAGGGGACCACTAGTACAAAAACAACAATATATTACTAAATAAACTACTAAAAATTGCATATAAATGAGTAATTCTGGTCACGTGATCATTAGTAGTTTATTGTCAGTCATTTATAACGCAACCAAATTTATGACTAAAATATTTTAGTCATTTAACTAGTCATTGATTTGGTCATTTATTTAGTCATTTATTTAGTCATTGATTTAGTCATTAATTTAGTCATTGATCGTTGGTAATTGGTCATTTATTTAGTCATGGTAGTGATTTATTTAGTCATATATTTAGTCATTAATTTATTCATATATTTAATCATTAATTTAGTCATTGATTATTGTTAACTCAGGGTCATTTATTTAGTCATGGTAGTCATTATAGTCATTTATTTAGTCATGGTCTAGTCATGTTAATCATTTATTTAGTCATTTATGAACTAATGCTTTCAGATGTGTATGCAAACTCTTATGTTTGGAGAATGCTATTACAATAACTAGTCTATGAAATTGTAAACCAAGAGAAAATTCTATTCTGATTGAATAATATAAAACTTTAAAGCTCTTATGTTATTAAAACTTCAACAAATTTGGGATTGAAACAACATTGGAAAATAATTCTCTATATATTCAAACTGTATATAAAATATGTTACAATGAACTCTATATATAGAGTTTTGAATACAAAATCTTTTGCAATATGTAAACTGCTGATTTATTATACTTTTTAAATTGAAAAAAAACTAAAACTAAATGGTGTGAATGTATGTGTTCAGTGATGCCACTATTGCACATGAGATGGGCAGTAAATGCATCCAGTAAGGCACTAGTTTTTCATTTTCTCCTTGCTCTATATCTATCCACAATCAAAAAATAAACATATTACTAGATAGCATAAACAAGGAATATCTTAAAAGAAGATATACATAAGCGTTAGAGTAAGTCTAATAAATAAAAATGCATAGAATTAATGATATTACAAAAGAAATGCATTTGCAAAAGAATTAATATCAGAGTAATATCTTAAATATTACTAGCTTATCAGAGCAATATCTCCTTGCTATGTAATGTCCATAAACATATTACTAAATAGCTATAAACAATGAATATCTTAAATGCAGATACCCATAAGCATTAGAGTAAGTCTAATAAATAAAAATGTATAGAATTAATGATATTGCAAAAGAAATGCATTTGCAAAAGAATAAATATCAAAGTAATATCTTAAATATATTACTAGATTATCAAAGTAAGTCTAATAAATAAAAAATGCATAGAATTAGTGATATTGCAAAAGAAATGTATTTGCAAAAGAAATAATCTCTACTTTTTCTATTTTGCATTCAATTATTGTATTATTCTTTAAATCAAATCACCACAATATCTTGAAAACTTAAATTTCATTCTAAATTTAAATTAAATTCTAATTTCTAATTTAACAATTAATAATTTAGATATAAAAGCAACCTTTCTTTTTTAGTTTTTCTTTTCTAATGAAAAAGAAAAACTAAAAAAGAAAGATTGCTTCAAAAAAACTAAGCTAGTAATACAATTATTTAAGAAAAGCTAAAAAAATTATTAGAATGTCTCTTTATAACTAAAATTCTATTGTAATAAAATTATTTAAGAAAAACTAAAAACTTAAATTTCATTCCAAATTTAAATTAATTTCTAATTTCTAATTTAACAATTACTAATTTAGATATAAAAACAACCTTTCTTTTAGTTTTTCTTTTCTAATGAAAAAGAAAAACTAAAAAAGAAAGATTTCTTCAAAAAAACTAAGTTAGTAATAAAATTATTTAAGAAAAACTAAAAACATAAATTTCATTCTAAATTTGAATTAAATTCTAATTTCTAATTTAACAATTACTAATTTAGATATAAAAGGAACCTTTCTTTTTTAATTTTTCTTTTCTAATGAAAAAGAAAAACTAAAAAAAAAAGATTGCTTCAAAAAAAACCAAGCTAGTAATAAAATTATTTAAGAAAAAATAAAACATTCAAAAAAACTTAAATGTATATTATCAATAGTGACTGCAACCATGAATGGAAGATGCACTATGAAGCTATGAATGTGCTCGAAATAAATTATTGAAAGTATTGTGAGAATAAAATGGGTTCAAGAATACAAGCCTAGATTATTTACAAAATCTACTTCAAAAACAAAATTTGAAAATGAATTAAAATAGGCCAGAGATTTTAGGAAATGCCAAAAGTTGTGATATTAACTGGAAAGAAGCTGAAACAAAGCCCTCTATTAAAATCAAGATTTCCAATAAATATAATAATTCTCTCAATTATTAAGGTGCTCTCTAGGAATTCAGACACACTTTGGCTACTCCTGTCCAATCTGTCATTCATCCCATTCATAATCACACTTTACTTTGATGAAAAGCATAAAAGAAAATTAAAGAAAGAATTTTAGGGCATGCCATTTATATAATTTTTGGAGTTTCCTTTGTGGAAACGTCAAGTATACAAAATTTTGTTTTATTGAGTATTGGGTCTCTACCACACACCCATGAGGAAGATAAAATGAACATAAATAAAAATACCTAGATGCTATAAAGGTCCTTGCCATTAGAACACAAAAAGCCCTCAAAATAATGAAAATAGTAAGTTGAGAGTGCAAAGTTTTACATTTTTTCTACAAAACAAAAGTAACCCATCAAGATTTATGTACGAAGATACAAGGGTTTTTATCATATTGCCTCTATTAAGCTCGAATCAAGCCTATTCTCATAGAAATTTAAGAGATAAGAATAATGAAGCTTACACAAGATTATTGTAAAGGAGACACCCTCTAAAGTCTCCAGAAATGAGCCTCAAAGATACTCCAATTGCAGTCAAACAAAGAGGAGAGATATCAACAAATGGTAAGAAAAGGAAATACAACAGAAAATACTCAGTCGTGACCAAGTGAGCTCATTAAAATGCTTCAAAATGGAGAATACTTTTCAGTTTCAAAACCAAAGACTTACCTTTGCAAGATTTTTTTTTTCAAGAAAATCATTAGAAACAACATAATGAGTCACCATTCCACTCTCAAACCCTACCCAGGCATGGTGGTGTTGAGTTTTCTCCAAAAATACAAGTAAAAAATAAAATGAGATTAGGGCTCAATTTCTTTTTTATTTAGGATTTTTTCATTACCCTAGGCCAAATGGTTGATTTTTCACATTGTATTAAAGAAAATAGGCACCTTTTTATGATTTTAATAGAAAAATCAAATTCCATTGCCCACTTTCCTACTTTTTACTTCATTTCTTTACTTCATTTGATTTTGATTTCAAAATTAAATCTATCGCTTTTAAATATATTATAATATTACATGTATAGTATAATATAAATATTATATTATATTATAATATAACAATTATATTATATTATTATATAATATATTATATATATAATAATAATATAATATTATATTATTATATAATATTAGTATTTAATATAATATTATATAATAATATAATATATATTATAATATATATTATATAATATCATATTATATTATAATTTATTATTATAATATATTGTATTGTAATATAATATATTATATTATAATACAATACACTCCCTCAATTTTATTTTTTTTAATTAACCACTTTAATGTCATATTGTCTAATTTTTATGTGTCACTAATTATTTAGTCATCTTTATTTGTGTTTTGAAATGAAAGATAGCCCTCAAAATATAATTGGATTGTTTAAATCATATTTTATAAGTGAAATTGACCACAATTGCTCTTTGATACATTTGACATGCTAACACAACAGGAAAATCAAATTGGCTTCACATGATAGTTAAAAACATTAATGATTCATTAACATAATGAGTAATAAAAGTTAAAGAATGTAAATGTTACATTTTTTAATAAAATATGTGAAGGCCTTAAGACTGCACCGAGAGCCAATGCCTTCCACACAATAGGTATTTTTGGTGCATCAAGCAACCTAGGAAGCCAAATGGCTTGCCTAGGTAGGGGTCCCATGAGGGGGCTTAAGCTCTATGGATTATAATCAAATTCGAAAGAAAAAAGAATAGAGTAATAGTTATTTATTTAGTCAATTATTTAGTCATTTTTATTTGTCTGATATTAGTCATTTACCTATGATTTTACCTGATGACCAAATTAGTCACTTATAAATGACCAAATTAGTCATTTATTTGCCAAATTCTACTAGTGTTAGTCATGTGACTAAAATTTTTAGTCACTTGACTAAAATTATTAGTCATGTAGTCATTTATTTGCCAAATTCTACTAGTGGACTCATCAATGGTTGGATTGTCTAGCTTATCTTGTATCAAATCATTCTCACAAACATGAGCAATAGGAAAAGTAGTATTAGGGGATGTGTCAATGGTCTCATCCTTGGATCTAACAATGTCTTCACTAGTAGAAGAGATAAGGGAAGAGAAACAAATAGGACTCTCATAACTATCATTGGTTTGATCTTCTAACACCAAAATATCTTTGCCACAAATAGGAGAGATATTAGGGGAAGACGAAATTTGATTGTCATGATTTTCCACCATTGTATTCTCTTTCACTAAAGCATTCCTATTAGGGTGAGAGATGGACTATTTCTTAGCATGCTCAAAAAGGTAGGATGCTAACATTGTTTGATGAAAACTTAAAAGTACTTCTAACCATCTCATGCAATGCTTCAAAAATATAAACAATGGTATATCCAAAGATGAAAAGTACTTTTATCCAATTTATGCAAATCTTAAAAAATGCGAACAAAGTGTATCCAAAAATGAAATGAACCTTTATCAAACTTATGAAAAGCTTCATGAATGTAAACATCGTGTATGCAAAAGTTAAAAGTACTTTTATCGATATTACGTAAAATTTTAGAAGTGTAAACATTTTGAGATTTGATGATTTTTTCTACTTAAATTATTTTGGAATAATTCAAAATGACTACCCTAAATTGATATTTTTGACCTAGATGCATGAAACAAAAGTTCCTAAAACTTTCTAGACTGATACTATTGGTTACCAGCAAGCCGAGGAAGTATAGAAAATCATTAGAATGCTCATAAATTTTATTTTTTCAAGTGTCCAAGGTCTCATTCGCCCAAGGTGGTGAACAAGTCCTGGTATGCTTTTTTGAGGAAGTCTGAATCTAGAAATGAAGCTTATAAATTGTGAAAATGTGTTGCCTATGTAACCCTATCAGCGACTCATTCACCACCTTTGGAAAATGGTTCCTACATTAGGTTTTTTGAACTGGTTTTTGCTGATTTTAAGCTTTTTTCAATGAGTTTCAGTTTTATGTCTAGAATAGTAAGTTTTAAGTTTAAATTTCTAGAAATGCAATATGAAATGCAAGTTGAAAATGTGACAAAATAATGAATGAAAATACCTAGTTTGATATGCAATTTTGTTTTTATTTTCAAATGCAAATTTATATTATCTGGGTATGTGCAGGATCATGATGGGCCAAAAACTGGCAATATGATGGGTATGTGTAGGGTATGTGGCTAATGATTTTATTTTACCCAAAATTGATGAAATGAAAAGGGTTTTTAAAGGAGATTCTTAGAATTCCACCGATATAAATTATGCTTTTTTTTTAATTTACTAAATAATTATTATTCATTTTCTATTTGAATTACGACTAAAGTCCTGGTTGATAGGTTGATTGAAAAACATCTATAGATTTGAAATAATATCACATTTTTTGAATCCAAAACATGTGTCACATTCTATGCTTCGCATACTATAGGATTAAAAAAATAATTAAATTTCATGAATTTTTTACCATGTTATGGTGGTCAGACATATGAGTTTTTACATTTTTTAAAAGTTGTCATAAAAAACTCATAATTAATTATTTACTCGGAAAAAAATTACAAAAAAATATGCATCACATCAGGACATGAGTTCTCTACTTATATCTAAAATCTTATAAAAATATATTATCATTTTGTTGTTGTTAGGGTGGTCAAACAAACACCTACTTCTATTTTTTTCCCCTGAAATTTAAGTGCTACTGCATTGAAATTTCAAATTTTCACCAAATAATATTTAAAAAAAAAAAACCTAGTAGTTTAGAAACTACATTCAATTTGCTACAGATTATATTGTTACATATTTTTGAAATAATATAGATAACTATTCAATTTTTTACATCAAGTTGCCTGACTCTAATTATTCTAAATTTTTTGGCGACTTAAGGGCTTGCTTTTTCCATGATGATCCTGCACATAACCATCTAAATGATATGCAAGATGACTGATTTGTTTTTTATATTTTTCACATTTAAAAGTGTGTCATAGAAAATTGGAACCTCTTCAGAAAAGAGACAATTCCACGCATAATTAGACCCACTTTTGGCCCCCTCACATCATTTCCCCTTCAAAGTAACATTTATAGGCCCCTTAGGCCTATTAATTTTGATCTAGAGGCATGTTTCACATGTGAAATCACATAAAACCTGACAAACACCATTTAATAACATCATACCCCAACAACCCACTTTCAAACAGCACTAGTGGGACCCATTCACCACCTTGGGTGAATGAGTCCCCTTTGGTGGGACCCATTTTCCAAGGGTGGCGAATGAGTCCCCTTTGAGGGAAAGCTCAAAATCAAGCAGGAATTTAATCAATTTAACTTTTATTTCTAGTGAATGCCGGCTCCTTAGGTCTAATTAATGGGAAATAAGATGTTATTTCCTATAAATGCACATTTCAATTCATTTTAAATAATTTTTTTTTATTTTTATCATCTCATTATCATTCCTCAAGACCAAAATCATTTTACAACAAGTTTCATTAGCAAAAGTTGAAGTTTTAGGACAACAAACTTGGGTTTTTGTAGGTCTTGAAGCTCACTATTTTGATCAAGGTTCAACATTGGAAAGGGTTAATGATGAATAATTCTAGGGTCAAGAGGTGTAGCTAGCCACCAAATCATGCCTAAGGACTTGGTTTCCTATCGATTCCATCTTCCATTGTTACTCTATCTTCAGACTAAGGTTTGCATTGTGTTCATTTAGCATTTGCATGTCATTTAATATTCATGTTTTATGTGTTGTAAGATTTCTAGGGTAGAGATCTTGAATCCTTTGAATCATTCTTGAATGTCTTATTCTAGATCAATAGAATAGGGGTTTTGTCATGATTCAACCTTTCCGAGTCTTTAACACATCTAAGGCTAGGGTTTATGTATATTTTTCTCTATTCAAGGTTTAATTACCTACCTAGGGGTTTGACCAAGGAAAACCCCCCATTAGATAAACTCTTTTAAGTTACAATTTTGTAGGAATTTTCCAAGACCTGGAATCAAGTTTCCATCAGAATTTGCTATGTAGGTGTCAAGGTACAAATTTGAGTTTTAAGTTTGCAAAAATTAGAAAGAGGGCTGATTCGCCATGCTTGGTAAATGAGTCCCACCTAAGGTGAAAAATTGAGTTAGATGCTATTTCAGATCCCCGACTGTCAGAAAACAGGTTCTGTGCAGAAATGTCCTGATCTGGGACTAATTTACCCAAGGTGGTGAATGAGTCCCAATCAGCCCAAGTTCAGATTTCATCAACTTTCCATATTGTCATTCAATCCTCTACAACTTTTCAGGTGCACACATTATGAGAAATAACCTTTTGTTTAGTAAAAATTTTCATTTCGTTCATCATTTTTAATCTTTTTGCATATCACACTATGTTTGCAAACAAGGCATAAATCTTATTTTTGCATTCATTCTAGTTCATTTTAATCAATTAACTGCATTTATTTAAGTTCATTTACATCATATCACATTGCACACATCCTAAGTTGAGTGTTACATAAGCATTTTTGGACCCAAATCTCTCTCCTTTTAGGTGAAAAACCCTAGAAGTGTAAGAGTTAGTATTTGGGTTCCCAAAAATCTATGTTTCAAAAATAATGCAAACAATGCAATTCTAAAACCCTGGATGAGATGGAAGTTTGAATGAAAAGTAAGACACTATCAATGAGATATAATTCAATGCAAATTAATGCAATATCTAACCTAGCATGAGAAGAAAGTCTCCAAAGTCAAAAAACTACAATGTTCAATAAGTCGCGTTCACGAAAATGAAACGTAGAAAAATAGGGTTTACCAAAATGAATGAATAGGATGATAAAAAAAATTTAAGGGATGTTTCCTTCAATTATGAGGGCCAAAATTTCTAAACAGCAATCAAAAACTAATCCTAACTATTATAGCAAAAATAAGGGAAGTTTTGGAAGGTTGAAACAATATGTACCTTAGAGAAAAAAAAAATTATGGGACATTGAGGACTAATTTTACTTTATTGATGAATAGGTCCCTGGGTATGTGCAGGATCATGGTACGCCAAAAAGTGGCAATATTATGGGGGTATGTGGCTGACGACTTTTTTTTCACCCAAAATTAATGAAACGAAAAGGGTTTTTAGAGGAGATTCTCAGCTTTCCAAAAATATAAATTATGATTCAATTTTAATTTAATAAATTATTATTATTCATTTTATATTATAATTATGACTAAAGTCCTGATCGATGGGTTGATTGAAAAACATCTATAACTTTCAAACGATATCATATTTTTGAATCCAAAACATGTGTCATTCTATGCTTCACATACTATAGGATTAAAAAAAGAAAATTCAATTTCATGAAGTTTTGACCAAGTTAAGGTGGTCGAGATAGATGAGTTTTTATATTTTCTAAAATTTGTAATAAAAAATCATAATTAATTATTTACTTGGAAAAAATTACAAAAAAATATGCATCACATCCAGACATGAGTCCTCTACTTACATATAAAATCTTACAAAAAAATATTATCATTTTATTATGGTTAGGGTGGTCAGATAGACACCTACTTCTTATTTTTTCCTTGAAATTTAAGTACTACTGCATTGAAATTTCAAATTTTCACAAAATAGATTTTATTTATTTTTAAATAAACCTAGTACTTTAGAAACTAAATTCAATTTTCTACAAATTCTATTCTTACATATTTTTGAAATAATATATATAACTTATTCAAATATTTACATCAAGTTGCCTAACACTGATTTTTCTGAATTTTTTGCCACTTAAGGGCCTATTTTTTGCATGATGATCCTGCACATACCCCTCTCTTAGAGTTTCTGAAAACTAACTTCTAGGTTTATTTCCTTGATCTATGCACTTCCAACTCTTTGGTGCTCAACTCCTAAAAATCTAAAACAAATTTGTAGCCTTATTTTCATGTTTTTGCAATATGGATGACAACTTTGAAAATTTGGCTTCAATCTTGTTCTCCACTTGATCTTCAACCTAGAGACTTGCAAACACACATCAAAGGAGAAGCAAAACTTATTTATTATTACAGGATAGGGAATTTCCTTGGTCAAACCCCATTTAGGTAATTAAACCTTGTAATGGAATAATGAAATGGAAGCATGAAATATTGATTCCTTGGATGCAATCTTGGAATATAAATTTGTAAACTAACATGAAGTGGCCATGAATAATGTAGATCTTGATCTTGAATTGGATGTGGAAAAATTCTCAACTTGGATCTTGAATGGTACATCACAAGATTAGCTCAACCACATGCTTGATGCACTATGCCTTTGATATGATGATATGATCTTGAATTGCTACAATAAAACTTTCATAATCTACCTTTGAATGCCTTTGAAATTCTTTGGAAGTTCTCTATAATTCTATTGTGAATGTATTCTTGATTTCTTATGAAGATCTAGGATTTCTTAGATGAAACTGCGTGAATTAACCTTATATTTATACTAAATCAATGGATTAACCCTGAAATTCAAATAATTCAAGCCGACATAAGATCTACAATTAAAAATCATTAAAATACCACAACAAATAAATTCAAAAAGGGGTGTCCTAGGCAAGGATGACCCATTCACCACCTTGGGTGAATGGATCCTTGCACAATTTCCTAGGACCTAGCTTTGGGGTGCTAAAATAACATTAAAAATCCATCTCAAATATGCCAAAAAAGGGGTGTCATAGGTTAGGAGGACCCATTCACCCAAAGTGGTGAATGGGTCCTAGCACAGCTTTATAGGACTCCAACTTTACTAATGTAAATGTTATGAAATATCATCAATGGGTGTCAGGATAGATCCTTGCAAAATGCAATTAATAAGGCTTGAATTTGAATTAAAGGGCCAATTAAGCTCTAATTAGCCATAATTAATTAATGAAGCCTTTGATTATCATGGAATTGTAAGAAAATACTTTACAACACACTAAATAAGTCACAATTAAGTAAATTTTATCATTAATTGTTAATTCCCAAACTAAGCATGAAAAAGGGTTACTTTTTTTTATGCTACACTTCCTCTTCAACTATCAACTCTTTTCCTTTTTCTTCAACCTTTTATTTTTCACTACAAGGGGATTCATCAAATTCCTATCCTTGTATCAGTACTAAAATTTGATGTGATTCTTCATCCACTTTCACACTTGCACTCTCAACAATATTCTTCAATCTTTTGTTGTTGAATAGGTAGGCCTTTCCTCTTGTAGAGTATCTAAGGAGGATTCCTTCATTAGGTATTGCATCAATATTTCCTAAGTTTTATTCATATTTTATCATATAACACTTGCTTCCAAAAGCATTGAAATATTTTACAGTAGGAGGTTTACCATACTATAAACCGTAGGGAGACGTTCAACTATTCACTCTTTATTGACCTCTATTATTAATGTAGACTACAATAGGAATTGCTTCTCTCCAATAGGCATCTGAAAGATTAGCTTCCTTCATCATTTTCATAACTGCTTCCTGAACTATTATGTTTTTCTATTCCACAACTCCATTTTACTAAAGATTGTTAGGGGATAATAAATGTCTTCTTATTCCATGACCTTCACAAAAACTATTAAACTCATTTGAAGTAAACTACCCACCTCTATAAAATCTCAAGCATTTTATTTTTAGATTCATTTCATTCTTAACCATAAGCTTAAATGCTTTAAACATGCCTAGAGTTTATAATTTTTATTTGTGAAATGTAACCGAAGCCATTCTATAATAATCATCAATTAATAACATGACATATTTATCACCACATGAGCTTCTAATCATGGTAGTGGTAGGTCCACCTAGATCTATATGTACTAACTCTAAGGGACCTATGGTTGAATATTCCTTTGTCTTGAATCTTGTCTTTGTTTTATTTCCAACTTGACATTCTTTGTAGATTACATTTATAGGCTTTGTAATCTTTGATAAATTTCTCATAGAATTATTAGAACTTATCCTTACAAGAATATCAAAATTAATGTGATCCATTCTTTTATATCATAGCTAACTTTCATTAGTTTTAGACATAAAGCACTTTTCACCACTACCTTTGAGTTGATAGAAATTACTTCATGTCCTTGTTCCCACAACAACAAAAGTACTAAAGTTTCCTTTTTTATTTCACAGCCACCATTCTGAAATACAAGATTATATTATCTCCTACACATTTTTCCTATAGTTAGAATATTATTTCAAAGACCCTTGACATAAAGAACATCATATGCATTATTCTTTCAATCAAAACTATTTGAACCATTTCCATAGATCTTAGGAAAGGTATCATCACCAAACTTAAGAAGACCACAATCATACTTTGCAAGCTTAATAAACTTACTCTTATCACCTATCATATGATTTGAGAATCCATTATCAATGATCTGATAATTCTTCTCTTCTCTAGCATGAAAAGCAATCAACATATGTTATGACCTATTTTTGAAGCACTTTCTTTCACACATCTTTCAATATTAGTATATTTAGTTCCAAAATTTACATCCATGAACAAGAATTCATCATTTCCTTCATCCAAATATTTTGATTGTTCATCATCACATACACCACTCTCCTTTTCAACATAAAAACTCTTTTTTAAAATATTACCCTTATGATCCTTTTATTTTTCATTAGTAACTTTAATTGGAGATTTATATGCATAATGACAAGTACCCTTTCTCAATCTCACAAATTTATTTCTACATCATCAAGATCATCTAGATCTAATCCATCATCCTTTTCTACTTGGAAAAATTTAAAAGTAGTTTCTTTGTTTGTAGCATCTTGACAAAACTATCTCATTTCAAAAGAAGTTAAAGTGAAAAACGTCTATTATCTATAATACTTATCCAAATTATGAGATTTCCTTAACAGGAAAAAATTGAAGGCTATAAGCTTTAGGAAGAGTTCTTAATACATTTTTCACAACATTTCTTTTATCCATCTTTCCACCAACACCATTTGATGGAATTGAAAACTTAATTATCTATGAGCATGTAGGAAATAATATATTCATCTTCAAACATCCTTAGTGTTTCAAATTGGGCTTTGTAGTTTTGCATCTTCGCTTGATTGATTTTATCATATCCTTGATAGATATCTTCCATCTTTGTCTAGATCTCTTTAGCAGACTTCAAATTTATAACCTTTCCAATTTCAAAATCAAAAAGACCACTTAAGATTCAATTCCTTTCTTTTCCATTGTTTTCATAATCCTTGATCTCATCATAACTTGTTGGATCAATTTATAAGAATAGCATATCATTTTTCAATAGACTACCAAACACCAAATCTAAGAGAAACAAAAAATGACTCCATCCTAGATTTTAAATAGGTAAAATCTATTCCATTGAACAAGGGAGGTTTGGCAACTTTCATATACGCCATCTAGATCTATCTCAAGCTGTTAAGATTCTTCCTCAGAACCATAGCTCTGATACAAATTTTTGGATGCATAGGACAAATAAGAGGGGGGAAATAAGTTGTATACTTTCAAAACATTAAAAACTCTCATTGCCATTCAGATATGTATTATCCATTAAACCCTTATCATGCATTAGAAAAATGTAAACATATGAAACCATAATGAAAAGATATACAAAGACTTAAGAATACCTGATTTACATGGAAACCCAAATAATGGAAATATTAGAGTGAGGATTTGCTCACTAATATATGAATTTCAACACTGAATCTAATAAGGCTCATTAGCAAGGGCTCACTACCCAAAAAGATAAAGAAAGGATCACTTTCGGTGGCTCATTTCCAATGGAATCCCTATCCAAAAGAAAGAAGAATAGAAGAAGGGGTGGCTCACTAACAATTTGAATTGATAACAATGCATCTCTCATATATTGAGGGTATAGTTACATTGAAGCACAAACAACTCATCAAGCTAACTTAAATGTAGACACCTACTCACTACATCAGGAAGTCATAGGCATTAAGGCTCACACTTAGATCATCACATGATTTCATTTTTATCTTTTGCATCACACACTCTTCTCTCTCTTGATTGATATAAAAATAATCCTTACATTTATACCATCCATGACCTAAAAATATCTCAATTAGGTCATGCTTATGGAAATGTATACACCTCAACTATGTAACACCAAATAGGTCAACATCAAAAACTTCTAAAATATAAATAAGTGAAGCCAAACCATGCAACTAATTAATTGGTACCCAAATCTACACCAACATGCTTATCAACACTTCCTCAATTAGTAATTATCCTCCACAATTAGCACTATCATGGTAGGTGTAAAGACCCACACTTGAACCAAAATTTTCACTTTTTTTTTTAATTTTTTTTTTTTAAAAATAAATCCCTTAATGTCTTGCTCAATTAGTTGTATACTCAGGAACTTCTATCCATACAAGATAGACATCTATCCATTCGGGATAGGCATCTAACCATACGGGCTAGGATAATGTACGGGCTAGGATAATGTCCTTTCAGGACCAATATTCATCTATCCATTTAGGATAGGCATCTAACCTTTCAGGTTAGGTTAATGTCCATTTGGGGACCAAGATCTATCTATCTAAATAAGGTAGACATCTAACCACATGGGTTAGAAAATGCTCTGGCCAGAGACTTAGACTCATCGGGACCATCTGGGTCCTGAGTCACTCTCTAAAGACTACACTCCCCTACTAAGAGTGCACTGAGGTCAACGTCCTTAGGAGTATGTGAGATAATAATAAAAGCTTGAGTCCCACCTTGGAATTTGGCCTAAAGCCTCGAGGAATCAAGTGAATCCATCTGGGATTCCTTCTGAGTATAACAAGTAATCTCTAACTTCAATTTTAATATTTATTTATCTTCCTTTATCTTAAGGTATCTTAACAAGTCCAATAACGTAAACACCCTTAACCAATCCTAAATCCCCACTCCGAGCACCTGTGTACTAGGGACAACTTTGTCCCTAGACTACCTACATACACCATTTCAGCACAAGATCAAGGCATATAATATGCAGTTTTGTTTTCTAATCTATTGTTGGATGTAAACTGTTTTGTGGGTACGTAACCCTTTCTAGGGCCATCTCCCCAGATAGTTTCTCTTCAGTTGCTACCCACATGAGGGAGCATAAAGATTCATGGTGATCTTTTGCTTGTTTCCTAATTCATCTATGTCCTAAATTCCTATAAGTCACATCACCCTTTCCTGTTGAACAACAAATCATCAAAGATAAAAGAATTAAAAAGTCAATTTACATGCCCAAACTCTATTGGGATTTTCTATGATTTTAACTAGCGGATGTAAGTCCATTATAGTATTATCTTTTTTAGATTATTGATCCAAGAGGGATTTCCCGCCCCTTGAATTTTAACTCCAAAAATGTTCCTTATTACTCCCCGGCGATTTATAGGGATGATGCCACAGACACCGTTGTTGCAGCTTTATTAGGCTATAAGTGCAGTAACTCATGCACGATGGCATTACCCGTAAATGTGAGTCAGAGGCACCGTTAATACCAAATGCTACTATTTTTTATGTTTTCTTCCTCTTATTTAAGTTTTCTATCTAAGAAGAAATTAAATGCATTATCAAATAATAAGAAAAGTAGCTTGTGCACATAAACCAAATGGAATATAAAAACTTTATACCTTCTTGCTAAGGAAGTAAAATTAAATGAACTTACTAAAAAAAACTATTTATTCAAGTATAATTGCTAGAAAGAAGTATTACTTACATCCTATGAAAGTATAAATTTTTGTAACAATGAATTGAATAGTCAAATCCATTTATGAAATAAAAACACTTAAACATAAAGTTAAATTCTTCAAGATGGGTGATCTAATTTATAGATGGTATGAATCTAATTATTTTGAAATGTTAGTATTTTCTAGAAAGGAAAAGTTTGAATCTATTCGCATAGTCTATGTCATAGAATAAGTAGTTTTGATTTAAATTGCATGACACTAATATTTTCAAGATAAATATTCATCTAAGTTAGCATAAATAATTCCAACTCAAAGAGACTTCATGGCATAATCTATTGTTTCAAGACAAAAAGTTTATTAATTTTGGTTGCATAAATAAATAATCCAACTAAAAAGAGACTTGATTTAAATTGTATAAGTTATTACACTAATTTCTTAGATAGATAAACCAATACAATGTCTTAATAAGAGCCTTGATTTTTAATTGTATAAGTTATACTACTAATGCCTCAAGATTTATGATCTATCTAAAGAAGGTTTGCATTAATTTGCATAAGTTTATTCTTGATAATATTCAAATAATTACATAATTATTTATTCACTATGACCTTGTTGTAATTAAATGAGTCAACCTTGTTTTAAGAAAAAATAAAATGAATCAACTTGTATATTGAGGGAGAAAATTAATTTAAAGAATAACCATGATATTTAAGTTTATTTGTAAATATATTAAATCATAACTATGATGTGCTATAAACCTTAAATCCCAAGAAAATAAATTTATTACATGGAGAGAGAGTTTACAATAAATCTAAGAGCTAAGTTTGTGGCATAACAAAAAAGAAATTTGATTAAAGATATGTTATTAATGCCTTAAGTTAGATAGTATTTTGTAAATTTAAGCTTATAATTTAATGTTTAATGGTCATAATTATTATTATAGACTTGTAATTATTGTCATAAAAATATAGTATTGCCATAAGATATAAATGTTGTCATTCCTATATTTTAAAATTTCTATAACTAAGTCCATACTCATAGTTTATCATTATTTATGAAGAAAAGAGATATATTATAAGTCCATTAATTATATTCAACATTAGCTAGTAACCAATTCCATATTTTTTCAAAGGAAATTAAATACTATCTCATAGAACCATAGTTTGGACTAAATCTTCATCAACCATCAATGTTAGTTAATTTACTGTCTTGCTAAGTTTGGATAACTTTATTAAAATTAAGAAGTTTATAGATTATATATATATATATATATATATATATATATATATATATATATATATATATATATATATATTAATGAATAAACCCACCCTTTGATAGTTAATTAGACCGAATATTTTATTATTTAATCTATCCAATTGATACCCCTTTTTTTAAAAAAAAAAATTCTATTAATTTATTTATTTCCAAAGAACAATCTAACTTTAAAACTTATTTTGTTTAAGAATTAAATGAATATTAATTAGATATTATAAATAACTTGAATACAAAAGCACATATGTATTTTAACACTAATAAAATAATAATTCATTTATTTATAAATTTTATTTTATAAAAATTGATTTATATTTGTAATAACATTAACCGGATTAAAGGAAAATAATTTCTTTGTAAATAAACATAAATGAGAATAAATATATTGATTTAAAGAAGAAAAAAATAAAATAGGAATAATAATAGTAGAAAGATTAGTTCCATTCTAGATTTAGTTGGAAAAATAAAAATAAATAAAGAATAGGTTGATTCTAGCAAATTTTCTAGATTTGATTAATTATTCTAAAAGCAAATCAAAGTAAAGAATACCTTGATGTTGATGGAGTTGCAACAAATCTTCTTTTTGTGCCTTCTTCAACTTCATTCTTCCTCCTTCAATCCTATCCTTCTTCAAAATGATAGCATAAAAATACCATTCATGTGTTGTTAATGAGAGAAGAAATGGCCTCAATTTATAGACTTGAGAGGAGGTAAATGGAGGGTCAAGATTGGAGATTGATTCAATGGCTAGGATTGTTTGAGAAGGTGGGGTTGGATTGATAGCCTCACTTTGTGACAAGTGTCACAAGAAGTAGGCTTTAAAAATAGGACCACATGGCATGGGGAGAGGAGCCAAGGGTGCTCACACATGTGTGAGCACACCTTGGGAGAAATGGATATGACAAGTCTCCACACCTTTCCCAAGACTATAAAATTCGTCACTTCTCTTTAAGTGATCTTTTAGGGGTTCATACTTTGCCCAAAAGGCCATATTATGTTTTCAATAATCTTCCACCCCATAGGTACTTACCCTGGGGGTTCATTTTTACCCTAAAGTCAATAGAACAAGCCCAAATAACTATATGAAAGAGAATTCTAATTTTAAAATACAAATTTTGATTTGTGAGCACAGCTTGGGTAGATGGGATGTTGACATGTCTATGACATAAAAGAGAGGGTCTATGACATGTAATGGAGGGTGGTTTGACCATGTGTGCTCACACATATGTGAGCACACATGGAGAAGCCAAATGGCTAAATGATGAAAGGTTACATGCATGGTGTAACTCCCACACAAGGGTGAGTGGGGATGAGTTGTAAGGTTATAGTGACTTGTGCATGCAAGTTACATGTGAGTGAGATTAGAATAAATTTTTAAATTTGAAAAAAATATAATGAAGATTATTTAATCAATTAATTTAAGATTAACTAATTAATGGATTATGAAGGATGGTGACATCTCCCTAGTCCTAATTAATTAGATTAAATGATGTATTATATTAAATTAATGTGACTTAGTAAAATAGATAATTTTATTAATTAAATATAATGATAGATTGTGTCAATTAATAATGCTTAGGATAGGATGGGTACAGTTGTCACTTAATGAATTAGCTTTTTATTCACAATTATTTTATTCATTATTTTATTTTATTTCATTATTTTATTATTTTTATTTTTCTCTAACACTTATTTATTAATATTGTTAACTTTTATTTGTTCCTTTTTAGGAGTGTGAATTTAATATTTTTTTATTTTTTTATTTTTATTTTTATTTGTTTTATTAATTAATTTATTTCTTTCTTTATTTAATCTCTACCTTCTTCACACATAAATTAATTATATAAAAACACTTACATAATATTACCACACAAAATTATAATGTCTAAAGTTTTAACAAAAAGAGGGTCATGACATCCTCCCCTCCTTAATTTGTGCATCGTCCCAATGCACACAATATTACTAAGATAAGAAGTTTCATGTTAAAAGTTTCAAAACAAGAAAGGAAATAATTGTTGCATTTCATTTGTATCTTCCCATGCAGCATTCCCCTCGTCATACTGATCCCACTGTACTTTGGATTGATTAATCTCTCTGTTGCGCAATTGGTACTGGCGCCTCTCCAAGATTCTGTATGGCTCTATCATTATTTCCCCTGTTTCTTGGACCTGTAAGGCATTCCAATCAAAAATATTTTTTTCATCAGGTATGTACTTTTTAAGAAGAGAGACATAGAATACATCATGGATTCGACTCAACTGGGGAGGTAAGGCCAATCAGTAAGCAACTAGATTTATCTTTTCCAAGATTTCAAAAGGCCCAACATAGCGAGGTGCTAGTTTTTTTTTTCTTCCCAAATTTTATGGAAATTTTGTGAGGTTTAACCCTTAGGAAAACTCTTTCCCTCACTTCAAATTCCCTTAGAGATCTATTTTTATCTGCATAGCTCTTTTGTCTATCAGAGGCTTCTTTTAACCTTTTCCTTATTTCCTTAGTTTTTCTTTCCATTTCCTTTAACATGTTTGGACCAATTATTATTCTATCTTCAAGACTATCCCAACTCAAAGGTGTACGACAAGGTCTACCATAAAGTGCTTCAAAAGGAGCCATTCCCAAAGAAGTTTGGAAGGTATTGTTGTAAGAAAACTCTACAAGCGGTAGGTACTCCTCCCATTTCCTTTGTTGGTCCATACAATACATCCTTAGTAAGTCCTCTATGATTTGATTTGTCCTTTCTATTTTCCCATCAGTTTCAGGATGATATGCTGACCTAAAATTTAATTGAGTACCCAAAGCTAACTAGAGAGTTGTCCAAAACCTTGAAGTGAATCTTCTATCTCTATCTGATATGATCTTCTCAGGTATTCCATGTAACCTAAATACTTCCTTCACAAAGTGTCTTGCTAAGGTAGGAGAATCATCAGTTAAATTCCCTGGTATAAAGTGGGCCACCTTGGTGAGTTTGTCAATTACCACCATTATTGCATCATGTCTATAAGGTGTCATTGGTAGCCCCTATATAAAATCCATGCTAATAACTTGCCATTTATGGTGGGGTATATCATGTGGGTACAATAGACCTGTTGGATGGTTATGTTCCGCTTTTACCCTTTGACAGTCTAAACATTTTACCACGAAATGAACAATGTAATTTTTCATCCCTTGCCAAAAATACAATTTCTTTAGATCTGAATAAAGTTTATTAACTCCAGGGTGTCCTGAATAAAGAGTGTTGTGAGCCTCAATTAGAACTATATTTCTCAACCCAATTAGGTTGGAAACATATATTCTTTTATTATATCTCAATAGCCCTTCTTGATCAAGAGTGTACCCTTCAACCTTAGGATTTGTTGGATCATTTTCCAAGATTAGCTTGACTTGCTCATACCATGGATCTTGTTTTTTCTCTTCCTTTACTTGCTCCTTGAATGAAGTATTGAAGGTAGTCATGGTTATCAAGTGTCTCCTTCTACTTAAAGCATCTGCTACCCTATTTTCCTTTCCCATAATATATTCTATTTCGAAGTCATATTCACTTAGAAATTCTAGCCATCTCCTTTGCCTTGCATTCAAGTTAGGTTGAGTAAAAATATATTTAAGTCCTTGATTATCCATTTTTAGTTCAAAGGGCTTCCCAAGCAAAAAGTGCCTCCATTTTTGTAAGGCATGAACAATAGCTGCTAACTCTAAATCATGGGGTGCATAGTTTACTTCATGGGTTTTCAACTTTCTAGATTCATAAGCCACTACTCCTTCACCTTGTATAAGCACTCCCCCTAATCCTTTGATAGATGCATCTGTTACCACTATGAAATTCCCATTTGGATCTGGAACCCTTAAGATAGGTGTTGTAGTTAACTTTTCCTTTAAAATTTGAAATGCTTTATGACTTTGTTCTGTCCACATAAACTTTTTATTCTTCCTTTGTAATGATGTGATAGGATTTGCAGTCTTAGAGAATCCCTCTACAAACCTTCGATAATACCCTGCTAAACCCATAAAGCTTCTCACTTTTGACACATTTTTAGGAATCAACCATTCCACTATTGCCTTAATCTTTTCTGGATCAACTGTTATTCCTTCTTTAGATATAATGTGACCAAGGTAATGGATTTTCCTTTCAAAGAAGGCACATTTTGACAATTTCCCATATAATTTATGTTCCTTCAATCTTTGCAAGACTATTTGTAAGTGAGCTAAATTTTCTTCTTCATTTCTAGAATAAATTAATATGTCATCCAAAAATAACAAGAAAAATTTGTCCAAGAAATCATGGAACACGCTATTCATGAGGTTCATGAAAGCAGCTGGGGCATTAGTCACACCAAAAGGTACAACCGTTAATTCGTAATGCCCATATCTTGTTCTAAAGGTTGTTTGTGGGATATCCTCCTCCTTAATTCTTAATTGATGATAGCCTAATTGTAAATCTATCTTGGAGAATACTGCTGCTCCCTTCATTTGGTCAAAAAGGTCTTCAATTCGAGGTAATGGATACCTATTATTTATTGTGACCTTGTTTAGCATTCTATAATCAATACACAACCTTAGAGTTCCATCCTTCTTCTTAACAAACACAACTGGTGCTCCCCAAGGGGACACACTTGGCCTAATTAAGCCCTTCCCCAAAATTTCTTTCAATTGCATTTTAAGTTCCTGTAATTCTATAGTGTTCATTCTATAAGGTTTGATGTTCATTTGAATTCTTTCAAATTTAAGAATTTGGTTAGTATTTTCATTGAGTTCTAACCTAAATCCTAAAAGCCCTAGTATCAACCCACAAAACCCTAGGTCAATTTACTCATCAACTCAATGGCACCAAGAGTCTAACTCCCTGGTTTTAAACCTAAAATGAGACCTTTGGTTCAATACTTGCTTGAGCAATTACCACCCTCGACAAATGAAAAGCGTATAGGGAAAACTATGTTTCATGGCCTTGGGGTTAAGGATGGCATTATTGACATCCAATGTACTATTAAGGATGCTACATTGACATATACTAGGTGGTCACTTTTTAGAAGTTGTTCTAATAATAGACATGCTCACATTCCAATTTTGCAACCCATGTAGCTAGATATGGGTAAGTTGATTGTTGCCAATATGTATCTATACATTGACCTCCTCAAAGCTATTGCAACTAACTATGACCATATTTTGAGGATAGTTAGGACTCATTCTAAGCAAGAGATGGTTTGTCTTACTAAACCATCAATTTTAAGGGATGTTTCTATGTACTTCTCTTGCACTCTTAGGGTTTTTCACCTAAAAGGAGAGATATAGAACCCAAAAATTGTGGTGGTTCACTCAGAATAAGTAATTTATGATTTAATTATGACTAAATGCAATGATCTAAATACAAATAGTTAATAAAATTGATTGATTATGAATGCAAAACTAATAAAATATGCAAATTTTGAAAACACAAGGACATTTGCAAAAGGCTTAAAAAGATGAACAAAAATGCAAATATAACTAAAAAGAAAGTTTTTGTTTAGGATGTGTGCACCTATGAGATTTATGAAGACTGGAAACCACTCTGAAAATCTAGAAAAGATGAATTTTTGGCTGACTGGGACTCATTTGCCACCTTGGGTGAGTTGGTCCCAGGTCAAGGTTTTCAACTGATTTCTGCTAAATGGGTACTGGAATCTTCATTTAACTCTAATAGGAACCTATAGTGGGACTCATTATCCATCCATGGAAAATCAATCCTTTTTTTATTTTTCTACAAATTCAAATCTTAGATATGTACCTTATCACCTGCACAACACTTCTTGACAGGAACCCAGATCGGAATCTTCAAAAAATACCTACAAAATAGCTTAAAGTTTGTTTTCTAAGAGGGGTTTTTACTTTTTCAAACCCCTAATTTGGTAATCAAACCTTGAATGGACATAAATATTCATAAAACCCTATCCTTAAGTGTGTCAAAGACTAGCAAAATCTAAACTATGGGTATGTGCAGGATCATGATGGGCCAAAAAGTGGCAAGGCCAAAAAGTGGCAATATGATGGGTATGTGGCTGACAACTTTTTTTTTACCCAAAATTGATGAAACTAAAAGGGTTTTTAAAGGAGATTCTCAACTTTCCACCAATATAAATTATGCTTTACTTTGAATTTAATAAGTAATTATTATTCATTTTCTATTCAAATTATGACTAAAGTCCTGATTGATAGACTGATTGAAAAACATCTATAGCTTTCAAACGGTATCACATTTTTCAAATCCAATACATGTGTCACATTCCATGCTTAACATACTATAGTATTAAAAAAATAAAAAATGAATTTCATGAAGTTTGGACCAAGTTAAAGTGGTCAGGCATACGAGTTTTTTATATTTTTTAAAAGTTGTAATAAAAAATTCATAATTAATTATTTACTTGGAAAAAAATTACAAAAAAATATGCATCACATCGAGACATGAGTCCTATAATTATATCTAAAATATTATAAAAAATAATTATCATTTTATTGTGGTTAGGGTGGTTAGACAAACACCTACTTATTTTTTCCTTGAAATTTAAGTACCACTGCATTGAAACTTCAAATTTTCACCAAATAGATTTCTCTTTTTGTTAAACAAACCTAGAAGTTTAGAAACTACATTCAATTTTCTATAGATTCTATTCTTAGATATTTTTGAAATAATATAGATAACTTATTCAAAATTTTACAGCAAGTTTCCTAACTCTAATTTTTTTGTTTTTTTGCCACTTAAGGGCTTGTTTTTTCCATGATGATCCTGCACATACCCGTATGACAAAACCGTATTATAATGTGCTAGAATAATATGAACAAATGTGATTTTAATGATGAAAGAATTCAATCCTAGAAACCCTACAACATATCAAATGGATGTAAATGACATGCAAATTTAATGCAAACCTTAATCTGAAGATAGAGAGAAAATGGAAGATGGAATCACTTTGAAAATGAGTATTTAGTTGTGATTTGATGGATAGTTGCATTTCCTCAACCTAAATTTCTCCATGATTCACCATAGGAATCAATCATCAACTCTTTGTGATGTTGAATATTGAACAAGCAGTGAGCTTGAAGACTTGAAAAAACCCTAGTTTGTTGCCCTAAAGCTTTAACTTTGTTGTAGAAAATGCTAATGACACTTATTGTGAAAGACTCTTGATACTTGAACTTCGATATTGCTTTATAAAAATGGCTGAGATGTGAAAAAATGATCTAAAACGTGTATTTATAGGCATCAAAACCTAATTTTTGAATTATTTAGACCTAAGACGCCAACATCCACCAAAAAATTGAATTGAATTGATTAAATTCCTACTCAAAATTGAATTTTCCCCCAAAAGGGACTCATTCACCACCCTTGGAGAATGGGTCCCACGAGAAGGGACTAATTTATCCAAGGTGGTGAATGGTTACCACTAGTTGTTTTTGGAGATGGGTTTTTGGGATATGAGTGAATTAAGTGTTATTTGTTAGGATTTAAATGATTTTTAAGTGAAACGAGCCTCTATTTCACAAATAATGGGTCATAGGGGCCTATAAATGTCATTTTGAAGAATGAATTTAATGTAGGGGTACTCAAAAGTAGGTCCAAATTAAGCATGAAATTATCTCTTTTCTCAAGAGTGTCCAATTTTCTACACCACATTTAGCCCCCACTTTAGCGCCCATATGACTTTGCATGCATATGTAAGCTAAAGGACTCTAAATAGTGAACTTTATTGCATAAAAGGATACTTATTCAAAAGGTGGGAGAATGAAGCCCCCAGGGTAGTTATCTGCAATACCACAACATTAGGAACCACATCCTGCAACACAAATTTGTTAATTGTCCAAAAATACTTTTATCTAACTTATAGAAATCAAATTTGAGGGTAGATGTATTCCCCCCCTTGATTTTACTTGCTTTATAGAGGTGGAATCAAGGTAGCAATCTAGCAACATTGAATAAGGAACATCATACTATAGGGAATTTCCAAGTACCATGCCACTTAATGATGGACGATTGATGATGTTGGGTGTGGAATTATGATTACAATGCATTAAATGGAATTGACAATGAAGTTCCCTAGCTCCCGTTATGTTGTTTCGAAGAAAAGGTACTTAATTAACTCTTAAGAAAATAACCCTATTTTAATGCATTAAAGTAAAAGTAATGAAAATAGGTGAAAAGAGGTAAAGGAGAGTAATTTGTCACTTACTATTGAATTTCACCTTCTTGTAGCTTGAGAGTGATAAGTGGGATGAGAAGATGCCGAGTAGATAGGGTTACATGCATTCACTATTGGATGAGCTTCGAGAGCAAGTGATGTGCAGCGAGCTGTACCATGAGGTGAGTAGATTCTACAACTTTTGCTTAGTGATTTTGTAATGATTTAACAATTTTTAATGCATTTAAAGGTTAATTTATGATCTTGGAAAAAAGTTCGCAAAGTGTCCCCCTTTTTTGCAAAGTGTCTCATTTCTTTGTGAAGTGTCCCTTTTGTTCACAAAGTGTCCCATTTCTTTGCAAAGTGTCCCGTTTCTTTGTGAAGTGTCTTGTTTCTTTGTGAATTGTCCCAAAAGGGTTATAAAGTGTCTAGGGCCTTTAGAAAATCACACTAGATGAACTTTACCACACCTGCATGATGAATAATGTTAAAATTAAAGATGTTAGATGAATTTTTAGAGCATATATGTTATGGTTTTGATTTGGTACCTGCCTAGTCATGACAATGGCTGGGGGGAGATAGATTAGATTTCTTAGAAACATGTCTCTAGTGCTATCGGTAAAGGAGACAAAGCATCTACAAGAGTATGCATCTATTGGGAATATTTGATGCCACCTATGAGATACCACGATGCCATGTTGATGGCCCTATGTGAGCATTGGGATGCTAACACATGTACATTTCACCTTCTGACCGAGGAGATGACCATCACCTTAGAGGATGTACACCAAATTCTCTAACTTTATATTCAAGGAGAATGGGTATATTTCATGATGACATTGGTCATTTCATGAGAAGAAGGTGGACATGTAGTACTTCTTACATGGACCTACTCATGATGAGCATGTGAGAGCATGAATTGAGCTTCCTATGTTACTATATTTGTGAGCCCCCATAGTGAGATGGATTATGATGCATATAGTGGCTCTGGTAATTAATCCTAATGGATGAGCAACATATCTAGATGGAGGATTGGTTCACTTGATTCAAGGGAAGGAAGAGCATAGGATGATCTATGCTTAGGGATGCTACATCCTAGCGCATCTTCATTATGATCGTGGTTGATTTATTTTTTAAGATATTTATAGTATGGTGCATTGCATGCTTCTACAGGTGTGGTACCTCAAGAATATTACATGCAATAGGTCTATTAGTTTCCCATGTGCCATAGTCATAGGATATCCACAAGCCTTCATCTATCCTCTATGACACTTGTGGAATTGTGGAGACATGCTTTTTCGGAGGGTGATATTTGACCGGCTACAGGATGACAAGATCATATGGAGACCTTATCTACTCACACTACAGTGGCCAGATCCCATAGTATAGCTAAGGATGATGCAGATGGATAGATTCTTAATTGGTCAACATGACTATATTGTACATCCTTTCTATTATGGCTGATTCATGCGATAGTTTGGGTAGGTGTAGACACCATTGAGGGCATGTCCCTTAATCAATAGATTAGTGCAGATTGTCTAGAGGCCAAGGGATACCATTCGACTCACTATAGATCATGTTGTCTAGAGTGACTCTGATGATTCAGATCACGATCACCCACCAGTCTCTAACACTAATGATATCAACAACACAAATGAGTATGAGGAATGGTGGTCAATGACATGACCAACTCTTGTATTTCTGATGGATTTACCTATAGGTGATGCAGGACCAACACTAGATGAGCAAGATGAGCCAGAGGATAGAGCTGAGGATGTATGATATATGGTTACAAATATATTTACTGAATTTATTAATGATATGTATGACTCAGATGTGGATCTTTACTATGAGGATCAAGTTGGAGGAGAGGATGATTTGGAGGAGCAGTAGGAAGAGGGACCACCCCTAAGCGAAGGTGATGAGATAATGGCTAAGGATTGACATGAGCATGGAGATTCCTCACACACTCGTGTGAACAGATCATGTGTAGTAGCTACAATAGACAATGGGACCCATGGTTAAAGAGAGGCTAGCATGTCCTCCATGCCCCCCAAGGAGGATGAGGTTGATATCCCTCATCCAACAAGAGATATATATGATGATATTTTATTTTATGCATGTATTTTAATGCTTATGATATATATATATATATATCATAATGATGTTTATTGATTTTTTATTGTTTCTACCTCATAGTAACAAGGAGAGACTAGTGAGAGTTCTATTGTTATGATACCATAGAGATAGTGACTGCATCCATCGACAAGGAGGAGGTGGACCTTGATTACATGCCCCCACCAATCATGGGGGAGGATCCAGAGGCACTCAGACCTTTTGCAAGGCTACAAGGAGCATATGAGAGTGTGAGGAGATGAATCCATTATTTGAGACCACAGGACAGTTGTCCCAGATTCCAACAAAGGTGGAGAGACTACATGCAGAGATACCAAAGCTATGGGTGGAGAGGAACCAGATGGTAGAGTGTCTTATGGCTCTTGGGCAAGTACAGGTTCTACAGTATGCACTCATAGTTGGAGGATCATGCTCCCAATCACACACGATGGTCTCACAACATCAAGGGATGGAAGCATGGGCGCCAGATCCTGAGGGGTCTAATTCTCATAGCCTTGATGATTTTTATATGATGATGAGATGTACATAAAACTTTTGATATATCTATTCATGAGCATTTGATGATTTCCAATATGTCTTAGTGTGTTTGAATGTTAAATGGAAATGTGATTAATTAAATAACTTGTAAAATTATTTAATTAATGCCTACATGACTTAACACAATTGATGTGATCTAATAAAAAACATATTTTACTTTCACTTTAGATACAACATTGTTAAATTGAAGAGTGTATGTTAAATTAGATACACCTATAATTCATATAAGGATAAAAATTAACATAACATGAGGGTGAATATCATGAAAGCTAATGTATTAGAAAAATATCTAAAATAATTATGCTAGTATTCAAGACAAACACATGATGAGTTGTCAAGAATGAAGCAATGTTAAAGTATTTAGAATATAACCAGATACTTTGGACAACACTGCTTTATCAATCATACTATTCAAAGAGACTAGAGGTAATAGCGATGTAGATGTGTGGCATTAATAGGCTCCATAGGGGGTGTTCCATTCAGTTTTTTTAAAACGTAAGCAACAAAACCATAAATGGTATTGACTATGTAAAATCCTAACCAATTAGGACTGAATTTATATTTCTCTTCACGGTTAGCATGTGTATTTCGTTGATTCTCATAGAGAAAAAAATCACACTTATGAAACATGTGAGGAATGACATGAGTAATATGTTTTTGTTGTAATTGTTTAACATAAGCTTGGAGATGCTCAAGAGCATTAATGCACTTTCCATCAAGCGTTTCAGGCTAGTGCAATCATTAGTATTTATGAGTGGATTCATCAATAAGGTCTTGAAGAGAAATTCATAGCATAGGGATTTCTAACCCCAAGGGCATGATTGTGTTAGTACCATAAAAAAGGTTATAGGGTGTAGTTCCTATGGATAATCTAACACTTGTTTGATAAGCCCAAAGCATGTAATGTAATTGTGTATGCCAATCCTTATGATATGTTTGTTAATAGTTTTCTTTAGGATTCATTTTAGAATCTTATTAGTGCTTTTAGCTTGTCCATTGGATTGCAGATAGTAGGTGTGGAAAATCGATGTTGAATGTTGAATGTTTCAAGAAATTTCTTTACATCATTATTCATAAATGGGGTTCCATTGTCTAAAACTATTGCACATGGAAGAACAAAGTGAGCAATTATGTGTTCCAATATGAAATGACAAATTATATCAGCACTTTTAGATTGAAGAGGAATAGCTTCCACCCATTTTCTAAAATATTTTGTTGTGATTATTATAAATGTTTGTCCAACAGAAGAGGGCGGTGGATTTTTTTTGAATAATACTTGATCCCCATACTAAAAATGACCAAATGGGAATTTGGGTGCAGAGCTCAGAAGAAGGGGCATGAATCAAATTGTTATGCTCTTGAAATTTGTCACATCCTTTAACATAAGAAAAGCAGTCTTTCTCCATATGTCTCCAATAATATCCCATATGGATGAGTTTTTGCACTAATGATCATCCTCCAAAATGACCCCTGTAGGCACTAGCATTAGCCTGGTCAAGGGCTATAGGAATTTTAGAGTCTCTAAGAAACCTTAGTAAGAGACCATTGAAAGATCATCTATACAACACATCGGCGAGGATGATGTATTTGGCTGCTATTTTGCATAAATGATTTTGAGTATTTTTCGTTGTGGGCTCAGGAATGGTACCATGTTTTAAATAATTATATATTATATTAAACCATTCTCATGAGTCATCTTGAGTTATTATTAAAATGTCTTGTAATCAAAGATCAATCAAAGGTTTCATGATTGGGTGAATAACAAAGGTGAAGTCTATTGAAGGATCGTGTGGGGATATAAGAGAGGCTACACTTGCCATCGCATCCACATGTCGATTGTCTTTTCATGGGATGTTATAAATGGTGAATTATTCAAACTTCTCTAATAGTTTCACTATAAGATCCTTGTATTTTGAGAGTTTTTCTTGTTTAGTTTGATATTTCCCATTGATTTGTTTGATGACTAAATTTGAATCACCAAAGATCTTGATATCTTTAGCACCCATGGTTAAAGCAGCTCGCAATCCTACGATTAATGCCTCATACACAACTATGTTATTTGTACATAGGAAATTTAATTGATAGGACAAGGTAATAGGCTCATTTTTGGGCTAAATTAATACCACTCTAGCACCATAACCTATTCTACACTTAGATCCATCGAAATAAAATTCCCATCCTTTAACATCTATGATCAAGACACTATTATCAGGAAAGGAGTCATGATTAGGTAAAGCGAGAGGAGAAGGGGCATTAGCTAAGTGATTGGTTAAGGCTTGTCCTTTGATTTCTTTTTGTGAAACTTGACTTAAGGTAAAACTCAATTAACAACATCACCCACTTAGCTAATCGTCTAGAGTGATATGTTTTATTAAAAAGATGCTTAAGGGGATCAAATTTTGTTATGACTTGTATTTCAAAATTGAGTAAATAATGTCACAACTTAGAAGTAGAGAATACAAGAGCTATTTTTTTTTTTCAATTAGTGAGTATTTAGTTTCATAATCGATTAAAGTTTGACTAATGTAATAGAAAGGATGCTCTTTTCCAATATCATCTTGTTGAGCCAATAGCTAATGCGGATATATAAAGGAAAAATAATTTGTTTGGCATAGTAGGTTGTAAAATAGGTGGAGTTGCAAGGTATTCCTTTAAACACTCAAAATCATGTTTATAATCCTCATTCTAATCAAAGTGTACATCCTTTTCGAGAAGATGTGTGAAGGGTACGGTGTGATCAACTAAAGATGCTACAAAAGGATGGATAGCTTGAATTTGGCCTTGTAATGTGCACAATTGAGAAATGTTCTTCGGAGGTGGCATGTTAATAATGGCATCAATTTTCTTCATGTCCACCTCAATGCCTTTGTGAGATATGAGAACCCCAAAATTTTCCCACTATGTACGCCAAAGACACACTTTTTTAGATTTAATCACATGTTATATTTACGTATTCGTTCAAATATTTTTCATTGAAATTTTGCATTATCTTGTCATGTTAAGGATTTAGCAAGGATATCATCAACATAATCTTCCAATATTTTATGTATGCAATCATGAAATATCAATGCCATCGCTAATTGATAAGTTGCACCGACATTTTGGTGTAGGAGCACCTTTTACAACATATTGCTCCATTAAGGAAATATTGAAGTTTGATTAAAACTTGGAATTTCAATGTTGAAACAAGGTATTTTAGACCACTTCTCATATGTCTAGGTCATTATGAGTGTTAAATGTTCAATTTTTGTGACCATTTTGCAAAAATATAAAAGTTGTTAACACAAATGTGTAAAAGTGCAAAAATTGTAAAGTTGCACAATGCAACATATGGAAGATGAATAGTCATAATGGTCTAGTTCATTTCGAGGAAGTTGGAAACTTAAAATTAATTATGTAATTCCTTTAAAAAGGCTTGCAACCATTTGTACAAGCGTGGATGATTTATTTTTCAGATTTTGATCAATAAAAGAACATTGTTTTTATGTATTTCTACAGAAAACTATTGTTCCAGGCCATAGTATGGCCCTGTACAGGCAAGAAATGGTGACTAAACATTTGAAAGAGGTAGTAAAATCAATCATCTTCCTTTTTTGATTTGTCTCATGCAATTTTTTGTTGATTTGTGTTAGTTATAGTGAATTCTCTGAAAATTGCCAATACCATATCCTAGGGTAACAATGAAGTCATAAAAATTCATTTCTCTATTTTTAGCCATTACAAATTTCTTAAAATTAGTGAATAGAAATATTTTCATGTATTACATGATATTATTAAGCCACAACTCAAGAAGGTGAAGGTTTAAATCAATATTATAATGCCCTATGTCTAAAAACATGGTTTTATGGGCAAAGAATGAGGTTAGCAATTGGGGTTGGTCAAAAAACCTTTGGAAATGAACATTTGCATGTTTAAGAAGCTTGTAAAAGTAAAAAAAATAATTTTGGAAACTATGGGTGGGAGAAAGTAAGTTGGGAAAAAGTAAAATCAATAAGCCCTAATTTTGTTAATGTTATAAAAGATTGGTAAGGGTTATGTACAAGGACGTCCTATGAGTTTTTCTCATGGTTTTTGTGTCCTTCAGGAGGTATATTGGTTCAAAAAGGTTTTTTGGATGTATGGTTGTCCTTTTCTTGTTTTTTTTTAGTGTTTTGTCATGTTGGAGGCCATTGCTTATTAACTACCCTGTTCTGGTAGAGCATTAGAAGCAGTCTACAAGTTGTGTTTTTTTTTAACATAAAAGTTGTTTTCCTATGGGGAAATGGTTTTATATTTTGTGTTGGTGTGTTATAAACCTCTTCTAGACATGGTTTAATGAATTGGAGCCCATTCTTGATACTATCATATGATGACAATCATATAACACTCATGTTTTGGAGTGGAAAATGAAGGTTAAGAATAGTTTTTTGTTGAAATATCAGGAAGAAAGAATGGGAATAGATCTAATATGATTGGGAAGGTACATTTACACAGGTTTGTGGCTTTAAGAAGGAGTAAAAAGCCTTGAAAGTGGTCTTTCTTGATTGGATGGCCTAGAAAGGCCTAATTGTTGAGATGGGATAGTCTATTATGTAAGTTCACATGTTTGAGTTAGTCATTTTAATGTTGCTTAATATATTTTGCGGAAAATTCAAGTTATTGTGATTTATTTTTAGTTTGATGGATTTTTATTTTGAGTTTTTTCAAGAAAAATGAGTCCCAATTGCAAGGACAGTGAAGGACTTGATTTGAGTTTTTAAAAAAGAGATTAGGTGGTTGAATTTTCTTCCTCTAGCATTACATCAAAGTGGTATTGGAGCTAAAAGGCTCTAGGAAAAGATATTTGGTGTTGTGTTTGTGTGTTGTGGTTGTATGTTGGTGTGTTTATGCAGGTGAAGAAGAACCTAGTTGCTGCCAATAGAGGATACATAAATTTGAGAAGTTGTGAAGAAAGGAGAAGCTTGCTTGAGTAGAGGACAAGATGGAAGTGTTAAGAATAAATTTGCAGGAAGAGGAAGAAAGGAAGAAGAGAAAGAGGCAAGAGAAATTTGATAGAGGGTTAGTAGAAATACAACAAGAGATAAAAAGGTTTGATTTAGATTTCCAAGAGTTCATGATGATTAAGATGGAACAATGGATGAAACAAGCCACAAGTTGGAACTTGACAGTGAAAAAGAGAGTTACATGGCCCATAGAGAAGATTGTTAGAAGGAGGGAAAGAAAAGCAAAAATGCAAATGAAGATGAAAGAGAAAGAAGAATAAGTGTTTGAAGATGCAAGTTAAGGATTCAAAGAGAAAGAAGACAAAGCCATTCCCAAGCACAAAGATGAAGGAGAACTAATAATGAAGGACCTAATCCCAGAGGAAGAAGACCTTGAGTTGATTAAAGTGATGATCAAGGAAGAATTTCTCTTGGAGATTTGTAAATAATTGATAAAAGATGGAGGTATTGTGATCAATTTAATGTATCATTTTTTATTGTACTAATTTTGTGGATAGGAAAAAAAAAATTGTGGATACGGAAAAATTTGAAGATCAAAGGAAAAAGGGAGGAACAAGATACCGAGATGCACCAAAGCATAATGAATCTGATTCCAATTGGCAAGCAAGATAGGAAGCTAATTTGCATGGAAAAGTTAAAATCTAAGGTGAAAATGAAGGTGTTCAGGAGTTGATTCAAGGTGGACCAGAAGTAGAGCATACAAAGGATCAATATTTTTTGACAACTTCATATTCAAGAGGGATTGAAATTATTATTTGGCTAGGAGTATGGTGCTGGAGCACCTTTTACAACATCTTGCTCCATTGAGGAAATATTGAAGGTTGATTAAAAATTGGTGTTTCAATGTTGCAACAAGGTCTTTTAGACCACTTCTCATATGTCTAGGTCATTATGAGTGTTAAGTGTTCAAGTTTTGTGACCATTTAAAAAAAAAAAAAAGTTGTCAACACAAATGTGTAAAAGTGCAAAAATTGTAAAGTTGCACAATGCAACATATAGAAGATGAACAGTCATAAAGGTATAGTTCATTTGGAAGAAGTTGGAAAATAAAAATTCATGATGTACTACCTTTAAAAAGGCTTGTAACCATTTGTACAAGCATGGGTGATTGATTTTTTCAGATTTTGATCAATAAAAGAACACTATTTTTATGTATTTCTAGAGAAAACTATTGTTCTAGGCCATAGTACAGCCCTATACAGGGAAGAAATGGTGAATAATTGTTTGAAAGATGTAGTAAATTCATTCACCTTCCTTTTTTCTTTTTCTCATACAATTTTTTGTTGATTTGTGTTAGTTATAGTGAATTCTCAGAAAATTTCCAATACCTTGTCCTAGGGTAACAATGAAGTCATAAAAATTCATTTCTCTATTTTTAGCCATTAGAAATTTCTCAAAATTAGTGGATAGAAATAGTTTTATGTATTATATGAGATTATTAAGCCACAACACAATAAGGTGAGGGTTTGAGTCAATATTATAATTCCCTATGTCTGAAAATAGGGTTTTATGGGCAAAGAATGAGGTTAGCAATTGGGGTTGGTAAACACATCTTTGGAAATGGACCTTTGAATGTTTAAGAAATTTTTATAGGTCAAAAAAGGAATATTTGAAGCTCTGGGTAGGAAAAGTTAAGTTGGGAAAAAGTAAAATCAATAAGCCCTAAGTTTGTTAATGTTGGAAAAGACTGATAAGGGCTATGTATAGGGAGGTCCTATGAGTTTTGCTCATGGTTTTTGAGTCCTTCAAGAGGTAAAATGGTTCAAAAAGGTTGTTTGGATGTATGAGAGTCCTTTTCCTTTTTTTTTTAGTGGGTATGTGTAGGATCATGATGGGCCAAAAAGTTGCAATATGATGGGTATGTGGCTGACGACTTTTTTTTACCCAAAATTGATGAAACAAAAAGGGTTTTTAAAGGAGATTCTCAGCTTTCCACCAATATAAATTATGCTTTGTTTTAAATTTAATAATTAATTATTATTCATTTTCTATTTGAATTATGACTAAAGTCCTTATTGATAGGCTGATTGAAAAACATCTATAGCTTTCAAATAGTATCACATTCTATGCTTCACATACTATAGGATTAAAGAAAGAAAAAATGAATTTCATGAAGTTTTGACCAAGTTAAGGTGGTTATACATATGAGTTTTTATATTTTTTAAAAGTTGTAATAAAAAAATAATAATTGATTATTTACTTAGAAAAAAATTATAAAAAAAAATTCATCACATCGGGGCATGAGTCCTCTACTTATATCTAAAATCTTATAAAAAAAAATATTGTCATTTTATTGTGGTTAGGGTGGTCAGACAGACACCTACTTATGTTTTCCCTGAAATTTAAGTACTACTACATTGAAATTTCAAATTTTCACCAAATATATATATATTTAAACAAACCTAGTATTTTAGAAACTACATTCAATTTGCTATAGATTCTATTGTTGCATATTTTTGAAATAATATAGATAACGCATTCAAATTTTTACATCAGTTTGCCTAACTCTGATTTTTCTGAATTTTTTGCCACTTAAGGGCCTATTTTTTCCATGATGATTCTCCACATACCCTAGTGTTTTGTCAAGTTGGAGGCTATTGCTTATTAACTACCCTATTCTGGCAGAGCATTAGAAGCAGTCCACAAGTTGTGTTTTTGATGACATAAAAGGTGTTTTCCTATGGGGAAGTGGTTTTTTAGTTTGTGTTGGTCTGTTAGAAACCTCTTCTGGATAAGGTTTAATGAATTGGATCCCATTCTTGATACTGTCCTATGATGACAGTCATATAACATTCATTTTTTGGAGTGGACAATGAAGGTTAATAATATTTGTTTCGTTGAACTATTAGGAAGAAAGAATGGGAATGGGTCTAATATGATTGTGTAGGTACATTTACACATGTTTGTGGCTTTAAGAAAGAGTAATAGGCCTTGAAGGTGTTGTTGCTTGATTGGATGGCCTAAAAAGGCCTAATTGGTAAAATGGGTAGTCTATTATGTAAGTTCACATGTTTGAGTTATTGGAGTTGGTGATAGAGATTGAGTTAGTCATTTTAATGTTTCTTAATATTTTTGGAGGAGACTTCAAGTGATTTTACTTTATTCTTAGTTTAATGGTTTTTTATTATGAGTTTTGTGAAGAAGAATGAGTCTTAGTTGCAAGGATAGTCAAGGATTTGATTTGAGTTTCAAAAAATGAGATTTGGTGGTTGAGTTTTCTTCCTTTAGCATTGCATCACATTCTTTAATCTAGAAGGCATCACAACCCAATGAAATGTTCCCCAAATAGTTGTAAATGTAGTTTTGTATTGATCTTGTGGGTTGATAAAGATTTGGTTATAACTAGAAAATCCATCCATGAATGGAAACAAAGCATGCCTAGTAGTTGAATCCACAATCATGTCTATATTAGGAAGAAAATAAATGTCATCTAAAGAGGCTTTATTCAAGTCACAAAAAATGTGCATATCCTAATATGATTAATGGGTAGAGCAAATACAACAATGTTCGAGATCCAAAGAGAATAATCAATAGGTCAAATGAAGCCTGCGTTAAAGAGTTTTTCAAGCTCTTCATTAACATGCAAGGCTATGTTAAGATGCATTTTTAGTGAGAAAGATGTTTTGTGTCATAATTTTTGGGTCAATTCTTGGCATATCAGAATACTTCCAAGAATTTTTTTTAGGAAAATCATGAAGTAAAGTTGTTGTGTACTCTTTTTCTTCATCGTCGAGGCAATTCCCAATCTTAATAAATTTTTATTCATCATCTATGTCCATTGGCACATCAATTGTATCTCCTAAGGGGAGTTAATTATATTTAGGAACTTTAGGATCATATGATTCTTGAATGATATGACTATCATTTTTTTTGGCAATTATCACAACACAAGTAACCCTATTCATGGGAGTAGTAGAGGATGTGCTATCATAGACTCCTAACATTTATTTTAGAGTTTCATCAGTGTCAACATATTGCCATGATGGTGATAAATTCATATCAAGCAATTCAGGATGTTTTATTGTGAGATTGTATTTTGGTTGACATGTAATACTGTTGATATTCAAAGATGGTCATTGAGTAGCTTTTGTCATCTTAGAAAAAGAATATCCCAACCTAGTTTTTGTCTCTTATGTATTAGGTTCTATAGGGACATGGATGCCTTGTTCATGCTTTCCACATTTTTTTCCAGTGTATACCAATTGTTTCAAACTTTCATAGCCTTTCCCATAAAGTCTTTCCATTTCCTTCAAATTAGGCAGACGTTGATAATCTATCTCATCAAAATTTGTTGTGTATGTTGTAGTTTCTTCCAAATTAGAGGAGATAGATGCTTTAGAAGGATTTTCTTAATTATGAGCTAACATCTCAGTGGGTTGTCCTTGTGTTTCATCCTCTTTTTGTGTGATTATATATTCACCCATAAAGGAAGGGGTGAATTCTAAGGATCCATAATCATCACTAAATAATTTAGACATCGATTCCTCATCTTGCTTTTCAATTTCAAGAGGTTCTATAGTGGATGTTGGAATTAATGTATTTAGTGGACTTGGGGTTCCTTTTTCAAAGTGTAAGAAAATTTCAAGCTTAGGGTCTATTTCAACTTTATAAATGTTGTTTTTATAGACATATTTCATTATACGATGAATCCATGGTCTGCCTAAAAGAAGATTATACAAAAGATCATAAGGCATGACATGAATAGGAGTTTGCATAGTAGCCACTCCAACTATAATAGGAAAAGTGATTACACTGAGCAGTTGCTTTGTTGTAATGTCAAATCCTCGAATGGATAAGGAATCAAATTTTATTTGTGACTTGTCAACACACAATCTATCAAGAAGAGTCACACTACACACATTAAGAGCAAAACCATTATCAATGATGGTTCGTTTGATACCTATTCAATTGAATTCCACAATTATCATAAAGGCTTCATTTTTTTTCACAACTCTAAAGGAGGGAGCTCATGTTGATGGAAATTAATTTCTAGATTAACTTCATTCATTCCATGTATTAGAGTTTCCACATCATTTGGAGTTGTGCTAGGAGGAACTGCAATTTCTTGTAAGGTTGTCTGATGGACAGTGTGATAATTTAGTGAATTTTGAAGTCCCAAAGGGAAATATTTGCAGGAGTATTCTTCAGTTGTTCAACAAGATCATACTCCTTTGTGTGTGAGGGAAAGAAAGAAGCACTAGGCATATTAGGTAAAGGTAAAGAAGGTGGGGTTGGTTGTGGTGGTTGCGGATTGTCTTGGGTATTATATGTATGAGCAACAATAGTATCACTTGATTGCTGCAACACATTAGATTTAGGTGGGTAAAGAGTAAACTCAGGTTTATTAGAAGGATTAAGTTTATGCGCGGGTGGGTAAATAATGAGTTGAGGTTGAATCACATTAACATCCTTAGTTTTAGATTGTTGAAAAGAACCTTAGTGGAGGATTTAGACAAGACAAATTATTGAAGGGCTTCATCTAACATATCAAGGTCATCTCGACTAAGAGGTATGAGGGATAAGTTATCATTAATTGTTTTAGGCTTCTCATGGAAAGCTCGAGAGAAATTAATGTTCTTGATTGTAGGTGGGTCAAAACAAACCTTCATGGATGACGTAGGTGAGATGAAGTCCTAAAGGGATTCATCTAACAAGTTAGAGTCATCTTGAATAAAAAGGTTTGAGAGATAAGTTATCGTTAATTGGTTTAGGATTCTCATGGCGAGCTTTAGAGGATGAAGTGAGTGAGAGGAAGTCTTTAAGATCTTCATCTAAATTTTCTACATCATCACTACTAAGAGGCTGGGATGAGATAGTGTTTCTAAATTGAATAATTTTCTTGAAGGGTTGGTTTGATGTTTGTGGTTTATGGTTTTATGTATTGATGAATCTGATTTAAAAGAACTAAGAACTAATGCTAAAAAATGAAACTTGCAAAAATTTAATGCTACCCATATGTGACATGAAAGGAAATAATGCTTATTCAAATAAATTATATATAACTAAAAATAACTAAACTAAAATAGAAAAGGAACTGTAGCAAATAGAAAAGTACAAAATAGGAAACTAAATTCTAGAAATATTGATGCAAAAAGTGCACTAGGACTGATTCGCCCAAGGTGGTGAATGAGTCCCAGAAGAGGTGATTTTAAGTTTTTTCTAATTTTTTTGACTTATTTGGATGTGTCTAGGACTGTATGATGGAAATAAATACTGAAAATACAAAATTTGGTAATGAATTAATAACATGAAATGCAATAATGACCTCTAAATGCTAGTTTCACTAATGCAATTTTGGTAAGCCCTAGGATGCAAAAACAATGAAAAATCCAATGTAATTGAGTCCTAGGATGCAAATGAAAATGTAAATAAAAAAGATATAATGTTCAATATGTAGGTTCACCAAAATGAACCATCAATTTTAAGGGATGTTTCTATGTACTTCTCTTGCAATCTTAGGGTTTTTCATTTAAAAGGAGAGAGATAGAACCCAAAAATTATGGTGGTTCACTCAAACTAAGGAATGTATTATGTAATTATGACTAAATGCAATGATCTAAATGCAGCTAATTGATAGAATTGACTGATTATGAATGAAAAACTAATAAAATATGCAATGTTTGAAAATATAGTGACGTTTGCAAAAGGCTTAAAAAGATCAACAAAAATGCAAATAGAACTAAATAGAAAGTTTTAGTTTAGAATGTGTGAACCTATATTACTAATGAAGACTGGAAACCACTCTAAAAATTTGGAAAATTTGACTTTTTGACTAACTAGGACTCATTCACCACCCTAGGCGAATCAGTTCCAAGTTAAGGTTTTTTGTCCATAAACTAATTTCTGCTAAATAGGTACTAGAATTTGCATTTAAGTCCTATAGGTACCTCTAGTGGGACTCATTCACCATCCATGGAGAATTAGAACTTTTTCAGTTTTCTACAAATTCAAATATTAGATCTATACCTTGTCACCTACACAAGATTTCTTGAGAAGAACCCACATTAGAATCTTAGAAAATACTTGCAAAATAGCTTAAAGTTTGTTGTCTAATGGGGTTTTTTCCTTGGTCAAACCTATAATTAGGTAATGAAACCTTGAATGGATAAAATTATGCATGAAACCCTAGCCTTAAGTATGTCAAAGACTAGGAAAATGTGAAGTATGAAAAAACCCTATTCTATTGTGCTAGAATAAGATGAACAAATGTGATTTGAATGATGCAAGACTTCAATCCTAGAGACCCTACAATATATCAAATGGATTTAAATTTCATCCAAATGTAATGCGAACCTTAATTTGAATATAGACAGAAAATGGAAGATGGAATCACTTTGGAAATAAGTATTCAGGTGTGATTTGATGGCGAGTTGCATCTCCTCAACCTAGATTTCTCCATGATTCACCATAGGAATCCATCATCAACTCTTTGCAATGTTGAATATTGAACAAGAAGTGAGCTTGAAGACTTGAAAAAACCCTAGTTTGATGTCATAAAGCTTCAACTTTTTTGTAGAAAGTTCTAACGAAACTTATTCTGAAATACTCTTGATAATTAACTTTGGATATTGCTTTATAAAAATGGCTGAGAGATGTGAAAAATGACCTAAAATTTGTATTTATAGGCATCAACACCTAATTTTCCCGTTATTTAGACCTAAGAGGTTGACTTCCATTGAGAAATTGAATTGAATTGATTAAATAACCGCTCAAAATTGAATTTTCCTCTAAAAGTGACTCATTTTCCACCCTTGGTAAATGGGTCACATGATAGGGGACTCATTCGCCCAAGGTGGTGAATAGGTCTCACTAGTAGTTTTTGGAGATGGGTTTTCGAGATATGAGTGAATTAAGTGTTGTTTTTTGGGATTTAGATGATTTTTAAGTGAAACGGGCCTCTAGATTACAAATAATGGGTCTTACGGGCCTATAAATACCATTTTGAAGAACGAATAATGTAGGAGTACTCAAAAGTAGGTCCAAATTAAGCATGAAATTGTCTCTTTTCTCAAGAGTGTCCAATTTTCTATGCCACACTTACAAAAAATATATTTTCAATAGTTTTCAAATTAAACACATGGATTCAAGAAATGGATGAGATTGATGAAAAGAAACTAAAGGATGAATGTGAAAAAGTGAGACCTACCTTTAAAGTCTCACTGTTAGTACACTTCTTGGCATCAGGAAAGGGAGACAATATAATTGTGCTCGACCCATTTGATAATGAACTCTTTCTAATTAATAATTTATTCTCTACTTTAATAAAAAAAATTCCTACCTATGTCAAATTCTAGGGTATGATCCATCCTCAAGCATGCCAATTGTACCAATGTACATGGCTACCAATATTCAACATCATAACATCAAAACGTTGTATGATTTTTCTACTTACTTATCAGAAGAGATACAAAAATTCTTGGCAGCTTTGAAGAATGGAGAAATAGGAGTAATATTTTGGTCGTACTCTTTGTAAATGTGCATGTTCTTATACAAGGGTGTAGATTTCTTTGGTAAAGATATAGAGTTGGAAAGAGTGGTAGATGGTGTAGAGATGTTTGTTCAATCATGGACTTTGTTTCTTCATAGACATGAGTAGACTACTACTTTTATGGTTTCCTTAGAATTTTTTTACTCTAGGTAAAAAGGAGTTCCGATTATGGATATTCCAAGGATCCCAACTAAATTACATGATTTCCTAAGGCCAAAGGAAAGAAAGCCTAATTTGAAAATTAATCACAATTGGGGGTATGTAATACATTAACATGATTGCATAGTTCTCTAGGTGTATGGAACAAGAAAAATGCCTCTTGTACTCCCTAAGGATGCACCACTAAGGATTGGCTTCCTTGAATTCATATGAAAGCTAGGTGATGTAGAAGATAATCACTTATTTGAGATGAGGAAAGGAAATTTTTACCTACCTACATGGTATTCTCTATTTTTTTATGATATCTAATGGATGGAAGAATATCCTTTACATGATAAATCCCTATGAAATGAAATTTTGAGCACATGAAAACTATGACCCAAAAGGATTTATGGTATGGCTAAAGGAAAAGGTGAAAGGAGAAAAGTTTACTCATAACTTTTTTCTTCATTGAGGAAATTATCAGAAACATTTTTTATTTTTAGACACAAGAAGATAGGATGAGGAAGTGTATTGTCTTTGAGAAGCTAGAAAGAGAAAAAAGGATGAAAGACCCTCAATTTATAGCTTTTTCTAGCATAAAAGATTTGATAATAAGAGTGGAAGCAATTTTTCAAAATTTTGATAAAGTTGTTGTAACTATAAAGGAAGAAAACATGGTTTAGGATAAGAGAAAAGTTATGGTCACTAAAAAAAATGACAAGGGGAAGGCCCTTATGATAGAAGAAACCAATTTACCAGCCTCCCAAGAAGATGCATATATATGCAAGGAAGAAGAGAATTGTAAAGAAATAGTTGACAATCACCACTCCTACACAATCAAAGTCAAGAGCATCCTCTCGTTAGCAACAACTACCACCATTATCACCACCACTTTCTTGCAATCCATAAATAGTCGAGTTAGATTCCCCTCCCAAAGGAAAATTTTCTCCTAAGGAGCCACCAATGAAGAAGAAGAGGGTTGAGCGAATTGGAATTGTTTATTATCCAACACATGTATTAGATGAAGAGATTTTTGTTACAGAAGATGAAATGATGAAAGGAATTCCATCACCCCAAAGAGACATAATTCTATAGACCTTATGTCTCAAATTGAGTAAGGTTGACTTCAGTGGGGTGAATAGTTCAGAGGATGTTAGAGATGAAGCTTGTGAAAGGTTTATGGATAATGATGCATTTGTAAAGACACAAGTATTTTGGGAATATGTTATGGGCATGGAGATGAAAGCATGTAAAAGCCCTTAGTTTCCAAAATAAATTATAGAATTTGAGTTCCATGAAGATATGTGGATCAAGTATCAAAATATCACTACATCTAAGGGAAGAGAACTGGTTAGAAAAACTAGTGTATTATTATTGCTAGAATGGGATTTAGCACCAACTATTGCATTTGAAAAGGTTAGGAGGCATGATGCCCCAATATTTACCACTAAAGAGGAACTAACACTAGACTTACAAGGATCAAAATTTAGTTCCCAATGGGATACATTAGCTATTTGAGCCTTAGCCCCAAGCACTAAGATGCTAGAGGTTGCAAAACTGGCTATTGGAGTTAGAGGGGGCTAACCATTAAAAGGGTGTCTGATACATCAACTATAGAGGTAGCTACATTGAATGCTAATATAGCTTATCTCACCAAAGCCATAGTAGAGTCCTTAATTGAGGAGAGGGAAAAATTTAGAACAAAGTATAATGACATAGTGGCTAAGAACATTGTGGAACAACAAAAATTGTTGAGATGCAATTGAAAATTGCATTGTTGAAGTAGAAATTTTAGTCAATGCATGCACTAGGCCCATCACAAGCTACAATTCTTACTCCCCCATCTCCATAAGAAAAAATTCCATCTTATATTCTTTAACCTACTCCAATACCAATTGAAGTTGTACCTCCTAGTTCCAAGGATGTGCCCATTGCACAATCAACTCCAAGTACATCAGATGCAGCTCTTACAAAATAAATCACAAAGGAAAAGCTAATGGAGAAGATTAAGACTTATGAGGTGAGGTTTCAACAATTTGATGAATTGATTCACTTGAGAAACTTAAAAATTTTGATAGTGGTAATGTAGAATTTGAACAGAGGGATTGAAATAAGGTTAATTAGCATTCAGTCAAACTACTTCTCCATGTGCGATGCAATAAAAAACTTTGACAGGGATACAGAGGTTGTCATCGCATTGATGGATAAGTGAATACCTAGCTTCCAATAAATAAGAGATATGGTGATTGGATGAAAACTTGATGCCAATTATCAACCACCTAGCATTGTCCCAACTTTCAAACTGGTAAATGCAATTAAGGAATTCCAAGGTTTGATTGAATCACTAGAAATGAAGATTAGGGATCTGTTGAAATGGTTTGATGAGTGGATTTTCAATTTACTCCTAGATATTTTGAATGAAAATGGTGAAGTAAAACCTCCACAAGAATGGAAGGACCAAGCAAGTAAAGTGATAGCAACTTAGGAAAAGCTAATTTATGATGGAGTTGATGTAGAAATGTTGAAGAATAGTATGGATAGGCTCTCTCACATGAGAATCTTCATTGAATAGTTTGAAAAACAAGCCAACCAGGTGGTAATTAAATACACTACATACAAGATGAAATCATACCAAGTTATTACATTTAATTAGCCTTCTGAGGAATATTTTGAACTTTGGGAGTGTAGGTATGTTGACATCCTATACATGTAGGTTGTTGCACTAGTGAAGTGGTGATAAAATTTATGATCTTATGTCTACAAAAATGAAGGTTAAAACATGAGAAATACAATACATTTCTTGGAACCAATATATATTAAGAATTAGATATATCACCGTTTAGATATTGTATTCTCTCCACTTCAAAATAGATGACATGGAATGCAGATGTGGAAGTGCTTTGGTATACTCTTATTTCCTTATTTTAATTCTTTTCATCCTCAAGTTTTGGAGAATGTGGAAAAGGTGTTGCAACACGCGGAAGGAATATTTAGATCAAATTGAGATCCTTTTGGAGAGTGGGTGAAATCTTCATTAACAACTGAGAAATTATTTTTGTCTCATATGAACATCTTCCTCATATTTTCAAAAATATAACTTCCTTTTGAATGTAAATGTAAATGTGAAATGAACAGATGACATGTGTACTTTTTCTTCAACCTTTTTTTTCTCCCTTTTTTCTATAAAATGGAATTCAAGGCCAATTTTATAGGTTGTTGATAGATCTTAGAGAAATTTTTGTAATGATCAGATATAAAATACAGTAGAGTTTGCATTTAGGTTATGATTCTTGTATTTCTATAAGTGAATTTTGATAATAATACTAGCATCAAATCTAAAGAATGGCATATCTCCAAGGACAATTAACTTTTCATGTATTCATATTTTGAGATATTAGTGAAATAATCAAGGGTTGTTTTATAGATCATCATTATGTTCTGATGAGTATGAATTTTTCTTTGTTCAAATTCAATGAATTTGTTAAATTTCTCAAATGAAATGATAAGTTTAGGTAGTTGAATTTCAGGATATGATAATGAGTTTTGGTTTTGAGTAATTGAGGTTGATGTTGTAATGTAATATTTTGTAAGCTCTATAACACTATGTGTTCATTTATTTTTAGGGTTTAATGGCATTTGTATCAAACCCCATACCCTGAATTAAGGCACTATTCTAGGATTTGTGTTGTCTTGAATTGTTCTTGATCTCTCACAACAAATATATTCAAATCATTAAACATTTTAAAATTTTGGTAAAATGTATCTCAAGTTGAAATATACCATGCTCTATTACTTTTTAAACAATTAATATGTAAGTACTTTCCAAATCTTTGCATTCATTCAATTTTCAAAGAAATTTCAAGTAGAGCTCATCTATTATTTATAGTGTATATGATTAATTGGAAAAGAGGATCATATAATGCATTGTGGGATTACCCTCATAGGTTTCATAGATCCCAAAGTGCAGGAGGAAAGCCTTGGAAAAAATTCACTCATTCATTGGCCAATCCCTCTAGTTAGATGACCATTGGAAAAATCTTATGAAAAGTCTAGTTCGAAATATAAAATGTAGAGTCATAATTTTAGCAAATATGTTTGTATCCATGAGGAATTCTATTTAATTATCCCAAAATTTGTCAAAGTGAGGTTGGTCCATCAAAGTTTCAAGCAATTGTATTTTCCTTTGTTAGAGTTACCTTGATTTGTCAAATTTCTCTCCTAAGAGTCCCTGTATATGTGAATTATTGTAAACCTAGTTAAAATCTATAAATATTTTCACAATTCCCATCAAGTTGTGGGTGGAAACTCTAAGTCTTTGTGTCAATGCACAAGAATTCATTACAAGAATGTGAGAAGAACAAAATAAGAAGTTGCAAAGAAAAGAATGAGAGGAACTAGAAGCAATATGAAGAAACATCCTAAAAGTTATCTTGAAGAGGAGTTTCCTTGCAAGCCCAAGGCATCATGGAAGGAAAAATATACTCAAAAAAATTCAACTAATCCTCCAATTCGTGATGGTTCAAATTCTAATAGCATTATTCTAGATAAGGAAGCACATAAATATGGTTTGTTAGTGATAATGAGGAAACCCTTGCTACCAATTTTCTTGCTAGTAGCCAAAATACCCCTACCCCTAAAGTTTCAAAAGAACCTACACACTAGTGGAATTTTTGGAACAAACAATGAGATCCAAACTAGTTAGCTATAAAGATTGATCCTAGGCCAACTTCTATTTTCAATGAGGAAAAATTTAATCCTAGAAGTGAATCTAGAGATAGGACTCCTAACCCTTCCACACAAATTGAACCAGTAAATCTCATGAGTTATACTCCAAAGAAATTTAAAGCTCAAAGTTACTTTTGAATATTCTAAGGAAGTGATAAATGATATCACACAATTTTAGGAAGAAGCATTAAGACTTACTTAATTGAACAAGAAACAAACCAAGGGAAAAGAGTAGAAGATATGGACTTCCATGATCTAGTGAGATTGGTTAAGGACAAGAGTAGAATCTTCGAGAGAAATGGTGGATGAAGAACCATCTCCTAAGGACTATTCTCAAATGGTTCTTAAGAAAGTAAGAGATAATCCTAAGATAAATGTTTCTATTGGAACTACTGCAACAAGCACATACACTAGTTCCATTGTAACCACCAAAGTCTCAAAGCCTTTTGTTGCTACACCAAAGTCAAAAACTATAGATATAGGGAAAAAACCTATAGTTCAACCCAAGAAAGTTAATCCAAAGTCAAATTCAGGAATCTCCATCACAAACACTTCTACCACTAATGCTCAAAATATTTCCACCCCTTCAAATGCACCTCCTAACACTAAAATATTGAAACTACAATTTCTTAATGAAAATTTTCAAAAGGAATTAGATAAAATGTGGATTCAAGCTACAAATTTTGAGATGGAAAGGACAATTTCTTTCCTTAAGTCTTCAATTCCTAACCCCAATGCATCCACATATCAAAATACTTCCCATTCAATAGCCATGAATAATACCTCTACATCAAGTCATTTTATTCCTACATCCCTGATGAGCTCAGGATATGCTCATAATTCAAGTATCATGATGTATTTTTAATATCTCTACTCTTATTGCTAATGGATGTTTTAACTATGTGATTAAAGACTTTTTATCTGAAATTGGGTAGTATCCTGTAGCAATACATTTCTATATTCTTGTAGCTTAACATCTCTATGTGTCTTATTAATTACCCTGTTTGACCTCCCAAATGACTTGAATAATGCATATGGTTTTTGAATAATGAAATATATTTAATATGTGATTAATAAATGTAATGTGTTTTTTGGCACACATACTTTCTTTTGCTTTTGTTTATGTGTGCATCGCAGGTTGTTGAAGGGAGCATGAATGAGTCAAGCGTAGCAGATCTCAGTGTCACAGTAAAGTCCATTTCCTGCACGACGTTGAGGAAGTTGTTCCAGCGAAGACTCTCTAACTAGGTCGTTGGGAAGAAACTTAAATGATCATTAATTTGGAAAGAGTGGAATGCAAAATCTTCTCCTTGGATCGGGTTGAACGGATATGCTTTCATTTATGAGAAGTTTGTTCCTTGATTTCAGAATACATTTTTATGTCCACGTCTTTCTCTGTTAGTTAGTTAGTTGCTTTTTTGGTTTAAATAAGTGTTCCTCCTATGTGACTGAGCAAGCATAGCATGTAAAAGTTAGTATGGTAATAAGAAGAGGAATATGTAAGAGTTAGTACTATGATAAGAGATAGAGTTTTGTGTTAGTTTTCATATTAGCATACCAATGTATATTATTTTTAGTTTATGAATAAAAAGATGATGAAGTTATGAGTTCAATTATTGCATACCTAGTTGATGCTTGCTAAGGGGGCCCACTTAGTAAGTATCTATAGTTAGTTAGTTGTTTATCTTCTCTTGATCATAAGTTAGATTTAATTCTAGAAATTTTCAATGCAAACTCAGTCTTATATTGTTCCTGCAGCATCGGGAATCCATCCATGTGTTTGTTCCTATAGCATAAGGCTAGTTCATGGTTTGTTTCTTATTAACAGTTGTCGTGATGTCTTCTTTGATTAAGTTATGCTTAAGTTAAGAAATCTTTACATTACATTCCTATAGCATAAGTAGAATTCCTTTCATGCATTGATTTCTAGTAAATCGTGACTGAAGTTGGTTCTTAGTGCACATATAGTGCCACTCCATTTCAAGTATACATTCCCTGGTTTGACAATGTAAATGACTATAAGAAGATGTTAGTTGCCTGCTAGAATTTCAAATTCACAGGTTAGGATTTGTTGTGACTTTTATATCCTTTTGTGGGCGTGACCTTTTTTGGCGCCATTATCGGGGATGGTGTCAAGCTAAGAACCTGTCATAGTCATTATTATCAATAGTTTAGTCTTCTATTCAAGCATTTTCAAAATTCCTTCAAGTTACGGTTCATTCTATTGCATGCATAGAAGAAGAGACGCTCTGGGAAAATTTGTCCCTAACCTTCCATTCATTGATCAGAATCCTGAACCAGCTTATAATCTATTTGAGGAAGGAGGAGACCAAGATATCAATCCATTTGCTGAAAACTTGCTTGTTGAATTACCATTTGACCCAACTAATGAAGAACCTGAAGAAAATCCATTTTCCTTGATACTTCGTTCAGCAAATATGGCACGTAACCCACCTAACTAACCTCCTGCTTCTGAATTCCCTATCATTGCTCAACAAGATAATGATAACCTTAAAAATATTTCTTCTTCATTACTTCCCAAGTTCTATGGACTAGTTACAGAGTACCTAGACACTTTCTTGTTTGAGTTTGAAATCCTCTATCGCAGCTATGATTACACTTCAAATGGTCATAGGTTGAAGTTGTTTCCTGCCACTTTGAAGGAAGGAGCCCTTAGATGGTTTATGAGTTTTAGAAGGGGAGTTTTTGATAGTTGGGAAGCCATGCAAATAAAATTTCTTGAGAAATACAAGGAATATTGTAAGAGTGGTAGTAAGGGAGATGATATATTCAAAATTCAACAAAAGGAGGATGAAAGCTTGGAAGACTATATCTCAAGATTCTTGTTTTCCCTGAAAAAAAATTTAGACCATACTCTCAATGAAGAATCTCAAAAACTACTTTTTCTAAGGGTAATCAATGATACATGTATAGATGCCCTAGACCTGATGGGAGGAGGAGATATAACCCACTTTCTTTGGGATGATATCAAGAAAATATCTCTCAACTACTCTCGAGCAATTGTTAAAAAGGGTAGAGGTCATCAAGCCACAGTGGGAAAGTCTTCTATTAATGGAGTTCCATGGATGGAGATCACAAATTTGTTTTCTAATTTCAAGCAAGATATCATAAACAACATGGCTACACAGTTGGATACTATGCAAGCTCAAAAAAACATGAGGAAGCTGAAACAATCTTGGCAGAGTTCTGTCCACATTGCAGACAGAAGAAACAGGACTGTAGATGTAAGATGTTGGCTAAATTGGAGACTAAGTAGCTACCCACTGACTTTAAGATGGTAGATAGTGAAGATGACCAAGTATTCTTCATCGCACAAAGGCAACCATGGGCTCAAAAATAAGGTATGCCTCAAGATCCTTTGACATTTGGTAATCCTTATTCTAATTACAATAACAAATGGCAACGTACATATGGCCCATCACCACCTTGGAATACTTCTCAATCACACTGGCCTAACTATCAGAGTCCTAAATGGAAATCTCCTCAAGGAGGTTGGTAGCAGCCACAAGGAAAATGGACTCCACCCCAAGGTAACTGGTAGCAAAATACTCAATGGAGAGGTTCTCAGCAATGGCAGAACCAATCCCCTAGATCTTTGTAGTTTCAACAGCCACAACCTCAGGCCCCCATGCCACCTCCTGCAACACCTGTAGAAAATACTGGCCCTTCAAAACAAATACCTATTCCTATTCAACCATTTCCAAATCCTAATAATAAGCAGCAACAGCAAGAACAACCTATGTATTTTGCAAAAGCCAATCAGTGCCAAGCTTATGCCTTGGATATTCATGATATCCATCTCAGGTCTGGAACCACTCTCCCTGCTCCATAGCTACCTATAATAACAGAGATTCCAAAATCTGCCTCTGAGCAACCTACTGATCCTGCAGAACATATACCTATATCAGATACTGTCTCTAAGGAGCCTATCATGCAACATCAGGCCAAACTGCTTTTTTCCTCAGAGATTCCAAATTACTACATCCAAGTCTATGGAAGAGTCTACCTTTGATATTTTGGATCAGCTAAAGAATTTACACATTCAAATCCCCCTTTTTCAAGCCATTAAAGATGTCCCAATATATGGAAAAGTCATTAAGGAGGCCTATTTAAAGAAACCAGGAAGAAAGAAAAAGGATCCCCAAACTATCCATATTCTAGGATAGTTGACAGATATTATATTAGGGAAAGTAGTCATTCCAAAATATACTGACCTTGGGAGTCTTGTGGTACAAATAAATATTAATGGCCAGATAGTAAAGAATGTTTTGATTGATCTTAGTGTAGACATCAATGTAATGACCAAGAATACATTGGAGTATTTGAATATCTTAAACATTTGGTCTACACCTATCGTCCTGCAGCTTGCTGATAGTTCCACAGTAAAACCTGATGGAATGGTAGAAGATGTTATTATCATGCTTGAGTCTTGGGAATGCCCAACAGATTTCACCAATTGTCCACTAAGGAAACTTTGGGAGGATATCCTATCATCCTAGGTAGACCATGGTTAGCCACAACTGGTGCTTTTATAGGATGTCACTCAAGAGACATGACAATTTATGATTGTCAGTCAAGAAAGAATTTGGCTTTATACCTACCTGCCCAACCTCAGCCAGACTTGTCTCAACCAATTTGGCCAGATTTAGGAGAGGAAACTGAAGAAGTCAATTTATTGGCTCAACTAATGATGCTACAAACTAATCCATTTTCCCAGCTTCAGAGTGAGGATGACCTATTTTTACACATTTTGCAGTCTAGCTCTGATCTTAGTAGCCCATATGTTCCAAATAACTATCTTCAGCAGTGTTTCCTACATCAACTGAATTCTGAGAGCCTGCCACCTAAATTTCCTATGGTTTATCATAATTTTCTTCCCTATGAAATATAGACACCACCTTTATCAGCAACCTCCATGAATGATCTTATCAAGCAAGTAGAAGTGTCTCCAGGCCACTGTCTGAACATCAATAATAAGCTGCCTCAATCTCAACAAGTTGCCCTAGTCACAATGTTGCAAGAAAAACACATAGCCTTTGGATGGGACTATGGGGATATGAAGGGAATAGATCCTCAACTCTGTACCCATAGGATCTACATTAAGAAATATTGTTCACATGTCATGCAGCCTCAAAGAAGGATAAACCCAACACTTAGGGAAATAGTTAAAACAAAGCTCCAAAAATTGCTTGATGTTGGTTTTATCTACCCCATTTTAGGTAGTCAATGGGTGTCTCCATTGGTGATTGTTCCTAAAAAATATGCAAAATGGAGAGTTTGTGTAGACTACAGGGAGCTGAACACAACAATTAAAAAGGATCACTTTCCACTACCATTTGTTGACCAAGTGCTAGACTCATTGTCTGGTAAAAAATATTTATCCTTTTTGGATGGATATAGTGGGTATAATCAAATTAGAATTACCCCTGAGGATCAAGACAAAACAACTTTTACCAATCCATGGGGCACTTTTTCCTACTCTATCTTACCTTTTGGATTGTGTAATGTGCCTGCAACATTTCAAAGGGTAGTGATCAGTATTTTTGCTGACATTTCTCATGATTCTATGGAGATCTACATGGATGACTTCACTACTTATGGAGTTACTTATGAAGAAGCGTTAGCCAATTTGGAAAAAGTGTTGAAAATATGTAAGGAGTAAAATTTGTCTTTGAATAGTGAGAAATGCTTTATGATGATGCAAGAGGGAATTGTTTTAGGCTATCATATCTCTTAAGAAGGAATTCAAGTTGATCCTACAAAAATTGAAGTTATTCTAACTTTGCAAACACCTATGAAACAAAAGTATTTTAGAAGCTTCCTAGGACATGCTGGATATTATAGAAGATTCATCAAAGATTTTAGCAAAATAGCTAGTCCACTATATGCCTTATTGAATAAGGATTATGAATTTACCTAGACTGAGGCCTATGACAAATATTTCATGTAGCTTAAGAACTTACTTACTCAGGCACCTATTCTTGAAGGACCGAAGTGGAGTCTTCCTTTTCGTATACACATAGATGCTTCTGATTATGCCATAGGGGCAGTTTTAGGATAGAAAGAGAATTCCATAGAGCATGCCATATATTTCATTAGCAAAAATCTTCAAGGCCTTGAATTAAACTATACTGTCATAGAGAAAAAATTGCTAGCAGTTGTGTATGCCCTGAACAAGTTTCGACATTATGTCACTGGTTACCAAATATTTGTTCATACAAATCATGCAGTAATAAAGTACCTCATGAATAAGCCTGCCATATCTGGCAGATTAGTAAGATGGATCCTATTGTTGTAGGAATTTGATATCACAGTTAATTATAAGCTAGGTCAGGCTAATGTGGTGGTTGATTTCTTATCAAGACTTCAAACAACTACACCTGCCACCCCTAAGGTAATTGATGATAGCTTTCCTGATGAACATATGTTTTTTATTGCTACTCAAACTCCATGGTATGCAAATATTGCAAATTATTTAGTAGCAAACAAGATTCCAGCTCACTTCTCACTAAAGGAAAGGAAATTGTTTGTTGAGAAATGTTTTAACTTTTCATGGATTGCATACTGTTTATTTTACATAGGACCTGACTAAGTCACGAGAAGGTGTGTTAGGGAAGATGAGACCTATGATACTTTTTATGCCTGCCATGATGAGCTCTGTGGTGGGCACTTTGTAGCCAAGAGAACATCTATGAAAGTGCTTAATATAGGATACTATTGGCCCAAACTACACAAAGATGCTACAACCTACACCAAGAAATGTGACAAATGTCAACACATGGGGAGACCAACTAGGTCTAATGAAATCCTCCTAAATCCACAAGTGCTAGTCAGTCCCTTTGACAAATGGGGCATCAATTTTGTGGGGCCTATTGATCCTCCATACAATGGGAAATCATACATTTTTTTGTGTACTGATTATGTAACCAAGTGGGTAGAAGTAAAAGCAATGACACATGTCTGTGACAATAAAGTTGCTAATTTCCTTTATGAGCAAATTTTTACTCAGTTTGGAATCTCAAGGGAACTTGTTACTGATCAAGAAGCTCAGTTTACATCCAACTTAATTGCTGCATTGATGAATAATTACAAGATCAAGCACATAAAGTCTAGCCCCTATCACCCTCAAGCCAATGGTCAGACAGAGGTTACCAATAGAGAAATTGAGGCAATCCTTACAAATACAGTCCAATTACATAAGAAGGATTGGAGCAATCACCTTCTTGAAGCAGTTTGGACCTAAAGGACAACATGGAAAAAAAACTATAGGGTTTACTCCTTTTGAGTTATTCTATGGTAAGACTTCCATGTTACCAATAGAGTTTAAGCATAAGACCTTAAGGACTGATCTCCATATTAACATTGATATCTCTGAGGCTCAAAAGGAATGCCTCCTGTAGCTAAATGCATTGGATGAGATGAGGAAAGCTACCCTGTAGCATACTAAAACTGTCCAATAGCAAAGAAAAAAATGGCATGACAATCATATTAGAACTAAGCAATTCTCTGCAAGTGATTGGGCATTGCTCTATGACTCCAAGTACAAGGAGAATCAAGGTAAGCTAACCACATGATGGCTTGGTCCTTATGAAATAGAAAATGTGTTTGATAATGGCTCAGTGCAGTTGGCTACAATAGATCTAGTTCAATTCAAGCTACTGGTTAATGGACACCATCTTCAGTTCTATCATAAGCCAACATCCAAAGATGAATTTATGAAGTAGTTTATTTTTGAATGCGGCCACTAATCTTCCTCCAGCAAAAGGCTTCATTCTTTCTCCTGTAGCATCAATTTAAATTCCACGTTGCATGCCCATAATAAAGGTTTCTTTTTAAAGGAAGCCACGTTCTTCATTTTCCATTCATCACTACCATTCATTCTCTTTTCTTCCACATCATCCATCTTGTTGTACCACCCTCATTCATAGTTTCTATTCCAGTCATCATTTCATGGTGCGCTATGATCTTTCCCAGCACGTACGAGCATTAATTAAAAGGTATGCGATATCTTTATTTATTTCCTTTATTCATTAATTTCTATGTACATATTGGTCATTATTGCCTGATCTTTGCCTATCCTTTCGCACATGTGTGGACACATGTCAAATTTTAAGTAGGGGGCAGGGGTTAATCCATTTCAAACCTTTTCTTATATCACTGTCACAACTGATAAGATATTTTAATTTTCTTGTACTTTCCAAATATGACTGCATGTTTTTATCCTAAACATCAATTAAAATGCTTGATTTGGGTAGTTCGAAACAATCATTTCATGCATTTATTCTTTGATTCATTCTTGGAAAGGTAAAGGAAAGTGACGACAAAACAGAGCAGAAAGAAATGGACTAGAAGAATTTTCTTTTGAATTTTTTGAAAAGGTTTGGGTTTCTAAAATTTTAGCAGGAGTAATTTGTGAATATGGGTGGTCAATTGGTAAGACATGAGCCTGTAGCTCATGAGCTCTTAAAATAAAATCCTCAAATAGTTTAGGCATTTAGTAATTGTGGTTGGCTAAACTATTTTCTAAGGTTATATTCTTTTAATGAGGAAGCTGCTAGTTAATTTTTAAGAACTCTTTCAAAAGGGGAAGCTTCAGTATGGGGTCTGACAGTGGCTATAATAGAAGAATGAATTGCGTAAGTAACTGGGCTACCTACAGCAGGAGAAAATTTCTCTTCAAATGTTGTTTTTGCTAGGGTAGAATTTACAGTACCAATTGATGGACCCTTGGAGGTCTCTAAACAAGGATGCAAACGAGTGTTGATGCCCTTTCCATATTTAGAATATGTTGCATTCATAATTAGGTACTTAACCTATGAGGGACACTTCTCCAATTTAAATTTCTACCATTTTAAATTATTGAGCCATATGAGGCATGGGTTAGCTGTTAATGTCCCAAATTTTTTGTTAAATCTTTTAAAACAAAGCACCCATGAAACCTAGAGGGGAAGGGACAACTCTATTGCCCATCATGCCCTCATTAAATTGTTGATTGAGCATTCCCTAAGGAATGTATCACCCCTTTCTTGGCAAGAATTTGTTGTCCAAAAGGGTCCACAACTTCTAGAGCCTCCCAAAGCACTCACTATAGCACCTACCCCTGTAGCATCTATTCTTGCGGCCTCCACACCAGAGCCCTCTACTAGAGTACAAACCAGGTCTGCTAGTAGAAGAAAAAAAGAAAAAACAAAGGTAGGAGAGTCATCTAGGGAAGAAAAAACCCCAGAGTCTGACCCTCATGTTCAAAGACAATAGTGTCCCTCTCCTACAACACCTTCTCCTGTAGCAGTTCCTCCTACAACAACACCTGTTGTCACTGTAGTTTCACCATTAGCTTCTTCTGTCGAGTCTGAACCCTCTAGGAAAGTCAAAAAGAGGAACACCACAAGAGTGCCTCTTGTAGCTTCCACATTGCCAAAAAGAGCTTCAGCAAGGAAACAATGGAAAGTCACCTCAACCTTTGCTTAGCCTGAAATTATAATAATTTCTAAGCAATCTGAAGAACTCAGTCATGATGATTCTCAAAGTGTACCTGAGAATGTTCCACATAGTCCACCTATTGTTTCTAAGGACATGCAAAATGAGCTAATGGAAGTTGATGAAGCACAACATGATAGTAATGAAAGAGGAATGCCAAGTCTTGATGACTTGGCTAAGACAACTAGGCATATTTCAGAGGAAGTACAATCTCCTCTTGCACAGCAACAAGAATTCATCCTGCAGCAAGAGGAGGAACATACTAAACAATTAGAAGTGTCCAATGACACACCATTACCCCCTGTAACTTGTTAGGAAATGGTTGTTTATAAGAAGACATATTTGATTGAATTTTTGGAATACCTTAGGACCACATGGAGACCAGTCACATTTCAAACCTTGAGTTTTTGCCACTTAGCCAAGACTAAAATTCAACAAAGTCTCTGGGAGGAAAAGACGAAGAAATTGAAAAGAGAAATTGAAAGGAAAAAATAGGAAATCTAGGAAATGAAAAAGAAAAAGGATGAAATGATGAAAATAACTAGCAAAATTGTGGAGTGTAGACCACCGCCTAGAGTCTATGCTATGTGCCTAAAGGAACAATTTCTTTGGTTTCAATTAATGAGAATTTAAAGGAATTTAGATCATGTTATTCATATAGCCAAAGAATTTTATGATGCATACCAGGTAGCCCCTAGTTAGTTAAAGAATTCTTTATGTGAATTTTATTTGCATGGATTGATAATTCCCTCTGAAACGGAGTGTAATCCACTTCTTTATATTGGCGATATTCATTTGAGGTCACTTATGTCATGGGTAGCCAATGAAACTAATTATGGCAGACAATTGGAAGCCTATGAAGAAGCTAAAAGGGATGAGCCTATCCCATTGCAATTAGCACAGATATATACACAATACTGAAAACTTGGTTCACTGTTGCATATGGGTTCAACAATCAAACAGAAAGAATAAAAATATTTGATATCAAAAAGCAAGTGTATGAAGAATTCAAAGGTCAACCGTATCTATTTTGGAAGCTTGCCTCTTCCAGAATTGAAAAGAGATGGGAGAAATTGACTGTTGGGCTAAGGAAATCTTAGCCACATAGCCCCTTGAATTTTGAAGCAACCCTTGAAAGGACAAAAAAGTACATAGAACTTTGTCTTCAGAAGAGGTTCGAATTATGGTTTCCAATAACATTTTGACCTCCGGTTTTAATGTGGCCACTTTATCCCTATCGAGCTACAGATGTTAATAAGGATACAAAAACCCTTAGATATGAAAGATGGCAACATTTCAGAGGTTTCCATTATAAATTTGGGTCTGCACCAAAAATCCACACTGCTCTTATGGATTTTAGGGAAACAACCAGGAAACTTAATGCTAGTGGACCATCATTAGGTTAAGTAGGGGGAAGATGATGAGCTCAGGATATGCTCATAATTTGAGTATCATGATGTATTTTTAATATATCTACTCTAATTGCTAATGGATGTTTTAACTATGTGATTAAAGAATTTTTATTTTATATTGGGTAGTATCTTGTAGCAATACATTCCTATATTCCTGCAGCTTAACATCTCTATGTGTCTTATTAATTACCTTGTTTGACCTCCCGAATGACTAGTATAATGCATATGGTTTTTGAATAATGAAATAGATTTAATATGTGATTAATGAATGTATCATGTTGTTTTCCACACATGCTTTCTTTTGCTTTTGTTGTTGTGTGCATCACAGGTTATTGAAGGGAGCATGAATGAGTCAAGCCCAATGGATCTTGACCTTGTAGTAAAGTCCATTTCCTGCATGACGTCGAGGAAATTGTTCCAATGAAGACTCTCTGACTCGATCGTTGGGAAGAAAATTAAATTATCATTAATCTGGAAAGAGTGGAATGCTAAATATTCTCCCTGGATCGAGTTGAACGGATATGCTTTCATTTATGAGAAGTTTGTTCCTCAGTTTCAAGATACATTTTTATGTCCACGTATTTCTCTATTAGTTAGTTAGTTGATTTTCTATTTTAAATAAGTGTTCCTCCTGCGCGAGTGAGAAAGCATACCATGTAAAAGTTAGTATGGTAATAAGAAGTAGAATATGTAAGAGTTAGTACTATGATAAGAGATAGAGTTTTGTGTTATTTTTCATATGAGCATAACAATGTATATCATTATAAGTTTATGAATAAAAAATTGATAAATTTCTGAGTTCAATTCTTGCATAACTAGTTGATTCTTGCTAAGGGGGCCCACTTAGTAAGTATCTATAGTTATTTAGTTGTTTATCTTCTATTGATCATAACTTAGATTTCATTCTGGAAAGTTTCAGTGCAAACTCAGTCTTATATTATTCCTGTAGCATAGGGAATCCATCCTTATGTTTGTTCCTGTAGCATAAGGCGAGTTCATAGTTTGTTTCTTAGTAACAGTTGTCATGATGTTTGATTTGATTAAGTTATGCTTAAGTTAAGAAAGCTTTACCTTACATTCCTTTATCATATGTAGAATTCCTTTCAAGCATTTATTTCTAGTAAATTGTGACTGAAGCTAGTTCTTAGTGCACATACAGTGCTGCTCCATTTCAAGTATATGTTCCCTGGTTTGAGAATGTAAATGAACGACCATAAGAAGATGTTAGTCGCTTGCTAGAATGTCCAATTCCTAGGTTATCATTTTCCATGAATTTTATATCCTTTTATGGGCGCGACCAATCCCAACCTCAAATACTCAATCTTGTAGGAATATCCCTCATAGGGGTGGTGGTGGAAATAGGAATAATTAACATGGAAATCAGGATGCTGGTGGAAGATAAAGTGAAGGAAATAATGGAGATGGAGATGGATTTGATAACTCACAATCTATTGGAAAAGGTAGTAATGAAAATCATAACAATCTAAATGATCAGTTTACAAGAATACCAGTGCAGTTAAATAGATATAGGAAACTATGCTTTGATGGGATTTGCGGTTATCCAAACCCTATTCCTGATGATATCAATACTATGTTGGTTATATTTTCTAGTAAAAATGCCATCAATGGAGAGGATTACTTGAATTATTTTGATAATATGATGGATTATTTTGAGGTTAATGTTGACCATGTGATGATGAAATTATTCATGTAATCACTCATTGAGGACACTATAATTGAATGATAAAGGAGCTTTCCTATAGGAAGCATTGGATCATTGGAGGAGTTTAATTTTTTTTTTTAGAGAGTAGTATGGTGATAATTTCTACCCAAGATTCATGTTGAATTAATTTTATAACATCTCTAAGGGAGCTAATCAAATGGTATCTGATTTAAATAGTGTATTTCAAAAGGAAATTAATATATTGCCAAATAATCTAAGACCAAATAATGAAACTTTCCTTGTCACTTATTGTAATTCCTTTGATTCCAAAATGATCTTTTTGAGATATAAGAGCCCTAAAAATTTGAGGGATTTCTTCAAAACTTCATTAAATATTGAAAGCACTATGAGGGAATCATGAATGATACGGAGAAGGGATGATGCAATGTTCTTGAAAAATCCTAAACATGACAAAGGATCTTCCATTGAAGATAAACTGGATTTTTTTTTATTTCTATGACTTGTTAACAATAGATTGGATAAACATGAAAAGGGGCATGGAAATGATAAGCCACACTTTCAAAAGAATGAAAAGACTCCAAGACTCCAAGATTATCCTTATAAAACAAATTGGAAAAATGGAAAGCCAATCCACAATAATTAGAATAATCCACAAGATTAGGTCACACTTGATCCTATGTAGAATCATTTAGCTAATTTTTTTAGTGAAACTCCTTGGTGCATGGTTTTCTAGTTGCCCCTCTTTTCACCAATGTGCAGTTGTAAAATTGGTGGAAGTTGAACAAGGTGGACCAAAAGATTATGATCCTTCTCATAATGATGATGTTGAAGTAAATATTATCATCAAAAGGTCTGATTTTGCTAATAATGATTTCTCATATGATGAGGAGTCTCATGAACTTGACCTAAACAACCAAATACACAGATCTAGTACATATTGAAACATCAAAAATTGTCATTTTATATTTTAGGAGATAGAAGCACTAATTTCCTACAAATTTCATTCATGGAAATCTTAGAGATATCAAGCAAGGGATGGAATGATGGAAAAATATCTACAATAAGGTTTTCTAGGGGTTTTATTAAAGACTAGAAATAAATGTAATGATATGTAAACCTAATTATGCAACTCAAGATAGGAAACTAAAAAATGGAATAATAAAATATGAAAGGATAGAGGGGCACTTGGAAAATTAAAGAAACTCAAAACAAGTTAAAAAACATAAAAATTAAACTTTTAATGCACACTGGGACTCATATTCCAATAGGGGCGACTTAGTCCTAGATTAGGGTTTCTGATAGAAAATAGAATATGGAACTAGAAAATCAGGATCTACTAGAAATGTCTAAAATTAGGTATACTAGGACTCATACACCACAAGTGGTGATTTAGTCCTAGTATCAGGGTTGATCTAAAACTCTAATAGCCTCTAATTTTCTCTTGTAGCTTATCTCTCATCAAATCTCTGAGTTTGAAACACCGTATTGCAGCTTGTAGGTGACTTTTCGTGATCTTGCAAGTAAGGTGACAACTTTGACAACTTGAAAACTTTTCTCCAATATTTCTCTTCTATGGATCTTCAACCTAGATTTACAAATCACACATCAAAAAGAGGGTACAATTTAGTTTTGTTAGTGGATAGGGGTTTTCCTTCGTCAAACCCCATTTTGGTAATAAAAAATTCAAATGAATAGAAATAGAATGAAGGGATGATGAATGAACAAGTAAGCCATGTTGCAACTCACCAATCCCTTTGAATAAAGGTTTCAATATTGTAAGTAATGGCTACCATGAATGTAGATATTAACTTGAATGATTGCTTGAATTATAAGAACCTACATCATAAATGTTAGCTAAAAAAAACATGATGCATGATGACATTGACATGATGCTTGAATCCTAAAAGTAGCTCCAAAATTCTTGAATATCACTCTTAAATGATTTTGAATGCTCTTGTAATCATAAAATTTCTATAGGAATGCTCTCATCAATTTGCTAGATTGATTGTTAACTTGCTAGGAGAAAATATGTGAAATAACCTTGTATTTAGACTTGTTTATGCCAAATTTCTCAAAATTACAACACTACAAGATGACATCAGATCTAGGAGAATAAAATCCTACTAATAATTGAATTCAAAATTAGGTATAAGCTAAGTGGGGCTCATATGCTATTTGGGGCATATGATTTACAATAGGCTAAGCTTGAGACACAAATTTCAAATTTCAAGAAATGTTATGTTTAATACCAAATTCAGATCTAGGCCCTAAAAATTAGGTGGTACCCATATTCCTAAGGTAGAATATGAGTCCTAGATCACTAAATCATTGCCATACAATCCAAAATCATTAAATATGATTGGTCATTTGATATATGTCAGGAATATCCTCAGAAAGATGCATTAAATTAGGCTTGTGGATGCAAAATAGGACCAAATAAGGCATAAAGAAATCCAATTTTAGTAGGGAAGGCAAGTGTGGAAATGTAAAGGGATACATTTTTCTAAACTAAATTTAGCCCCCACTTTAGTGAGAGGAGAAAATTACTTCAAACTCATACTAAAGTAGATAAACTTGCATCAAGAGGGGTCCAAGTGTACCAATGCAAATGAGATAGGATGAAAATGATAAAGAGTGTTGTGCAAGCCCCTAGGATCAAGATAGTATGGAAAACAAACATAGGCATAAAATAACACATGAAAATGATGTAAGGAGCAAAAACAAGGCACAAGAATACATTTCCAAAGACATAAATAATAAAGAAAAAAAGGGTGGATGAAGCTTTGAACGTTTGTCCCACATGTTGTGTATCAGATCCAAGTTGTTTGTCCAAAAATACTTACAAGTGGAACATGATATCTAATATACAAACCAAATGCATGCTCACAAGGTCTAGTGGAACCTCAGGCCATCCACTAGGTGAGCCTCTAGCAAGACACATATGCACACGACTAGTATGCACTCACACAGACAAGCAAGTGGCTATAGGAAATTCATGCCTAATTTTTTCTCCCATATGTATAACCATACTAGAGCTATATCTCCTGATAAATTTGATAGGTTATCACAAAAAATGAACTTTGAGCTCCATGAGGCAAGAAAATCTTTGTATGCTTGAAACTCATGAACAAATAAGATGGCTCCATAGGCAAGCAAAGTGTGTTGTGAAAGGTGGCCATATAACTAAAATTGTAAATTCAAAAGTAGTGTAAGGTACATTCAAATGGGTTTGCATTAGTTCATGTAAGGTCTTAACTTAGGGAACATTGTGCCTAATGTCTCCAAGAGAGGACTAATTAAAGAATATAAGATTCATAACTTAGGGGATGTAGTGTGTTGCATCAAGCCACTAAGAGGAATATAATATGCTAAGAGAGATAATGCTCTTCAGGGACACCACACCCAATGTCACCACAAAGAGAAAGAATCATCACATAAAGTAAGAATACTACACAATGAAACATGAAATGCAAAAGAATAATGCCAATGTATTCCCCCACTTTAAAGAAATTTCTAAACACCATGATGTCAACAATTACTCTAAAGTAGCAAATGATAAATGCTAACAAAAAAGAGGACATGAGAGCTTAGTTCAAAATCCCTATGCCAAGTCATATGTTTCTAAATGAATCTATATCATGAAAATGGTTTCCCCAAAAATAAAATCCCAAAATCACATAAGGGATCCATGTACTCAAGGTTAGCATGTATTTTCTACAATGTTTTTAGTACACTCAAAATTGTCATCATTCCCCAAATACTAATGGAACAAGAAGAATGATACAAAGAGGGTGAAAGAAAAAGAAAAATATTTTGGGTCAACATGGAAGAGACTTAAATGTCTTGATGCCTTGTGTCATCCCCAAAAGGAAAACACAACACAAGTGAAAAGAGAAAGCTTTTGGGTCAATATGGAAGAGACCTAAATGTCTTGATGCCTTTCATAAACCCAAAAATAAAAACACACAATGAAATGTAAGTGGCGATGTATTCCCCCACTTTAAAGAGGTTTCTAACACCAATATTGTGAGTATTTTCTTTAAGGTAGAAGAAGGAGACATGAGATCTTATGCAGAAATCCCTATGCCAAGTCATATGGTTCCTATACACTATATCATGAAAAAGGTAATATGTCACATGCCTTCCAACTTAAGGCATGTCATCCACATCACAAGCTTTCTCTTAAATGTACATAAAAGGTTAATGGCTAGCCAAAAGAGGCAATGACAAGTGACATATGAGGACAAGGTTACATAACCACTTTCCCACATTGAGTGTAGGACTAAGGTTAGCCGAAATGATTAATGAAATGCATGCTAGAGTGAAAATCAATATCAATTAGAGGAATTAGGTGCCCCCACACAAGAAAGAATACCAAACTCCTTAAGATATTGGATTTCACTACTCAAAGCCTTACATTCATTAGTAGAATGACCATTAACTCTATGATACACACAAAATTAAGTCTTCTAATAAATTTTCTTTCAAGTTTTGGGAGGGAGAGATATCAAGTGATCTTGGAGGAGTCTCAACAAGATACCCTCTTGATAAATGATATAAGGTGGTCATGTAGTTTGCGACAAAGATACCTCTTTCTTACGATTAGTTTTCATACCTACGCAAGGCTCTTTAGATTGTGAGATTTTGTTCTCTCCTTTATAGGAGGGTGTAAAATATAGAAACTTTAAATCATTAGTGTTTTGCGAGATGACATTGACATTAAGCAAAGAGTTCATTGTTTGTTTCATATTTTGTAAAGGATGACTTTCAAGATGAGTAGTGTCGATGAGTTCAGGATGTACATCTATTAAGGTTGTTTTAGGAGAATGTTGTGTGAGAGTGCTGATGTTGAGTGAAGGCTTGGAAGCCTCTATCAAAGGACAATAACCAAGACCATAAGTTATTTGTTGTGTGATAGGATCTATAGGGTTGTGGATACCTTGTTCATTAGAACCACATCCTTTTCCACTATATCTGAGTTGTTTCATAAGCTCATACCCTCTTCCATAAAGCTTTTTCATCACTTTTGGATCGGGTGGTTGGTCATGATTAAGTTATTCAAATTTTTTGGTGTAATTTTATTCTTCTTCTAAAGTGGTTGAGGTTGATGCTTTCAAAGGGTCTTTTGAGATTTTTGTTGACATGATAGCTTTTTGATGTGCCTTATTGGAATCTTTATTTATGATCTTGTACTCACCCATGAATGTATTTTTGAAATCTGAGGAAACCCAATCATCGTCTAAGAGCTTTGTGTTTCCCTCAATTTTTTTTTAATTGCCTCACACAAGTTTGACTTGTGTAGATGGTGTGAATGTGTTTAAATTATTTTGTTTGTTTTTCTTAATGTTCAAGCCACTGTTTGGATATGGCTTAGCTTCAAGTATGTGCAATTTGTTTTTCTAGGTGTATTTAATTTTGTGATGAAGAGTGGAAGGAACACCATTCATTGCATGAATCCATGGTCGGCCTAAAATGAGATTATAGGAAAAAATTGTTATGCATAGCATGGATTGGTGTGTTTAATGTGACTTATCCAGCTTTAATAGGTAAAGTGATCACACCACACGGTTTTTTTTTTGCATTGTCAAAGCCTTTAATAGATAATGAATTAGGTTGAATTTTTTATTTATGCACATGAAGTCTATCAAAGTGGTTTACACTACACACATTAAGGGTTGAGCCATTGTCAACAAGGCCTTTGTATTGAGATAATATTATAAAATCTTCATTTTGTTTTTACACTTCCAAAGGGGGGAGTTCACTATGGTGGAAAAGAAATGTTGGCATTCAATCCTTGAATTAGGGATGCTATGTCATTTGGTTACATATTAGAAGGGATGGGAATTTTTTGTAAGGCCATTTTGATCATAGTGTGATAGGTAGGTAAATTTTGAAGAAGGTCCCAAAGGGATATCATTTTGGGAGTGCTTTTAAGTTCCTCAATAAGATCATACTCCCTTAATCGAGGAGCACTAGGTAGTATAGAATTAGGAAAAGGTAAAGAGGTTTGGGTTGGTTGTGGTGGTGACAAATTGTTTCTAGTGTTATATCTATGATAAATCGTATAAGGACTTGACTATTGTGACACATTATTCTAAGGTGGGTAAAGAATAAGTTCAGGTTTTTTTTGAGTTTGAGGTTTGTGTGATGGTCAGTAAAGAATGAGTTCAAGTTGGTTTTGAGTTTGTTGTATGTGTGAAGGTGGGTAGAGAATTAGAGGGTTCTTAGGATGTCCCATGGGGTATGTATGAGGTACATTGATCAAGGGGGATTGAATGGACACTTATGTATTCATAACCTCAGTAATCTTGGTTTGATGTATCTCTAATAAAGGGAAATCAAGAATCGTGTTGTTATCTAAGGAAGAGACATTAATATTGTTTCCATTTGCTAGGACTATGATATTCTCCCTAGAAGGAGATTTTTTAGGAGAACTATGAATCAAATGTTCTTGACATTCAAAGGTTGGTTCTCCTAAAATAACTTCATCGCAAGTAGGGGAATGATCAATGGTTTAATTTTCTTGCTCAAGAAGGGTTTATCTACATGAAGGGGGACAACTAATATACTCATGACCATCATCAATTGTGTTTTCTAACAACAAAGTATCTACTTCACAACTAGGAGAGATACTAGGAGAAGAACAAATGTTATTGTCATGATTACCTATGGTTGTGTTGTCTTGTTCAACAATGTTTTTTCCACTAAGAGAGGTAATAGGAGAGAAACAACTAGCATTCTCAAACTCTCATTAATTGATTCTTCTACCAAAATATCTTATTTTCCAGTAGGAGAGATATTAGGAGAAGAACAAGTATGATCATTAGGAATGTCCAAAGTTGTATTCTCTTGCACTAAAACACTCTCATAGGAAGGGGATATGAATTTTTTCTTAGTATGCATAGATATGTAAGCCACTAACATTGTGTGAACAAAAATTAAAAGAACTTCTAACCATCTCATGCAATCTTTCAACAATATAAACAATATATATGCAAGGATGCAAAACAATTTTATCCAATATATGCAAAGATTGATGAATGATAATAATGTATATGCAAGGTTGAAAAGAAATTTTACTAAAATTATGGAAATTTTTATGAATAAAAACACTTTGTAAGAAAAAGTGAAAAGTAATTTTATCCATGTTATGCAAAATTTTAGAAATGTGACCATTTTTAGATCTAATGATGCTTTAGATTGAAATGATTGGAAAAATGACTACCCTAAATTGATGTTTTTGAGCTAGATGCATAAAGGAAATGGTCCCAAAACTTTCCAAACGTATAGTATATGATACTATGAGGCTTAGGAAGCACATAAATGAGGTTTATAATGCTGAAATACATAGTTAAAAATTTAGACTAGGATTGATTCGCGCTAAATGGAGAATGAGTCCCAATAAGGATTTTTTTTCAATTTTTTTTGAAAATTTCAATTGGTTTTGATGTTTTTGATGTTTTATTATGTAGAAATAAGACGTAAATGTATAATTTCAGAAATTCACAATGAAATTATTTGCAATAATGCATGCTAAATGAGCTTTTCAGTAATGCAAGTTTTGAAACCCTACAATGCAAATTAACCTATGTAAAACCCTAATGCAAAGTTAATGAAATATAAATCTAGGATGATGATGGAATCCAAATAGAAAAAAAAATTATTCTTCATGTTGAGTTCACCAAAATGGAGACAAATATTTTGGCACCCTAATGCTCTCTAACACTTCTAGGGTTTTTCACCTAAAAGGAGAGAGATGTGCCAAAATGGGAAATGTATACACTCAATATTAATGTAATATGGATGAAATATGTCTAGATAGGATGATATAAATGCAAAAAACTAGTGAAATATATTGATTATTAAATGGAAACTAAAGAAATTCAAGTTGTTGGAAAACACATTGTGATATGCGAAAACACCTAGAAATGAAAGTAAACTAAAATAGAAATAAATGAAAATGAATGTGTGCACTTGAGAACCTACTAGAGATTGGAAATGACTTCTAAATGTTGCTGATCCTAAAAAATTTTCCTACTCAGACTCATTCGTCATTCTAGGCAAATTAGCCCTAGATCTAGAAATTGTTCCAAAGCCCGTTTTAGACAAATGGGTATCCAAAACTACATAAAACACTTTTTAGGCCTTGTAGTGGGACTTATTAATAACTAATGGTTAATGAGTCTATTTTTGAATTTCTAAAAATCCAAAAGTGGAAACAGAAGCCCTCGGTCTACACTTCGGTTCCGTACAGGTGTCTACCTTCGAAACTCCAATTTTCGGCACTATAAGTGACTTTTAATGGATATTTTGAATTTTTAAACAAGGAGATGTCTTCAAAAACTTTGAAACTTTTCCTTCAATAATTTATAAGGCTCCAAGATACTTAAATCTACAAGCACACAAGAAAAGAAGGAGAAATGTTTGATGTTAGAGCATGGGGGTTTTCCTTGGTCAAACCCCTTTTTAGGTAATTAAACCAAAATGAAGAAAGAATGTAATGAAGAATGAAACAATGGAGTTATATATTTTTCATGATGATAGATATTGACTTTCTACAACAATAGATGAAGATTCTTCCCTTGAATGTCCTTGGAAGTTATCTTGATGACTTAGAGTGCTAAAACCCTAGCTTTCTTGACTTAAGAACATGATGAATGATGATGAGTTAAGATTCATATGAGTTAGGGTTTAGAAGCTTGTATTTATAATAAATTCACCTAATTTTCTCATTAATTTGATCCCTAAGGCCGACATGGAAGAAAATAAAACTTAAAACCTAACTTTTCCCACTTAAACCTCAAAAATGGCTCAAATGGAACTCATTCACCATCAAGGGTGAATGCGTCCCACCTGAATATGATTGATTCACCCCTAATGGTGAATGGGTCCCATAGGGGCCATTCTACTAGTTGGAATGCTAGGAAGTAAGGAAATCAAGTTTATATGATGACTTTGTCAATTATTTTATCAAATTATGCCTCGAGATACATAATATGGGGTTGTAGGAGCCTATTAATGATGATATAAAGAGTAATTATGGATTGTAACACAAAATTCAATGTGAAAGTGTGATTAAAGACACTTTACAACATTACAATGAGGTCCACATAGCCTTGAAAGGAACGACATCCAATGTGAATGTGTAAAACACATTACAACACTAGATTAAGATTAAGTTTAATTTCCAAGACTTCTAGATTAATGTGATAATGCCATTAAATACATTTTACAATATTGAATTAGGGGGAAAATAGGTCCATTAAGTATAGATAAGTGTGAAAGTATTTTACAACACCTTTACAAGACATCAATGAATGCATTTGCAAGCATCCAAGACCTAATGTGGATGTGTAAAACACCTCAAAACACCAAATCAAGACCTCATTAAGTCCAATTTTTTTTCAATTATTCCCAGATCAAGGAAGGAAAAAGGGATACTTTTTATGTGTCCACATATCTCCACACAATTCACAACAAGGATGTCAATTTCTAGAATGATCAATCGATCTTCACCATTTGTCATTACACATGACCAACTATTCTTGTTATTCCCCAGTTGAGTCCCACTAAGTGATTTCCATGTGTTGCTATGTCGAAGAGACATCCAAATACCACTCACCAAGATTCACTTTTCACTTTGATGAGGTCCTCAACGGGATGTCAAAGAGATCGGGCATAGGGTCTCTTTGAACTTTGAACTCCACCAGCCACTTCAATGAAGAGCTATCGGTATATTGAGGGGACACCAAAGTGCTTCTCTTTGAATCAACATTGTCTCAATAGTAGCTTCATCATTCTTCATCTAATGCCACATATATCCTATGCCATCACAACATGTCATCAATCCTCACCGCATGTGGATAGCTGATGTCATCACCAAGAGCCATTAAATTCATGCACTATCTAATATTCTTACTTCCAGCCACAAAATTTCCAAGGCTAGATCTCCACCATTGATGAAGCCATCATTGTCATGTCAAAGAGGCATAAAACCTACTCTCTCTAGAAAAAATATCACCTTTACTACTTCACAACAAGGATGTGAAGCATTTAATTGACATATTGAGGGGATAGATAAAACATTCATGCTGAATGCACAATGTTACCTCAATGTGATCCTTAGACCTCAACATCCACTCATCGCTACATAGAAGGAAATCCTACTTGAATCCACCCAACATTTTATCATCAGCACAAATCAAACACATAAAAACAACTCATTAGAAGGCATGACACACGGGGTTGATCACCAAATGAATGTAATAAGCTAAAGTTATCACTTAAGCAACATGCAACCAAAAAATACAAGTCACCAATAAAATAGAATTTTGTATAAACCCCAGGACTACAACAACCTTAGGGTTTATGTAATAAACCCTAGCTTCACCTGAGAGTAGAAATATTTCATTCTGAGTATATCTTTCAAGATTTGAACCTACAAGGAACAATTTTAGAAATCTCTCGAAGAACCTATAATGAATTTTACCTCTTTTACACCATAGTTCTCACCTTTTGACATCAATGAAAATAATATGCCAACAATCTCCTCATTTTTCATTCATGGAAAAAATTTAAATGGTCATACAAATTTTAACAATAAATCTCTGTGCCAATTATGTTATTCACACAACAACTCCCCCTATGACATATATCTCCTCTCTGCTCATCATTCTCCTATTTTGACCATTTGCATCATTTATCTCCCTTTGAAATCAATGGAAAAGGGATAAATACATATACTTCCCTTGAGGATATTCTCCTCATTAGACAAACAATGCAAAGAGAAAGAGGGGATTCTAAACTCTACAACCATCAATTCATTAGAAATTTGTAGTCTGACTTGATCACACCATCTTCAATCAAGGTTAAAGAAATAATCAATTAAGCTCCCCTTGGATCCATGCCTTCTCACTAATAGTTAGTGAGATTACGTGGGAGCAATGACTCCCAACTTTTTCCTCATATATTCAAACTAGTCCTTTAGAAGAGGCTTGGTGAAAATATCAGCCACTTCTTCTTTGGTGGGAATATACTCCATGTTGACCTCCTTAACTATAATATTTTCCCTAATGAAGTGATATTTAATAGATATGTACTTGGTTCTAGAGTGCATCACTGTATTCTTTGAGATGTTGATGACACTTGAATTATCTACCTTAATTTCCTTAAGTGTCTTCTTCATCAATAATATTTGAGTACAACAATTTGTTTCTACTACATACTCTGCCTCAACTATGGAGAGAGTAATTGATTCCTGATTCTTACTAATCCATGAAACCAATATTTTTCCCAGAAAGAAGGCTCCTCCACAAGTTATTTTTCTGTCATCTATACTTCTAGCCCAATCAACACAGTATAAGAAATCAAAGTGAAATATTTGTTGTTGGGGTACCATAGCCCATAGTCAATAGTGATTTTAATATATCTAAATATTCTCTTCACTATGTTGACATGAGACTCTTTTGGTGCAGCCTAAGATCGTGCAACCATGCATACTGAGCTTGCAAAATATCTAGTCTTGATTTATTTTAGTATATCAAGCTTCCTATCATTGACCTATACATGGTTTTATTTGCATCTGGGGATTATGTTTTTCTCAATTTGTAGCATGTTACCATAGGGGTACTCACTGGTAGACTATCCTCCATGAAAAAATTCTTAAGGATTTCCATAGCATATTTAGTCTAAGATATGAATATCCACTTTTTCTATTTGTGCCATTTGTAATCCAAGGAAAAATGATAATTCTGCTAACATAGACATGTCTCTAATTCATCTTGCATGTGTGTAGAAAATATTTTACACATTTTGTCATTTCTACCTCCAAAAATGATATCATCTACATAAACAACAACTACTATCATATGCTCACCTTCTGATTTCAAGTATTTTTTTTTTCTACACACCCCTTCTTGTAATCTTACTACTAAAGAAATTGATATAATCTTGAATACCAAGCTCATCGTGCCTGTTTTAGACCATACAATTCCTTCCTCCATATGGAAACATAATCTTCTTCTTCTAAAATAAAAAAAACTTTTGGTTGTTTAATGTATACTTCCTCTTAAAGTTTTCCATTCAAAATCCATGATTTAACATCCATTTTTTATACCTTTAATCCCTTGTAAAAAAAAATAGAAAGAAACATTCTAATGGATTTTAACCTTATAGATGGAACAAATGTTTCTTCAAAGTCAATTCATTCAACTTGTCTGTACCCTTTGCACACTAACCTTGCTTTATTCCTAATGAAAACTCCATCTTCATTCAACTTATTTCTGAGTACCCTTTTGGTGCCAATTACATTTTTGTTTGATTTCCTAGGGACAAAATCCCATGTCTTGTTCTTCTAAATTTGATTGAGTTCCTCTTCCATGGTTTTTATCTAGCTCTCATCTTTGTTGGCTTCATTAAATATCTTTGGTTTGATCTAATACATGAGAGAAAAAATACTTTTTCCTTACTTCTTGCAATTCTTCTCCTTGTTTGAACACCTTCATTCTTGTCACCAATTATTTGTTTTATAGGATGATCCTTTTGCACATATTTTGTAGGTGCTCTTTTTGTTAGAAACCAAGATTAGACATGCAAACCAAAAAAATAACCTTCCATAGAAGAGAAAATTAGAAAAAGCAAGAGCTTTGCAAAAAGATGTGCAAAATATTATTATTCAGGAATTCATAATTACATGAGATGATTTTCTTTATAACATCAAAGTATGCATAACCCTAATCTTTATTGTAAGCAACAAGATAGCTCAACAAGATAAGGATGAGAATAATTAACCCAGGAAATAAAATATTACCTAAGTAAAGTTATGCAAGTGTAATTAAATATTAATTACACTAACAACCCCCCATAAGTGCAACTTATGGAGACTAAAAAACCATGCACCTAAAACTAAGATGAATGAAGGAAAGCATGAATGGGTCATAGCAACAAAGCCTGACTAGGAACCCAAGTACAAATGTAATGAATGAGGTATAGAAGGAGAACCCAGTGGGACAAATCCCCCTACAGTGAGATGACTGCTACAAAGAAGCACTAGAAGAACACTGTGGAGTAACACTATAACCAAAATCTAAAAAGCAAGGAAAGATACTTCTTTCTACAAGAAACCAAAATGGAATCATAATAATGTGACAACAAACTCGATGCCACGGAACACTGGAAAACTCACAAACTAGAACAACCCTGGAATCTATGAAGCAATAGTAGATGAAATGATGATAGAATCTGGAAATTGTGTATCTTGATGCCGATGCCAAACTGAGACTAAAAATATTCCATGGTAACAAGTACCATAAAGACTCTTTAAAATTAACTATAAAAACATGGCCCTCAAACTAAGATGGATCCAATATAGATCATTAACCATAGGCTCTCAATCTAAAGTGTGAACCAATGTGAATCTGATATGTGTCAAGCCAAGACAAGATGTGGCAAAAAAAACTAAGAAACCAGATAACCCATGTGAGCTATCAACAAATCATGATAAAAATGGAGATCAAAGTGCATGCACACTCTAATCAAATTATTATGCAAGAAACCCCCTGATGGAACTTTATCTGAGTTCATTTATTACAATAACCCAATGATTGTAAAAGGAGAGAATGCAAACATGCATAAACAAAAAATAAAAATAGACCTCAGATCTATGTAGAGGACTGAATCAACATTCCAATACCGCAAGAATGCCGAAAAATGGATAAGCAAGTCAAAAGATATGCCCTCCAGAGCAAAATCTGAACATCTAACTTCAACTAGCAAAAAATCTGACTAAACAGAAAAATTTTTGAAAAAAATTTGCACTATCAAAAAATTTGGCTCACCAGCTTTCCGATAATATCTCATTTCAAAAAATTCTCCTTTGAGATCAAAAGTTATGCCAAACTGAAAAAAATAGCTGTAGAAGGGCAATTCAGGGTCAACAAAGACTAAATAGGCGCAAAATTGTAGCTCCTTTCAACCTGGTCACTGGTTCGCCATATGACCACAGGCGAGGCTGGAGGAAAAAAGAAACCCGCCACCAGACAGGTGGCGGGTGGGCAGGGCTAAGGTGGCATCGCTCCTGGCACTACCAATGGGGAAGCCCCCTGAAGGATAGCCTGCAAACAGGGATGTGATTGGGGTGGAGGGTAGAACAAGTGCGGGGGTGAAGAACCAGCGGCCGACGTAGATAGAGATGGTGCTAGAGAATGGAGCCAATGGGAGAAGAAAATCCAATAGAGGTGGAGAAAAAACCAATGGAGAATGCAGAGGGAGTACGGGCCGACAAGGTTTTACAAGAATGCAGACTATGGTACGATAGTACCAAATGAAATAAAATCCACAGCCTCCGAATAATACATTCACCAATATTTTAATCCACCATATAATATAAAATACCCCAAAAAAATTATCTCCCACAAATTTATAAAGCCCAATGAAATATTTTCAAAAGCTCAATAAATGAAATATTTTGCAGATCATATAAAAATTTAATATTTTTTTTATTCTGGAAAAAAATATTGTACCCTGTACTTGGTAGGTCATACGACCTATTGCGTAAAAAACTTTTTCCTTACGAATAGTTGATGCCGAATATAGGTGAGTTATATGTCGATTTTCATCTCTCGGATGCTCTGGATTTGATGGCGAGGTCCAATCTACCTCAAAGTGCACCAGAAGCTTCACAACTCCCAAATCTAGAAAATATTAAAACCCTCATAACTCTAGCATAAAATGTTAGATTTAGGTGAGAAAAAAGTTGATATTGACTTTTTTGACAGCCTTGGACTAAAAAATGAGCTCATATTTCCTCCAATGTGTGCCAAAAGTAATCATACAAGAGCACCCAAATAGAGAGACAATCTCAAAGTATGAAACCCTCAAAGAATCCTAAACGAACTTTGCAATGATTTTCTCAAAAAATCCGAGAAGGGGCTGCAAATCAAGGCTCTGATACCATGATAGAAACCAAGATCAGACATGTAAACCAAAAAACCTTCCTCAAAAAATAACATAAAAAATAGAAAGATCTTTGCAAAAGATGTGCAAAATATTATTATTCAGGAATTCATAATTACATGAGATGATTTGCTTTATAAAAGAAAAGTATGCATAACCCTAATATTTATCATGTGCAACAAGATAGCTCAACAAGATAAGGATGAGAATAATTAACCTAGGAATTAAAATATTACCTAAGTAAAGTTATGCAAGTGTAATTAAATATTAATTACACTAACACTTTCAACTTAATCTTCATCCTCTTTTTCTTGTTCCTCTTCTTTGATTGTTAGACCTACATCATCATCATCTAACTTGGTCTTGAAATTACTTCTACTAGATTTTCCCTAACCTGTATTTTCATCAACCTTGATGTGTATTCTTTCCACAATCTTGTGCAACCTCTTGTAAAACTTGTAAGATTTACTTTGAGTGGAGTATCCTAGGAATATTAATTCATCACATCTTAACTCAAAGCTTCCCAAGTCTTCATCTTCTCTTTTAATGTAGCATTTTCTACCAAACACCCTAAAGTACTTGACTAATGCAAGCTTTCCATACCATAGTTCATATGGAGTTCTTCCACTATTTTCTCTTAGCATGGATTTATTATGAATAAATACAACAGTATGAACTACTTCCTTCCAAAAGTTATCTTCCAAGTTTTCATCATTTAACATAGCTCTTTCCATTTCCTAAAAAATATTATTTCTTGTTTCTACCATGCCATTTTCCTATGGTGTTCTCAGTGTTGAATATTTTCATTTAATTCCATGATTTTCACAATATTCTTTGAATTCACTTGATGTAAATTTTCCACCTCTATCTGATCTGAGACACTTAATTTTTCTTCTAGATTCCTTCTCTACCAGCTTTCTAAAAAATTTAAACTTCTCAAATGCTAAAACTTCCTCCTTTAGAAATGTGATCCATTCCATTCTAGTACAGTAGTCAATTAGCAGCATAAAATATATCTCACCTTGTAGTCATGTTGTCCTCATGGGTCCACAAAGGTCAGTATAAACTATTTCCAAGAGTTTTGTGGTTGAATAATATTTTGTAGGAAACTTAAACCTTGTTTACTTTCCTTGCTGGAATCCTTGGAAAATTGGATTTTCAGGTATTGCAATCTTAGGCATGTTCCTAACCAATCCTTTTGAACTGATTTTTACCAAATTGTCAAAATTTGCATGCCCTAATCTTCTATGCCATAACCAACTCTCATCTACTTGGCTGATCAGAAAATTATGGCCTTTTACTTCACAAAAGTTGTAGAGATTAATATCAGTCCTTACTCCTTGTATAATTTTCTTTGCATTATTTCTTATCTTACATCCTTTAGAGTTAAGTAAAATTTTGTACTCACTGTCACACATCTAATTAACACTTACAATATTGTGTTTCAAACCCTCAACATAGATGACATATTTTGTCTTATTCCTTCCATCTAAGCTCAAAATCCCTTTACCACAAATTTTGACAACAATATTATCACCTATATTTACTAACCCCTCCTTACACTTCTTTAGTTTAACAAATTTTCTTTTCTCTCTATTCATGTGCTACCCAAAAGTTTTGTTTGTTTGTGAACCATCAATTTTCTAGTTTGGTCTATAGACTTCCCTTACACTCTTAGGTTTTTCACCTAAAATGAGAATGATAGACCCAAAAGATTAAGGTGGTTCATTCAAATAAGGGATTATATGATGTGATTAAGACTAAATGAAACTAAGTATTTAAATTGATTAACTATTAATGCAAAACCTATGAAATATGCAATGTTTCGAAACACAATGTGATATGCAAGGATGAACTAAAACATGAAAAAATGCAAAATAAAATTGAAAGAAGGTTGAACAGGGTGCACCTAGGGAATGAATGTTGAATCTGGAATTATTTGAATGTTGTAAGAAATTAGTGAAAATCACCAGTGGGACTCATATGCCACTGATGGTCAATCAGTCTTGCTACTGGCAAAAACTCTTGAAAACTTGTTTTTGGCTATCAAGAACTTGAATCTGATAGAATCTAATTTTTCAAACTTAAGGTAGGACTAATTCACCACTGATGGGGAATCATTCCTCTCCCAAAAAAATTTGAAATCAAGGTTCAATTTGGTAGTTCAGATCTGCACTTGTCTTCTTGTCGGGTTGACAAAGTCAAATCTGTCGAAAATGAACTATAGGTTGTCTCCAAGCTTGAAATAGGGTTTTGTTGACTTGAAACACTTTATTGACTTCTTTACCACCTTTGAACACCTAATTTTTTGGAAAATATGCATACAAAATTTTGCAAGCACACATGCAAAAGGGGGAAAATGGTTAAGGGTTAGAGTATAGGGATTTACCTTGGTCAAATTCCACTTTGCTAATCAAACCCTTAATGATGAAATGGAATGAAATGAAAAAGGAAATATGAATAAATAGCATGAAAATGTCCTAGAAACTCACCACAACCTTCTTGAAGAAGTCTGAAGTTATGTCAATGGTTGCTCCAAGATACTTGATTGATGCTTGATTGAATGCTTGAATGAATCAGGAGATTGTAGGAGATATAAAATGAGGATAAAAACACTTCTTTATACACTCTTGTACCCTAATAACAAAATGATACATCATTATCGACTGACATAAAGTAATTTTGAATAAAAACTCGAAAAAAAATTAAAATTATTTTGATTTTGGAGCCAAGAGGGACTCATTCATCACCCATGGTGAATGGGTCCCACTCTAGGCTTGTAAGTGGGTGTTAGGAACTAAGTCACATTTAATGTTATTCAGGCTTAAATTCAAAAATATGCTTAATTAAGACTTATGACTGCATAAAGCGGTCAAATAAAGCATAAGAAAGGTGTAAATAGTGAAATTAAGCCTTGAGAAGCATGAAATATTGTTACAAGTGTGCCATAGAGAAATGGCCCCTTTTCATTTTCATGGCCTTTTAGGTCTTGTTTCATGGTGTTGGAACTATGTTGCTATGATTTTATGTTGTAACACGGCTTCAACATGCTTATTTAGGTACTAAAATTCAAAGAACGATGTCTTGTGAAGGTGTTGTGAAGTGTTGTAAGACATTTCTACATTCTTCTAGACTCGATTTAATGCAACTTACCTAAAAATCACCTTTTTACTCATCAAAAAGTCCTATTTTGAAGTGTTGTAAAGTCTTGTAACAAGCTTTCACTCTTCTAGGCATATTTTCACTATTTACACCCTTCTCATGCTTTATTTGGTCTCTTTATGCCCTTATAAGTTGTAATTAAGCATATTTTTAAATGTTATCTTGAAAAATAACATTAAATAAAACATTTTTACTTACACATGTTTTTATGTCCTAGATGGAACCCATTTTCCATGGGTAGTGAATGAGTCCCCCTTGGCCCCAAATAAATAAATCTTTTAAATTTCCTTTTGGAATAGTATTAAAAATTAGTTGGTGTCAGCCTATCCTGAGGTATGAATGGATACTAGGGCACAAGAATTGTCTAAGTAAGTGATTTTCATCTCATTTTATTCCTTATTCATCAAGTTCACTTATTCACCTATTCATTCAAGCATTCAAGCATTTTACATCAACAATTCAAGCACTATTCAACCACTTTGAAGCAGCCATTGACATTACTTCAAACTTCAATGTTATTATTTTATATCTCTCTTTCATTTCATTATCTTTTGAAGGGTTTAATTACCAAAAGTGGTGTTTGACCAAGGCAAACCCCTATTCACTAACCTTCAATCTTTTTTCCCCTATTGTATGTTTGTTTGTAGCTCTTTGTATGCAGATTTGATAGGTTATTAGGTGTTGAAGATTGATTTCCAAGTCAACTAGGTGATTCAAGTCAACTTGAGTCAAATTCAAGCTTGGAGAGACTTATTTGTCTGTTTTCTGCATAATTGACTTCGACAACCCGACAAGCAGACATTTCCAAATTTGGTGTTGTAGAGTTGTCTCCTGATTTCTTAGAAATTTGGAAGAGGATTGATTCGCCACCTATGGTGAATGAGTCCCACCTTAGGACTGAAAATATGAATTTTGTTAGATTATGGATCCTGATAGACAAAAACCAACTCCCGACACTTTTTCACCAATAGAAGGATTGATTCACCACCCTAGGCGAATGAGTCCCACTGTGAAAAATTAGTGATCTAAAGCAACATGAAAAAAATTCTAGAAGAATCAAAATTTTCCCAAGTGCACTCTGATTTGACCCATCTCTTTTTGTTCTACACATTTCATTCATTTTCTTAATTGTTTGCATATCACACTATGTTTTAAAACAAGACATAAATCTCACTTTTGCATTCGTTTTTAGTCATTTAGATTAGTCGATTTCATTTATTTAAGTTCATTTACATTAAAAAATATTGCATACATTCTAATTTGAGTGAATCATTAGCTTTTTTGGCCCTATCTATCTCCTTTTAGGTGAAAAACCCTAGGAGTGTAAGAGTAGTCCATAGGGTCCCAAAAATCTATTTTTTATTTTGGTGACCCCATCTTTTGAACACTTTGAATTTATAATTGCATTCACATATTGCATCTTAGTTTCCATTTTCATTAACATTCAATTAGGACATTGATTTGTTATTGCACTCTAGGACTTTTCATTTTGCATTAGTGAAAACTTCATTTAGATTTCATTTTTGCATTACATCTCATTGAATAAAGTCAAAATCTACATTCTGCATCTATCATTGCATTCTATAGAGAATTTAAATCATCTTTAAATTTTTGAAAAACACTAAAAACCTTCATACTGGGACTCATTCGCCACCTAGGGTGAATCAGTCCCTCTGCACTTTTTAGATAACATTTCTTGCATTTTTTTGGCATTTGTTTGCATTTTTGTTTCCTATAGTTGGATCTATGTTATAGTTAGTAGAATCTTTGTTATTTTCATTTTAGAGTTTTTTAGATTAGCTTGCATTTTCATTCACCCTTCCTTTGTGGTACTTGTATGATTGTTTGGTACCCCATTGATAATACTTTAGTGAGACGAAGTTCTAGACTCATGACATCCCATGATAGCACTTTCATTATGGACCTTGGGATCTCACGACATCCTACTCCTAGTATGGAAAATCTTGCATTAGGCCCTAACAATACCACTTCCATGCCTTCACCTTTCCATCCAATGAATGTTGACAACCAAAACAATTCCCTCCCAGAAGAAAAGGTCATTAATATTCATGAGGATTTTTCACATTTACATAAAGACTTGTCACTTGAAAGAAATTCCACAACTACCATACTAACCATTGAGAATCTTCATCATTTGATTGAAAGTGATAATGGCTTGCAAGTGATAAAGAAAATTTCTAAGATTTACAATAAACATTCATCTTCAAATACCCAATCCACAAACATTATTGTAAACCAAGGAGCACCTCAAGTGCCTTCCTTCAACCATAGCATCCATACCAACTTATACCAATCTGAAAGTCCATACAACTATGCCTTAGTCTACTTCTTTCTCGATTTCCACTAGCATTCCTACTTTTGTGGCATCGCAAGTCTCATTCACCACTTTCACACCCCTTAGCATTTCGTTCAGTTCCCTTAACATCAATTACACTCTATCACCATTATCCTTTCTACCTCAACCCACATACCCCAACCCCTTTCTTACACAACTCCTTACCACTGTTTCATACATGTAACATCAAATTTCCACCATTAGTCAAGGTCAACCTACTCCAACCACATATCATGTCTGCAACAGCCCCTTATCCCTAGAAATCTTACATACCCCGATGCCACAAGGGATTAAAATGCCTTGATTTAAGAAATACGGAGGAAAAGGAGATCCTATCAACCATGTTAATGCTTATACAACTTTGTGTAGTGAATTTTTCCTTGACGATAGACTTTTAACAAAAAAAATTCCAAGGACCTTGAAAGATACTGCATTAGAATGGTTTTTCAACTTGCCCAATCATTCCATCCATTCATTCAATGAATTGGTGGATGATTTCATTATTAACTTCCGAGTTCACATGACACCTAAAAATACAATGGAAGACCTTATGAGATGTAGACAAATTTTGGATGAAAAAGTGACCAATTTCATCTCACATTACCAATCCTTATATGCTCAAATTGATGTCAAGATTCCAGATGCACACCAACCTTTAGGATAAACTCACGATGATGAAATTCCCTTCATTCATGGATTTATGTACAACCTTATGTGACTACCAAAATTCAGTTTCAAGTCATGATTCAAAATCCACTTCTAGTTGAGTTGAAAAACTAGAACACACTAATCAAAACCAAAATAACACACAAAACTTTTGCAAACCTAATAGAGGCTTTTTATAGTTTAATCCACCTCCTCAACCACAATTTCCACCAACCCAACAAGTTCAAAATTCAATGGTTGTTGTTAAGGCAGTCATGCCTTATCATTATGGGGATACAAAGAGAAAATTCACTCCTTTACTTGATACTCTCCATAATACAATGAACTAGTTAATTACAAAATGCATGCTCACTTTGCTACCTACTAGACCACTTGATCCAAACCAACTGTTACCACCAAATTTCAAGCCTAACGCTTATTGTCACTTTAATCTCCAAAATGGACATGAAACTAAACATTGTAAGCATCCAAAACATTTATTTCAAGACCTCATTGAGTTAGGCCATTTGTCCATTGAGGGTGTTAATGATCAAGGAAATAAGTCTGTTGTACCCCCTAATGAGAATTTACAAATTTTCACCAATACTATGCCTAAACATACTACCTCATTTTCAAGGCTAGTGAAACTTCAAACCCTAATGTAACGAATTTTGATACAAATAGTGAACAACATGATACAACTACTGTTACCCAAGTTATTCCTATGGATAACTTTGTGGCTATGATAGATGTTATCCCTCGTAAGGGCCAAACCACTAAATCACTTGATATTAATTTTTCTGCTAAAGACATGCTACAAAAGCTTCTTGATGGTCATCTCTACATAGCTGGACGAATCTATAATAAGCCCACTAATGGGATATTAATAGATCCCTCTTGTGGTGAGAACGTGATCATAAAGGAGTTTCTTGTATTACATGAGCTATATCAAGATGATTATAATAAACCCACTACATGGATTAAAACACATACTAGTTTTGCATGCCCTACGATTGGATTGATCATGCTACCCTTACAAATAGGACCTAAAGCTTTGGAGGTAACATTTTCAATTATTCCACAATCTGACCAATTTCATTTGTGGCTATACCTCCATTGGCTTCGCTCAATTAAAGCGGTCCCATCACTTGTTCATAAGTGCTTGAAGTTTCCACATGACAATGAGAGTCACCATACACCATAGTGGATTTAATCCTTTATATTGCAAAGGTACCTTCTCATTAGAATCCTTTTGGCCTGAACCCATGGAACCTATTACCCCTTGCAAGGACTTCTTTTCCATAGCTTATGAAAAGTTTAAAGCCAAAAAGATAGTTGAATTATCTCTTCGTAACTCATCCCCGTCCACTTTTGCACCTCCTATCATAGACGAAACTATGCTTCAACTTGAGTCTGACATTGAGCAAACCATCAATCCTCCTGAAAAACCATCCCTTGATACTTCCTCACCATCATTTAAATGACCAAGGGAAACTGAAACCACTCCTATCATGCCTCCTCACCTTAAACAAGTGTGTAAAGCCAAAGAGAAAGTGGTTGATCCATCCTCTTTGGTTTCTTCTATTCTTCCCCCTTCAGAAGTAGAAGAACCTATGATGACTCAATCTTCTCTTACACCTCCACAACTCCAAAATAGAATTAAATAGAACCGTGGTGCTAGGGAACGTAGGTGTCATCGTCGTCTCCTTGTCAATATCACATAGAATACGATAAAGAAATTCAACCTTTACCTTTGATAGAAGTAATAGAGGACCACCCTCCTTCTCCTAACCTACCACAAGATAGTCTAGTGCAACAATTGCAACAAATTGAACCAATCCAACAACCTCATCTTTTGATACATCCATCTTTAGATATCACCCTTCATCCTCTTATTGGCATTAATCTTGATGATTATGATGATGATGGTGATGATGACATGAAGATTTCCAAAATAGACAACGTAGTGCATAATGATTTAAATTCTTTATTTTCATCCATAATGAGCTTAAATGATACATCCTCTCCACCAAGTGAAGAACCTAGTACAAATCTTGGTTCAACACTTTCAATTATTCTTTTGGATAGTCAACCATCCTCGCATTACACTGAACATGATTAGGAGGCAGATGACCTATTAGATGGTTTACTTTCATTCACCTAACTAGCCTTTTTACTTTTCTCTTTTTATTTTCCTTTTCATGTGTGTATCATGTTCCCCTGTATCATGTGTTTGATGTTCTCTCTCTTTGTGCACTTCTTCTATTCCTACCTCTATTCTTCTATTCATCGTGCTTTATCTTTTTCATTTTCATTTTTTTTTCTCCTTTTGGGGATGATGCAAAGCATAGAGAGGCCCTATGTCTCTTCCATGTTGACCCACAAGGTCCTTGTATTTTTATATTTTTTTTTTGTGTTCTCCTTTTGGGGATGATGTAAAGCATAGAGATTCCCTATGTCTCTTCCATGTTGACCCACAAGTTCCTTCTCTTTCTCACTTTTTTTTTGTGTTTTCCTTTTTGGGATGATGCAAGGCGTTGAGGCCAAAATGTCTCCTTCATGTTGACCCAAAAAAAAATTCATTTTATTTTTCCTTTTCATTTTCTTTCATTTCGCTTGTTTTTTCCTTTTGGTGATGATGCAAAGCATTGATACCACAATTTCTATTCCATGTTGACTCAAAACATACTTTCTTTCTCTCTTTTTTTTTCTCTTTGTATCATTCTTCCAGTTCTATGTGCTTTGTGGAATGATGATAGTTTCGAGCTCTTTGATAAACACATTGCCACAAAGAACATATTGACCCCAAATCCATAGATCCCTTATGTGTTTGGTGTGCTTTGGTTTTTGGGGGGTCAACCTCCTTTTCTTTTGTTTTTCATATTTCTTGACATGACATAGCCTAACTTTGAAACATATGACTTGGCATAGGGCTTTCCAAGTTAGCTTTCATGTCTTTTTTCTTTTTTCATTTTCTTTTCTTCTCTACTTTAAAGCAGTTGCTCATATAATGATGTGTAGCAATTCCTTTAAAGTGGGGGGAATAAATCACCATTAATTCATTTTAATTTATTGGTTCCTAGTGTAGCCTTGTCATTTATATGATGTGTTTGTCACTTTTTGGATGACATTAGGTGTGATGTCCTTCATAATTGTGATCTATCTTAGCATATTGCATTCCTCTTGTTGACTAGATGTGATGCACTGTATCCCCTAAGTTGTGAATATACTATTCTTTGATTGGTCCTCTCTTGGAGACATTAAACACAATTTTCCCTAAGTGACTAACCTTGCATAAACTAATCAAGACTCCTTTGAACATCTTTTCACATTTTACATTTTATGCTTTACATTTTTGCATTTTTAAATTTTACATTCCTTTTTGGCACCTTGCATAACGTAACTTGCATGGCTGTGGTACCTTTGTATTTTTGTTCATGAACATTTCTTTTGCTTTGTGGCACCTTGTTAAAGTTATCAGGTTGTATAACTTTGACATGGTTGAGCGGGAAGCCCATCTAGCGACATGAATTTTTCCCATATCACTTTTTTCTTTGTGAGTGCAAACCAACTACCGTATGTATCTTACCTTTTTGGTCTTTCTCACCCCACGAAAAAATATTTCTATGCCCCTAGAGTGAGTATACAGTTGGGATTTCTCACCCCACAGACAGCCTAAATTTTCATGGCCCCAAAGTGAGTACACATTCTCTTTTTCAAACAATCAGCCTAGATCTCTTTTCACAACTAGATGAATTGACGATTGAAGCTTCATCCAATTATTTTCAACAATTGTGTGTTCCTTTGTTCTTATTTCTAGTTTTCCATGGTATCTTCATCTCAGTGGCTTGATCATCCCTCTTGATCGATGTCATTCCATCTTGCTAATGTAACTGCATTTGAACCCTCCCCTCAATGTTCATGGATACTTTAGTGTGAGTTTGAAACAAGTTCATCCTCTCACTAAAGTGGGGGCTAAATGTGTCATAGAAAAATGGCCCATTGTCATTTTCCTGGCCTTTTAGGTTTTGTTCCATGTTGTTGGAAGTATGTTGCTCTAATTTTATGTTGTAACACGACTTGAACATGCTTATTTAGGTACTAAAACTCAAAGAATGATGTCTTGTGAAGGTGTTGTGAAGTGTTGTAAGACATTTCTACATTCTTCTAGACTCTATTTAATGCAACTTACATAAAAATAACCTTTTTACTCATCAACAAGCTCTATTTTGAAGTGTTGTAAAGTCTTGTAACAAGCTTTCATGCTCTTCTAGGCATATTTTCACTATTTACACTCTTCTCATGCTTTATTTGGTCTCTTTATGCCACCATAAGTTGTAATTAAGTGTATTTTTGAATGTTATCCAAACAGATAACATTAAATACAACATTTTTCTTGACACATGTTTTTAGGTCCTAGGTGGAACCCATTCACCATGGGTGGCGAATGAGTCCCCATTGGCCCAAAATTTAAAATATTTTAAATTTCCTTTCAAGATTTTATTCAAAGTCACTTGATTTCTTCCTGTGATGAGGTATGAATGGATAGTAAGGCACAAGAATTGTATAAATAAGTGATTTTCATCTCATTCTATTCCCCATTCATCAAGTTCACTTATCCACTTATTCACTCAAGCATTCAAGCACTATTCAAGTACTTTGAAGTAGCAATTCATATTACTTCAGACTTGCATCATCAAGGGTTAGGTAAGTTGACAACACTTTCATGTTATTAGTTTAAATTTCTCTTTCATTTCATTATCTTTTCAAAGGTTTAATTACCAAAAGTGTGGTTTGACCAAGGAAAACCCCTATTCACTAGCCTTCAATCATTTTCCCCTTATTACATGTGTGTTTACAGCTCTTTGTATGTAGATTTGATAGGTTATTAGGTGTTGAAGATTGATTTCCAAGTCAAATAGGTGCTTCAAGTCAACTTGAGTCAAGTTCAAGCTTGGAGAGAGTTATTTGTCTATTTTCTATAGAATAGACTTTAGCAACCCGACAAGTAGACATTTCAAGATCTGGTGTTGCAGATTTGTCTCATAATTTTTCAATAATTTGGGAGAGGACTAATTTGCCACCTATGGTGAATGAGTCTCACCTTAGGACTAAAAATCTAAATTTTGTCAGATTTCAGATCCTGACAGCTAGAAACCAACTCCCGACACTTTTTCTCCAAGAGGAGGACTGATTCGCCACCCTAGGTGAATGAGTCCTAGTGTGAAACATTAGTGATCTCAACTAGCATCAAGAACATTCTAGAATCATCAAAATTTTCCTATATGCACTTTGATTTGACCCATCTCTCTCTATTTTGCACATTTCATTCATTTTCTTCATTGTTTGCATCACTCTGTGTTTTCAAACAAGGCATAAATCTCACTTTTGCATTCATTTTGAGTCATTCAGATTAGTCAATTGCATTTAGTTAAGTTCACTTACATTAAAAAACATTGCATTCGTTCTAATTTGTGTGAATCATTAGCGTTTTTGGCTCTATCTCTCTCCTTTTAGGTGAAAAAGATTAGAAGTGTAAGAGTAGTCCATAGGGTCCCAAAAATCTATGTTTCAACAAGACTTTACAACACTTCAAAATAGGACTTGATAACTGGTGAACATGTGAATTTTAGGTGAATTCCAATGAAAAGAGGCTAGAAAAGTATAGAAATGTGTTACAACACTTCATAACACCTTCACAAGATGTTATTATTTGACTATTTAGAACCTAATCTAAATGCAGAAGTCACATTACAACATTAAATCAAAGAAACATAGACCAAGCATCATGAGAGAAACACCTAAAATACCATGAAAATGTCAGTGATCTATATTTCTATGGTACATTTAGCCCCCACTTTAGTGATAGGATGAACTTGCTTCAAACTCACAGTAAAGTAGTCATGCATATTAAGAGGGAGGTCTGAGGGCACTTATTCTAGCAAGATGGAATGGAAATGATTGAGATGGATGATTAATCCCCCGAGATGAAGATCCCATGGAAAACTAAACATAATAACAAAGGAATACAAATGTGAACTAGAAGGAGAAAAGTGAGAATTGTATCAAGTTTCGATCATTTTTCCAACTAGTTGTGGATTATATCTAGGCTATTTGTGAGAAAAAGAAAATGAATACTCACTTTGGGGTGACAAAAATCATGGCAGTTTGTTGGGTGAGAAGACCCAAAAGGTGAAATACATATGTTGGTTGGTATACATTCAAAAACACATTGGTGGCTATGGGGAAAGTCATTCCACTGAATGGACTTCCCACTCAACCATATCAAAGTTATACTTCTTGATAACTTTAACAAGGTTCCACAAAGGAAAATGTCAGTTTGTGCTTCATGAGACAAGCAAATCTTTGTATGCTTAGAACTCATGAACAAAGAGAAAGGTAACATAGGAATGAAAGTTGTGTTATTCAAGGTGGAAAAGATGTAAAATGAAAAATGTAAAAGGTGTAAAAGATGTTCAAAGGAGTCTTGTTAAGTTCATGAAAATTGTATCACTTAGGGAACATTGTGTTTAATTTCTGCAAGAGAGGACCAATCAAAGAATATTTAAATATTCACAAATTAGGGGATACAGTGCATCACATCAGACCACGAAGAGCAATGTAATATGCTAAGATAGATCACACTTATGAAGGACATCACACCCAATTCCATCCACAAAGTGACAAAAACATCATATGAAGGGACAAGGTTGCACTAACAGCACAAAATGCAAATGAAATGATGCCAATGTATTCCCCCCACATAAGAACTTTGTCTTGTATATTTCAAAAATTATCAGAACTCTATCTCCTAATACAACATAGCATAGAAGAATAACAAATTCAAAGATAACATAAAAGTCTAATGAATTGGTCCAATTTCTCCCAAAAATGCTATTCCACAGCACAAGCATAAAGCATAGAAATCTGCTATTTAAACTACCATAATGTAGCTTGCAAGACATAGTGTTTCATTCAAAATGATAGTATAAAGAAAGAAAGCTTAAAAAGGCCATACATGCATAGTCTCAATAAATTTCCCTCAATAGTTCATGATTTAATTAAAACAAAACTTTGAAAAAAAGGTTAGATTCCAATTCAACAATAGTTTAAACCTTAATAGATATAATTTTCTAGAATAAAGTAGTTCTATAACTTGCTTCTAAAATATAGTTCTTAAAACTTTAAGAAAACTAAAAAAAGGAAAGACTTCCTCTTTTCAAAGAAAATAATTCCTCTTGGAAAATCCCTTTTTTTGAAGAATCATTATCTTTTTGTTTTCATCGCCTTCCTTTTATAGCTACCAAAGAAAGGAAAAACCGCCTCAACCAAGAAGTAATTACTGCCAGGTGTTGACAGTTGATACTACACGATCTGATCGTAGACTCTTAGTTAGGCCACAAAAGATCTTTGCATTAACTCTTCAGCTACTACATTAATGTTCTCAAGAAAGAGGATAGTTTTCGTGCTCAAAATCATCCACTGTGGGTAAAACACTTGATCTTGGAAGTTAAATAGTGGTTTGGAACTTTTGTCGGATTGCCTAGTTGATTTTCTCCATTGATAGTGCATCTTTGTCTAGGGAGAGAAGAGGAGGCAACCTAAAACCCACCAGGATGGAAAAATCCTTTTTGATCTTAGTGATTCTTTTATTCAATATCATCTAATGATCCTTGCATTTTATCACAACCTTATGGTAGTTGATGATATCATTAGCTTTGATAGAGGTGACCCTTCGATCAAGAATTCTCTCTCTTAGAACCTAATCGGTGGAAATGCTTAATTTGGAGATAAAAATCTGGGAGTCTACCACCTAGGGTGAACATGTTTGTACGAAGTGGTCATCCATCAAACTAACTTTGGCATTTAGTTCTTGTACATCCCTTAAGAACTATAAGGAAGGTCCCAAACTACATACGTCAATCTCTATCTAATCCCAATGCATAGCCACTAACCTTCTCATTACAGAGAAGGCTCCAGATCTTCTTGCAGTAGTCAACTCTTGGTTCCAATGAGCCTCTCTTACTCTATTATTTTCTTCTATTTGACCTTTCTCTCAAAGAGCATTTTCCAACTCAGAGCTTAGTCTTCTAACTTCTTGTCTTAACTCCTCTACCTCAATTTGGAATCTCCATAGAGCATCAATATTTTGGGATCTAGTATCACTCAAATCTTTCTTTAGTTTTTCATTTTCAGCATGAAGCTGAACCTTTTCATTTCAAGTATATGCAAGCAACATAGAAACTTCTCCTTGTTGAACTTGAATTTGTTTCATGTGGGTCATTTTGACATATTTGGCTTCGACCTCATTCTACAACCTACTCACTATCCCTTTCACATTTTCCAACTCAGCCTCGCCCTTCCTAATTGTATGTGTAGCCATTCATAATTCACATAAACCACCTTTTCTGTGGCTTTGGCTAGGACCATTTTATTCGCGGGTGATTTTCACTTAGATCCAGGCCCATGGCATGGATGTTGTTGTCCTCCATCGAAATTTTCACTTTGGGTTTGGAAACCAGAGGCCTCATTGTGGCGATAAGTAGGTAGTTCTGCTCTTCATTAAAACAAGCTTCAATCCTCTTGGTGGCAGGCCTTTTAGCACTATTTGATAACATTTTTATTTTATTTGGTGGTGTTGAAATGACCTTAAAGAGTCTAAGGGACATCAACACTTTGAGCTACAATGGGAGCACTAGGGGGTTGTCCAAAGAGGGTGACAAAAGGGGAGACTTTAGATACATGAGTGCGAGGTGACGTAAATGGCCGTGTGATCATAGAAAAAGGTAGAATGCCGAAAGGAGTAGGGGAAGAAATAATAGGGGTAAAAGCAGAAAAAGGTTGATGGAGAGGTACTTTCCAAGAAGAGGACGGACCAAGAGTAACAGAAAAATCCATAATTTTGGTGATTTCAATGGGAGCTTTAGACGAAGCAACTAACAACACAACAACAACCGCTGCAAATAACACTCCTTCGATGCCTAGGAAAGCTTCAGTGGGTTGATTTTCAATGGCAGGGGTTGCACCCATTACTACTAGCTCAAGAGCCAAAGACGGGGGATTATTTCCAATAGGAAAAGACTGTGATTGAACCAAAGATGTAGAAATAGGAAGTAGAGGGGGAGTAAAACTTACTTGAGCCGCAATAGATGAAACATTCCACAAGGCGGACTCCACTTCTTCCTCCCAATGGATTAGCATATAAGGGGTACTTAAGTCCTGGATCTTCCTCCACTTTGCACGATTAGAGTCAGTATGTTTTGATCTCCTTCTGATAGAGTCCTCTAAAATTTGGATGTCAGTGGCTACTAAGGATCTTTTTGGGGACCATCGAGTCTCCTTTCCTTTTCTTTGGGCTTGGGATATGGACGGGGCATGTGGATCCCCTTGCCCCAAATTTCTTCAGTCTTCGGGTTCCTAAGGTCTAGGAATTAGGATTGGAACTTTTTCCTCATTAATTTCATGGCTTGTCTTAGGATTACTATTGTTGGAACCAACTTCCTTATCATATGTCTCCTCGAACTCTTCATCAAGCTGGAAACTACTGAACAAAGCCCTTGGATTCCTCATCTCTTGTCAGAACCTCTAGAAGTCCACCTTCTTTCATTCTAACCATCCCTCATACCTCAACTATGCACAAAGATATTTTCCCATTGGGATATTTATCTTATATTGTGCTTGTGGCTCGTAAAAACTTAGCCATTTTAGTCATTCCTCTAGTATATGGGCCAATTCAATGTATATGTCTGCACTTTCTTTAGTAGGATTTCTCCTCCTTTGGAAACACTCCCTGAACTCGTGCCTTAAGTTGAAATGTCCATCTCGGTTATAATTCCATTTATCACAAGTGAGGACCAAACCTAAAGCCATCAAATGATTTTGGATCTCATCCTCAACCTTCTACTTGCTTAATACCACTTGACTCTTTGCAATCATAAGGGGAAGATCAAAAATATTTTCTTTATTCCTTCCCACACCGTAGATTCTATTGATAGTGGACACTTGTCAGCAAGCCTCTAGTGCAAAATTTTGGTATCTCAAAAATATGGGGAGTCAGAAGACTTCCAAGGGGAAACCATGAAAACTAACGAATTAGAAATCTTCATCAAGGAAGTAATCCATTGGGATAGGTGGATGCTCTATCCATTCTATAACCTCCTGAGAAAAATATATGATGGGGCAAGGGAATAAATCTTGCAACACCAGTCTCAAAAAATGATCGGCAAACTGATAGTAATCTCGTGTTCTTGAAAACATGGGGGTCCACAAATAAATTTCCTAGATATAGCCTCTCTCGTCCATCCTAGATAATGGCACATTTCTCCCTAGCTACTCAAAATTTTGTTGCAATAATAAATGAACCAAAACAAAAGAATGCCTGAACTTGGACTCCATACTATAGTTTCTCAATTGCAGCTTCATATTCTCTACCATTACCTCAGCAAAATTGTAGCATCTTTGTACCCTTTCTCATTTGAGCATAAGGCCTAGGAAAAACTGGAAAGGGTTAACCTCTTCATCATCATCGAGCCCAAAAACCTAGGCCAAGATCAAAAACACAAACTGTGTGTCCTTGAATTTCCTCCGTGACAAAGGCGAGTGAATTTGTCCTCTATGTGGCCTTTCCTTCATTTCATCCTCATAAAAACTTGTTTTCCTAAACATATATTCCCCCAAGATATCCATTTGTTCTTCATTGAAAAGGTCAAAAACCCAACCCACAGGGATACATAGCATATCTCATATAGCTTTGTCTGAAATGGTGATCTTGACCCCATGGCCCTCAATAGCCTTTGTATCTCTGTTCAACCACTTTGCACACATGTCAATCAGCTCCAAGAATGGATGAACAACAGGTAGCAAAAATTATGGTAGGCCACTATTCCAAAGCCAAAATGAAAAACCCTCTACAAAATCATTCCCTAGCATCCTTTGAAAAGCACCTTCCCTAAGATTTTTAGGGTTGGTGGATAACCGAGGGTCATAAACATTGTCGGTTATATCTTGAACTGTCTCCTTTAAGATGTGTTTTTTAGATTGAAGCTTCCTGCAGTGTTCAAATGGTTGTTCTTCTAGAGTTAGGGAATTGGCGAATGAGTAGTGCCCAAAAATATCTGCGTAACCAGGTCTTCTATTTGGTACTTCAGCCTACATGCCAAAGGAAGATACTTTTTCCATGATAGTTTGAAAATGATACATAAACTCTTTGGTGGCAACAACCATTTTTCCTAGCTAAAAACTAGCCTGCTTTTGAATGCAATTAATTTTAGTGCTTTTGCATGCAGTTATGAGTTTACCACTATCGATGGCTCATTAAATGTTTCCACCAGGACAATACATGTGGATGGGAGAACTGTATCCTTTGGGAATTTTGAAAAAGCTAGGAAAATGGAATTAGTACATTCCTTCCTTTAATTCATTGTATTGAAGAACATGCTTTTCGTCATATGGACCATGTCCAGATGAAACTAGGTACTTCTGAAAAGACATCTTCATTAATTTGTCAGAGCCTTAATGTGTTAATCCATGTCTTTTCTCATTAGTAAATAGGTTGTCACTGATGATGGAAAAGGATGCACATCAACCATTAGCGCATGAGGGAATTTACTCCATAATGCCCAATTTTTTTTCTCAAGGTGTTCCATCAGATCCTCTGAACGATTTGCCCACATTGCTCCATTATGCCTAAAAATTGTCCGTTGTCGTCTAGCCAAAAATAAACATCCCATTGGTGAAGTTTCCCCATTATCTTTTTCTATATATAGCTACACCACTTTTTACTAAATTCATTTGTTTATATAGTTCTCTGACATAGTTGGCCCTCCGCCTACTCTTTCTCTGCCATAATGCACTACTGTCATGATGTCTATTGGTTTGGGTACCCCCATTCGACTCCTTCCATGGAGGCCACAAAACTGCTTTGTGGGAGACATTACCAATAGCCGTATCAAGTTGTTGGTTAAGAATTGTGACCCCTTGATCATGACTACATTCAAGTGGGTCACCGGTGTGGACTACCTTACTAATTAGAACTAGCTGCATAGCAATTATAATGTTCTCTCACATTTCATGGCCTTACTATTGGACCCAAGTGTAGCCAAGCCCATGATAATTGTACTGTGTCAGAAGATGTTCAACACCTATCTGATAGAAGGGCTTGGCGAGATAGTGCAAGTGGCCATTCCAGACATTGGCATTCCAAGCACCATGGACCTTCGCAGGCTCGTGGACTCTAGGGTGGGCATGCCCTAGTTTCCCTTCCTTACTAACTTTCGCACCATGGATGTGGACGTGGATTGTTGTTCTTCTTAGCCATTGACCACCTTCCTTCTATGGGAGTATGGTGTGCAGAAAGTTCTAGGGAGTTCCTAGAAAAAACACTTTAGTGACCTGGTGCAACTTCACAGTGAGTAGACCCTGGGTCTGAACTGTGATGACCGAGTGTGTTGTGTTTTTTTCCCCTGCTTGCAACTTGTCTAAAAAAAGAAAAAGAAGAAGAAGAAGAAAGAGGAGAAGCGGAAGTTGAGTACGAGTCCCTTCTTGCTTCATTGTTGGAGGTAGAAATTTACTAACTATCTAATCATCGCCTCCCTTTTAACAACTTTTTCTTCCTTCCCTTTTAGGGTTTTGCTTGAGAGAGATTTATGTAGTATTTCCAAGCCTCAGGCTATATATTGTATTGTAAATTTTATCGATAAACATAATATAGTATAGTTGTTATTTATCTTGTGTTATTTTGGACCTTATTCTCAAAAACTTTGAAATAATTACAATTTTTTTAGATATGGTACACAACTGTTAGAATTTTTAAAAGAACTGTGCATTTTTAATAGAAATTTTTCAGATAAATACCATTCACTGGCACATCTAAAAACCTCTCCTTGAGTCCATATGCTTTCAACCTTTTGCATGTGTTGTTTTTGAAAGGTCCTTTTCGCAACACTTTGGAATCAATCAATCGTCCTAAATTCACAGAAAATATATAGTACTCTAGCACTGAATCTTCTTTTCGGTAAAATTTTTCTTCATCAGAACATCGTCTGATTGTTTGATGATGGTGGATTGTAGCTTGATGGATTTTTTCCTTGTCTCTTTTTGGCCTTATAGTTTTTGTTGAATTTTTGTACGTCAATTTGTACTTAAAAACTTCAAGGATAACTTGAGGCTAATTTGATTCATCAACAAGGGAAATCATCTATGACTATACGAATCTCTTTAAGTGGCCAACCCAACACATTGGATTGACCCAGTTAGGTTCTTAATGGTCGATTTGGTTAAACTGCACCTTCTCATATAACAATATGATGAAGTCTTGGGAAAAACCTTGTATTTGATAAAAAAAATTGACCCTTGTGACTCTACCAGTTCTTGGGCACTGGTAGGTGTGACATTTTCAGTTAGATCCAGCGTGGCTTTTAGTTTCCCTAAAAGCTTATGAACTCTTCTTTCTATGATATTTTCCTGCACATTGGTTCTCCTTTGTTTTTCCTAGGGGAGTGTAATGGGATGCTCTTCATTCTTTCCCTCATTCTTCTGTAGCTACTTGATAACCACTGTTCCCTTGGGAGTTTGCTAAAAAGATGTTTTTTGTTTTATCATCAGGGAAAACGGGGTCGCAATGCTCATGAAATCTTGTACAAATCCTCAGGAAAGGCTAGATTTACCCAAAAAAACCTTATATTTAATTCTGAGCTCTGGATTATCTCAATTTTTTCCATTCTTGAGTGTACAACCATTTCCCACTTGGTGGTAGATGTCATCCTTAGTTAGTTAGATCCCATTATGAAGGCTTCATTGTCCCTTGAGGAATCATGTATCAACAATGAGATCTTTGTCCTAGTTAAAGCCTTGGAGAATTGTCGCATCAATGTCGGGAAATAATTATTATCCGACAAAATCCCTCTTGGGCCTTGAAAGCCAATATAAAGTTGGATATCCCTGTCTCCTTCCCAAACTGGGACCAAATAAAGCAAACAAGTGGAAATTTTGATAGGACATATGTCTTTTGCCTCACCTAGTTTGATGAAAACTTGTGTCACCAGATCTTTGACCTTTAAGTAGATTATCATTTGTTCCTACCTAACTGACCTAGGTCCTTTGTCTAAGGAAAATGCCAGCTGGACTATACCTAGGTCAAAGCCTTTGAGATCATACTTGCAATACAATTCCTTCCACCTTTTATTCCTAAAAGAGGGCCTCCTGCCAACTGCTGATTTTTTTCCTTTTCTGAAATTGAGCTTTCTATAATCCCTCGAAACTATGGAAAGTTTTTGCTTTGTCAGATCAGAAATTTATTTTGAATACATCCCGATAAGAAATTCCTGATAGATGATACTATCATGAGATTGGGGATTCCCTTGCATAACGAAATTTTCAAAACTTCTGATGAGGTCCCTTACATTATGTACTTGATATCTTAGCCTTGTATCTACTGTGGTTGCTTGTTTGTAGACCTAGCTTACTATCAATTTGGAATTTATGATAGCTTGTTTCTTGCTTGCATCTATTATTTTTGTTGGATTCAACCTGTGGATCAACTCTTCATATATAGTATCATCAGTGAAGCATGGAGACTGAAAATAATATGATTTGAGGTCTTCCAATCCTATTGGAAAATTCATTCAGACACCTACTCTGGGGCCAATTTTTCACTTGACACCAAAAAAATGCACATTCCATACGTGATTATCAGAGAGATCGCCAGGCTCCTACAAACTCTTCATTAGTTACAAAAAATCTTGATCACCGTCAAAAATTACATAGGAGCTCAGCCCTGTAGTGTGGAAGTTTCCAAATGGATTAGAATCAGCAAATTGATTGAGCAACATCTCTTCTTCTGAAATCCACTCATTTGTATCTTCTTCCTTACTAGGAATCTCTACACAATATCTCTCCTACCAAAAAGTAGGGGTATCAATAGCTCCAAAGCATAAATTTACATCATCTACAATATGTTCAGGATGCAAGGATTTAGATAGAATTTTCTTCTTTTCTCTATGTTTGGTTCTCGATATTAAGTGGTACCAATCAAGTGCTAGGTATCTGCCAAGCTTGTTGGTGAAATCTCTTGATAGGCACATTCTGAAAACTGGCAGAATGTCTATTATTACTACTTCCTAAGTGACTATCTGGCTTGGGTAGGAGAAGAGGGTCAGGGATAGATCCCTTATCTGACCAATGGTTGGGACTTTCTTTCTGTCGAGTTGCATAATTCCCTTTTCAAGGGGTTCATACTTAAGTCTTAAAGCATCTGCCACTTGCTTGGGCATAACAGTTGTGCTAGCTCCCAAATCAATCATATTATTGTGCAACAATTTGTCTCCTACTATAAGCGTCTAAAAAAAAGGTGTGGGTTTTATTCCACTTACCTCCTTTTCTTTAACACTATCCACATTATTTGTATAAGTTATAGATTTTGGGGCCTAAGGGGGGAACACAGATCTGTCATTTTTTCTATGATTGTTCAACTGAGCTACGCTCTCCTACACACTTTTCCCTTCCACCTTCAATGCTTCTTGAAGCAGGGTCTATTGCTTAGGAATTGATATAATGTCCTACAATGAAACATTGGAAAGTGCCTTCCACAATTTCTCCACCATGTTAAGCATCTCAATTGTTTGGGCCTTTGGCTTAAATGGTGGTATCTCTTTTATTTTCAGGAGAAAATGTTCCATTGGATTTGTACCTTGTACTTTTTTTCCCTTCTTTTCCCTTGATGATAGATTATATGGCTTTGAAATAGGTCAAATGATGGGTGGCAAAGCTTTCTTCTCTATGGGAGATGGTTGACATGGTTGCGGACATGACAGAGCTTATTGTAAATATTCTCCTATGAGCCTTCTTTTTGATCTTGTACTATAATCTGACTACACTTGTGAAATTATAGTTGTCAAGGATTTGTTTATGAGTACAACCTTGTCTTCCTCCAACCACAAGAAAAGAGCTTGGTTAGGTGTGATGTCTAGTTCTTGTTCAAGGAAAATCCATTGCATCTATTCCCTAAGACAAGCATTCTCCATTTTGGGTGACTCATATTCACCATCATTTAGGAACATACCCTTACTCCTCTATTCCACCATCTTTTGCTACCTATTTCCCATTGGAAAATTTTGAGGCACATGGCTATCATTGCACGGGAAGCACTAGACATTTTTCATTATCCACCAAATTTTTTTGGCCCTAGACTATCTCTATAATTGTAGTACCCTTGATTGACTGTAATGGCATAGCAACTAGAACTATCTAATTTTTTGATGATGCCTATTGACCTCCTCCTCTATAAGATCCTTGATATGAATTATGTTGATAAGGGGGTATTCCACTGCCATAGACCTGAGTGGTTATTTTTGGAGGTCTCACTTGTTTGTGTTTAATAATGACTATTTCATTAGCAAAAGTCCACATCAAATCTTTTATATCAATGATATCTGCTACCATTGATGAGAGACCCGATGTGCTCACCTAAGTGGTAGGATGCTTGTTCATAAGGTGCAGAGCAACCAGCTTCAATTGTGTGGCAGGAGTGCTTCGGTTAGCTTCCTCTTGATGGCCATCAGAGATTTCTAAAAATACTAGCATTGGTGGTTGAGGTGGAAGTTTCCTAGCATCGATCATGTTATTCTCTGCACAAGCTACCATCTCGTATGCATCGGGCAAGATGTTCCCTTTGATGGAGGTTATCGTAAATGTGATGTCCATATTGATGGCCTTTAGATAGAGCATGAACACCATCATGACTTGAGGTCGACTAGTCATGGGGATCCTTTGCTAGGTCTTGTGGAACCAGGTATTGAAATCACTCATGGATTCATGTGGATCCCTCTTGATGCTAATTAATTGTTGCAGCAGTGAGGAACAGTCTCCCTTTTTTGACAACCATTCAAACAGGTTTTATTCGAGTTGGTACCAAGAAAGAATGGAACCCAAGGCTAAAGATATATACCAATCTTGAGACTTTCACTTAAAAGAGGCAGCAAACAATCTTAAAGTGATGTTCTCCTCTGATATGTTATGTACCCTACATACCTCCACTATATCTTGAAGGTGTTCAAAAGGGGTTTTGAAATCCTCCCTAGAGAATCTTGGAATATCCTTAAGGGAATTAGCTAGTATGGTAGGCCATACATATGGGGGTGTGGGTGGTTGTAATGGACTACCATTGTCCCATGTTATGAAATTTCTAGGAGCAGGAGGAGCTACTTGAGCCATGAGGAAAAGATTCCTATGAATCATATACACAGGAAATCTTATCTAGAAATTTAAGCCTCTGAGTGGAGTAGATAAGGCTCTAGATAATGGGCTCTAACTTCTTGCTCTATTACTCCTTACAGGTGATACAAAACCTATAGTTCTTCTCCTTCTAGGATTTGAGGTAGGTAACTAAGAGTACTAAAAATGACCTCTCGAGGATGCTCTCATTTGGACTCTGGGCATGAAATTTCAAGTTTCCTTCCTTAGCCCGATTTAAGAAATATTTATGACTTCTAATTAGGAATTTGGAAAAAATTTGGTCACACCAGGCGTTCTAGAAAAAGAACTATTGATCATCAAAGCTTATGCCTCTCTGATAGTCTTATGGGAAATTCAATGAGTGGGGGCAAAATTGTGTCTCACTGAATACCTCTAGGTTTTTTATAGAAAGTTGACTCTTCTTTTGAGGTTTTGTGATAAGGGAGAAAGAAAATGTAAATAAAAAACATAAAATTCCATACGCCAAAGCTTTAACAACATTTCAAACTCAAATTATTCCTATGATTGATATAAAGGACACATAATGCCACAATCCCTCATTGTTGGAAAGAGAGTAAAAGAATAATATTTCATAAATTATAAGAACTCTATCTCCTAATATAACATAGCAAAAAAGAATAAAAACTTCAAAGAGAACAGAAAAGTACAATGACATAGTTCGATTTCTCCCAAAAAATTATTCCACAACACAAGCATAAAGCATAGAAATCTGTTATTTAAACCACCATAATATAGCTTACAAGACACAATGTATCATTCAAAATGATAGTATAAATAAAGAAAACTTGGAAAAGGCCATACATGCACAGTCTCAATAAATTCCCCTCAATAGTTCATGCTTAATTAAAACTAAACTTTGAAACAAAGGTCTGATGCCAATCAGACAATAGTTTAAACCTTAATAGATATAATTTTCTAGAATAAAGTAGTTCTATAACTTGCTTCTGAAATATAGTTCTTAAAACTTTGAGAAAACTAAAAAAATAAAACACTTCCTCTTTTCAAAGAAAATAGTTCCTCTTGGAAAAATCCTTTTTTTTCCTAAAAAATCATCATATTTTCATTTTTGTCTCCTTCCTTTTATATCCACTGAAGAAAGGAAAACCTACCTCAACCTAGAAGTAATTGTTGCCAGGTGTTGACAATTGATAGCACATGATCCAATCGCAAGCTCTTTGTTAGGCCACAAAATATCTTTGCATTAACTCTTCAACTACTACATTAATGTTCTCTACATATTTTAGCAAAGATAGGAACCCAATTGCTATCAGATCCTAGGAACAACAGTTTGGCAACAAACATAATTGATTGACCACATTATTGCGAGGTTTCATCTCAAAACTTCCATCCCAAAAATTGAGAGAAGAAAAGAAATCCCAGCGAGCTCAAATAAAATCCTCAATCAAATATCCCTATAGGAGATGTAGATAACTCATGACAAGGAGATGACAAGTTAGTAGGATGGAAACTCCCGAGCTCACAAATATAGCTTCTAGGGAAATGTCCAACAAGAAAATACATGTCTAGAACCTCCTCCCGAAAGGAAGATGCAAAAGGTAAAAGTTGTGAAGCCACCACATGGCGCATTGTGCATCTTTTCGCTAATTTTATTTGAGTGTGGGTGTAGCCGATACCAAAAACATTTATGCAAACCAAAAGTAAAATGACTGAGGAAAAAAAAACCTTTATAGTGTCCTTAGGCAATGGGTTTGTAAAGATAACTACAATCTATACCTCAGTAGGCACATACTCCAATCTTACTTCCTTTTCACTTACCTTCTCTCTCAAAAAGTGAAATTTGATAGATATATGCTTGTTCTTTGAATGTAGCACTAGATTCTTAGAAATGTTAATAGAACCTGAGTTATCATAGAATATAATAATAGGCTCATCATACACAACTCTAATAACCTTTAGAATCTATTTCATCGACAGTACTTGAGTAAAATTATTAGCAGTAGCAATGTATTTTGCCTCTGCAGTAGATAAAGAAATAGCATTTTTCTTCTTACTCAACCATGAAATCAACTTCTTTCCTAAGAAAAATACTCCACCACTAGTACTTTTCCTGTCATTCACTTCTCCTGCCCAATTAGCATCAGTAAAGGCACTCAAAGTAAGATCATCATCTTTAAGATACCATAGACAAAAATCAAACGTCCCTTTTAGGTATTTGAAAATTCTCTTCATAGTAGTCACATGAGATTCTTTAGGATCATCTTGAAATGATGCAGGAGCATCCAGTGGTGTAAGGGAAATCTTACATCACCCAAAAATAATTAAATTTCAAGTTTCTTAGTTTTTAGATGTTTTTACATTTTTGGATATCCTTTTCATCATAATGAAATTCCCAATTTACGGTTTTTAGTTTCGGTTCCTAGGTTGAAAGATATTACAGTTTTAGTTTCCCAGATTTGCACCTGAAAATATTCTGAGTGGGATTTGAGGCACTTAGAACTCCCGGATCAGCCCCGAAACTTGCCGAAATTGGCATAGTGGATTTCAAACGCATTCTTGACTTCGAGACCTTTCCAACAGTTCAAACGGTTTGCGAATCAGAGGCATGGATCAAAAATTATGACCCCGCGAAGTTGGCACACTTTCTAGAAGATACCATTGCAAATGCTCTTTTGAAATTTGAACTTCATGTTGTAAATTTTCGGCACCAAACCACCTGAACTCAAATTGAATGTTGTTTTGGCTCCAAACAAATGAGGAAATCTATTTATGGGCGGGTTTTCTAATTTTGGGTAACTTTTGGGGACAAGCTCGCATATTGCAAAAGGGTTATTCTATAGCTTTCTGTAGCTTCCACGTGTTGTCGAACTTAGGGATTTGAGGTCCTCTGCATGTAAGAGGTTCCATTTTCTAAATAATAAAATTATTCTCTTGTTTGTGGGTTATTTTCTATCTCGGGTTTGTGCCCTCATCAAGTGGTATAAGAGCCAGTTTTTCTTGAGCGTGTGGATAGATCATCGATCGTGAGGCAGTTCGCACCAGGACCGTGGTTGTGGGTTGAGGTCAAGAAAGATGCCTCCAAGAGTGATACCTGGTAGGCGTGGTGGTGCTAGAGGTGTTCGAGGTGGTAAAGATGCTGGTGGAAGAGATGCACTGGCAGCCCTCTAAAGACAAGTTGATTTGTTACAAGAGTAGTTGAGAAGAGGGTTAAACCTGAGGGAGGAAAGTGAGGATGAAGGACAAGAAGAAGGTTCAGATGCAGAAGAGGAAGAAGAAGCAATTGATCAAGACCAAATGTGGCTAATAAGGGCCATTTCAAAGATCGGGAAAAGACCCAAAGTAGAAGTCCCCAGTTATTCTGGAAGTCTGAACCCAGAAGAGTTGATCGATTGGATCAACGAGCTAGAAGAATATTTTGAGTATGAGGAAATAGAGGACCTAGATCAGGTTAAGTTTGCAAAAATGAAGCTGAAGGGTCATGCCAGTATTTGGTGGAAAGAGGTCCAGTTGGAGAGAAATCGAAGAGGAAAAGTCAAGATCACCAGATGGGAGCGCATGGTAGAGAAACTAAAGAAGCAGTTCATACCAGTGGACTATGAGTTAGACCTATTGAAGAAATTGCAAGGGTTGAAGCAAGGAAGCAGATCTGTGAAAGAATATACTAAATATTTTCACAAGATAATCATCAGAAGGGTCACACAGAGGCCAATAAGGAGAAGGTAGCGATATCTTAATAGGTTCTGTGAGCATTCAGGAGGAGTTAAGCCTAGTCAGAATGACCACCATTGAGGATGTGTATCAATTTGCTCTGAAGGTGGAAGAAAAGTTGAACAAAAGATGTTGAAGGGGCAATGGAAGACCTTCAAGAAGCCGAAATGATGATGAAAAGAAAAGTGAAGATGTGGGTACCAGCCAAAGCCAAAGTGACAACTTCTACCGTCGTGATCAAAATAGTGGTGATCAAAGGAGTAGAGGATGAGGGAGATATGGGCAAGGATCTGGAAGAGGTGGTTTCAAAGGAATGTGTTTCTAGTGTGGTGAAGAAGGGCATCGAGCCTATGAATGTCCACAACACCAAGGAAGGGAATAAAAAAGGCCAGAAGGTCATGGAAGGGTTGCATGCAGGATGAGGAGGGCCCAATCTAAACATTCAGATGATGCTGAAAGGGGAGAAACCCTAGTGATTAGGAGAGCCCTAGTGACTGAAGAAAAGGAACCAGAACAAAGGAAGAATTTGTTTCGCACAAGGTGCAAGTGTGAAGGAAAATGTTGTGATGTCATTATTAACAGTGGGAGCACAAATAATTTGGTGTCAGAGGAGATGGTCACAAAGTTGAAGCTGAAGAGGGAAAGGCACCCGCATCCGTATCAGATTGCCTAGTTGTAGAAAGACCACAAAGTTTTGGTCAATGAGCAGTGCCTAGTAAAGTTCAAGATCGGGAGCTACCATGATGAGGAACTCTGTGATATCATTCCCATGGATGCATGTTACATGTTGTTGGCGAGGCCATGGCAGTTCAATAGGTGAGCTATACATGATGGCCATGCAAACACTTATTCCTTGACAAAGGATGGGGTTCGTCACAAGTTGAAACCCCTAAAGGATACCGAAGAAAAGGTATGTAGTAGTGCTAGAATTTGTTATGTAGACGGAAGAAATTTTTTAAAAGGTATGAAGCATGAGCGTGTGTGTTATGCATTGATTCCTAGAATGGGTAATGAGGATAGTGAGAAGGTTCAAGAAGAAGTTTTTGGGATGTTGGATGAGTTTCAAGATATTGTTTCTGATAATGTACCTGAGGGTTTACCGCCAATAAGGAAGATCAGTCATCAGATTGACTTGATTCCTGGAGCTAGTTTTCCAAATAAGGCAGCTCATAAAATGACTCCAGCTGAAAATGAGGAGTTGAACAGACAAGTTCAAGAGTTGTTGAGAAAGGGTTTGATACGAGAGAGTTTGAGTCCATGTGCAGTACCTGTAGTACTTGCACCAAAGAAGGATGGGGAGTGGAGGATGTGTATAGATTCTCGAGCCATAAACAAGATAACAATCAAGTATAGATTTCCCCTGCCAAGGATGGATGACCTAATGGACTGTTTGAGTGGAGCTCAGTACTTCACAAAGATTGATCTGAAGAGTGGATATCACCAGATCTAGATTCAAGAGGGAGATGAATGGAAGACTACCTTCAAGACCAAAGAGGACCATACGAGTGGTTAGTCATGCCTTTTGGGCTAACCAATGCACCGAGTACATTCATGCGGCTCATGAACGAGGTACTAAAAGAATTTATGGGAAGTTTTTTTATTGTGTATTTAGATGATATTTTGATTTTCAGTAAGATGTTGGATGAACATCTAATGCATATTTGGAAAGCCTTTGAGAAGTTAAGAGAAGAGAAACTATTGATTAATCTAAAGAAGTGCAGTTTTGTGAAGAGGGAGTTAGTGTACTTGGGGTTTGTTGTCTGAGCAGAAGATCTCAAGATGGACCCAGAGAAGGTGAAGGATATTTTGGAATGGCCTACGCTAAGAACTGCTATTGAGGTGAGATCTTTCCATGGTTTGGCTAGTTTTTATAGAAAGTTCATTAGAAATTTCAGTAGTATTTGTGGACCTCTAACTGAAACAATGAGAGGGGATAGAAAAGAATTCAAGTGGAGCACTGGAGCAGCAAAAAGTTTTGAACTGTTGAAGCAGAAGGTGACAGAGCAACCTATTCTAGCTCTCCCAGATTTCAACAAGGTGTTTCAGGTGGATTGTGATGCTAGTGGTTGTGCCATTGGAGCAGTGTTGAGCCAAGATGGTAAGCCCATTGCCTATTTCAGTGAAAAGTTAAATGATGAGAAGAGAAAGTATTCTGTATATGATTAGGAGTTTTATGCGATAGTTCAAGCATTAAAGAAATGGAGAAATTATTTGTTTCCAAAGGAATTTGTTCTATATACTGATCATCAGGCCTTGTAGTACCTAAATAGTCAGGGAAAATCAAATCAAAGGCATATGAAATGGGTAGAGTTTTTGCAGAGTTATACCTTTGTTTTGAAACATAGGAGTGGGAAGTCAAATAGGGTTGTAGATTCCTTAAGTAGGAGGCATAAATTGATGACAAAGATGTAGATTGAAGTGGTTGGGTTCAATGAACTCAAGACACTATATCTGAGAAGATCCTAATTTTCAGAGGCTTGGAAAGCTTGCAAGGAACTTACAATGGACAAGACAAAGGTGGCTGGATTTCATAATCCAGGATGGCATGTTATTTAAGGAAGTCAATTGTGTATTCAAGAGGTTCTATGAGAGAACGATAAAGGAGAAGCCTGAGTGGAGGAATGGCAGGGACATTTTGGTCAGGGATAAGACCATTGCCATTATCAGTGAGCATTTTATTGGCCTCGGTTATCACAAGATGTGAAGAAGTTTGTACAAAGCTGCGGGGGTATGTCGGATGGCTAAAGGGTGAGCGAATACTAGCTTATCAGCCCACCTATACAGAGGCCATGGGAGGATATAAGTATGGACTTTGTTCTTGGTTTTCCAAGGACACAATGAGGGAATGATTCAGTCTTTGTGGTGGTTGATAGGTTTTCAAAGATGGCACATTTCATTCCATGTCAGAAGACCCATGATGCAGTCCACATTGCTGACTTGTTCTTCAAAGAGGTGGTGATGCTACATGGTCTGCCAAAGAGTATTGTTTCAAATCATGACACCAAATTTGTGGGATACTTTTGGAGGACCTTGTGGAAGAAGCTGAAGACAGAGTTGACGTTCAGTTCTACACACCATCCACAAATAGATGGGCAGACAGAGGTTGTTAACAGGAGTCTGGGTAACCTACTAAGATGTTTGGTAGGAGATAAACCCAATGGATGGGACTTGATCTTACCCAAGCAGAATTTTCTTACAACAATTGTGTCAACAGAAGCACTGGTAGGTCACCATTCTAGATTGTGTATGGAGGTAGCCCCACAACAGCTCCAGAATTGAGGAAGATGGACCAAGAGAAGAAAACAAGTGCTGAAGCTAAAGATTTTGTAGAACACATCAAGGATATACATGAGAAGGTAAAAGAACATATTAACAAGATGAATATGCAGTATAAGGCTAAGGCAGATCAGAAGAGGAGGTATAAGGAGTTTTAGATTGGTGATGAAGTGATGGTCCACTTGATGAAAGAAAGGTTTCTAGTGGGAACATATAACAAATTGAAGATGAAGTTCGGTCCCTGTAAGATTTTGAAGAAGCATGATTCATAGAATGCATATGAGGTAGAGTTGCCTGATGGAATCAATATTTCCCCTGTGTTCAACATTTCAGATTTGACAGAGTATCATGAAGGTGGCACAGAGGAAGTACCAATGATGGAACAGCGTAGGATTCCAGCACCTACTTTAGAAAAGGAGGAGATTGAAGAAATCTTGGATAGTCGTGTGGGAAGGAGTACCAGAAACAGGCAGTATAAAGAATATCTAGTGAAATGGAGAGGAAGGCCTTTGAAGATTCATCCTAGCTATCTAAGGCAACAGTTGACCGGTTGGGTTTTCCTCAACCATCTGAGACGTGACAGGGTCACTTCTCAATTTACCCTGGGTGTCTGATGCAGGAGCATCCAGTGGTGTAAGGGCAATCTTGCATCACCCAAAAATAGTTAAATTTCAAGTTTCTCAGTTTTTAGATGTTTTTACAATTTTGGATACCCTTTTCGTCATAATGAAATTCCCAATTTACGGTTTTTAATTTTGGTTCCTGGGTTGAAAGATATTACAGTTTTAGTTTCTCAGATTTGCACTTGAAAATCTTTCGAGTGGGATTTGAGGCACTTAGAGCTCCCGTATCGGCCCCAAAACTTGCCGAAATTAGCGTAACAAATTTCTAGCATGTTCTTGACTTCGAGACCTTTCCAACGGTTCAAACGGTTCGTGAATCGGAGGCCTGGATCAAAATTTATGACCCCACGAAGTTGGCACACTTTCTAGAAGATACCATTGCAAATTCTCTTTTGAAATTTGAACTTCATGTTGTAAATTTTCAGTGCCAAACCGCCTAAACTCAAATTGAATGTTGTTTTGGCTCCAAACAAATGAGGAGCTCTATTTATGGGTGGGTTTTCTAATTTTGGGTAACTTTTGGGGACAAGCTCGCATATTGCGGAAGGGTTATTCTGTAGCTTTCTGTAGCTTCCATGTGTTGTAAAACTTTGGGATTTGAGGTCCTCTGCATGTAAGAAGTTCCATTTTCTGAATAATAAAATTATTCTCTTGTTTGTGGGTTATTTTCTGTGTCTTGGGTTTGCGCCCTCATCATGAAATCTAGCAACAATACATATAACATTCATGATATCAGGCATATTTTGAGTCAAATAAAGCTATCCACCAATCATTGATCTATATCTTGTCTAATTCTCCTTCGAAGAATCATCATCAGTTGTCAGCTTGCATCTAGTCAACATGGGTGTACCAACAGGCTTTGATTCTTCCATACCGAATTTCTTTAGCAATTCCTTCACATACTTGGACTGAGATATAAAAATCCCTTTATCTAACTAATTAATTTGCAATCCCAAGAATAATTTCATCTCTCCAATAATTGACATTTCAAATTCATTCTACATATCATTAGAAAACTTCATGCACAAGCTATTATCTCCTCCAAATATGATATCATCAACAAAAATTTACACAATCAAATCTTTATCATCATTCTTGAAATATATATTACTATCAGGAACTTTCCTTTGTTAATTCCAAGCTTCACCAAGTACTTATCCAATTTAGCATACCATGCTCTAGGGGCTTGCTTAAGACCATACAATGCTTTCTTCAATCGACATGCCAAATCTTCCTGATCAATCAACTAGAATCCATCAAGTTGCTCAACATATACCTCATCTTCCAATTTTCCATTTAGAAAAGAAGACTTGGGATCCATTTGATAAGCCTTGTAGTCTTTATAAGAAACATAAGCAAGAAACATTCTCACAGCTTCAATTCTAGCAACAGGGACAAATGTTTCTTCAAAATTAATACCTTCCATTTGAGAATATCCCTTACAAACCAATCTTGCTTTGTTTTTAACCACTTCACCTTGTTCATTCAGGTTGTTTCTAAAGACCCATTTAGTTCTAATTACAATCTTATCCTTAGGTTTGGGAACAAGAATCCATGTATCATTCTTCTCAATTTGCTGCAATTCCTCTTTCATTGCTTCAACCCAATGCTCATCTTTACATGCTTCATTCACATTGTTAAGCTTAATTTTTGAAATAAAACAATACTCTTTTACATTTTTTCTCCTAGTATGGAAACCTTTGTTCTTATCACCTATGATTTGATTCTCTGAATGATTCAATCTCACATACCTCGGGGTCTTCGTAGAATGTTCTTCTACTTTAGGCTCTTATGATATCTCTTTTGTTCTTCCATCAATTTCTCCTTCTTCTTGATTTTCTTGATTCACCGGAATGATTTGAACTTGACTTGTAGTCTTCCCTTACTTTACTTTGCTTGTACTATCATTTTGATCATTAGAATCATATCCATAGGTTCTAGATAGTGTAGTTATATCTTCATCAACCTTAACTTTTTCATTTCAACCATTTTCTTCAATCTTTTTTTGTAACACTGGTAGGCCTTACTTTTAGTAGCATAACCCAGAAATATTCCTTCATCACTCCTAGCATCAACCTTTCCTATATCTTCATCTCTTTTGATATAACACTTGATTCCAAAGATTTTCAAATATCTAATAGTAGGCTTTTGACTAGTCCATAGTTCAAAAGGAGTCTTACCAGTATCACCTTTAATTTGTACCTAGTTAAGTGTGTACACAACAATACTCATAGGATCTCTCTAGTAGATATGAGGCACATTTCCTTCCAACATCATGTTTCTAGCCGCATCTAGAACTATTTTGTTCTTCCTTTCCACAACTCCATTTTTTTGGTGAAAATAACTATCTCTTTATTCCATGCTCTTCACAAAAATAATTAAACTCACTAGAAGTGAATTCTCCACCTCTGTCTGATCTTAGACACTTAATCTTCAAACCAGCCTCTATCTCAACCATAGCCTTACGAATCTTGAACTTTTCTAGAGCTTCAGATTTCTCCCTTAAGAAATTAGCCCACATCATCCTTGAATAATCATCAGTAAGCAACATGAAGTATCTGTAACCTTGTAAACTTCTAGTTATAGTAGGACCACATAAATCAGTATGCACAAGTTCCAACAATCCATTTGAGTTTTGTTGTTTACTTCAAAATGAAATTCTTGTTTGCTTTCCTAATTGACATTCTTTGCATATGGCATTAGTAGGTTTCATCAGCTTAGGAAGATCTCTCACAACTTTAGTGGAACTTATCTTGAAAATGTTATCAAAGTTAACATGACACATTCTCCTATGTCATAACCAACTCTCATCAACTTGAGAAATCAAACAACTTTTAATAGTAGCATTCAAATGAAAGATATTACCTTTTGTTTGTGTACCTGATGCAATCACATTTCCAGAATTCCCAATATTTTGGACTTACCATCCATGAACTGAAGATTGTATCCCTTATCAACCATTTTACCAATACTCAAAATATTATGCTTTAAACGTTCAACATAGAAGACATCATTAGTGTTATGCTTACAATAAAGAGAAATGCATCCTCTTCCATGGATCACACCAACTATGTTATCACCAAATCTATCAACACAACCATCATACTTCTCCAAATTCACAAACTTACTTTTATCTCTTTTCATATGATGAGAACAACCATTTTCAATTACCCATTCATCTTTCTCTTCAACTCAAGCAACTAGGGAATTCTCCACATTTCTAGAACTAGCAGATTCAATAGACATAGGATTATTTTCCTTGATAAAAATAAACACAAATTCATCTTCATTTGCATTTCCTCTATTAGATTCATCATTTGTTACACCTTCATCAACAACATAGTAACACTTCTTTTGGAATTTAGGCTTGTTAAATCTTGGCTTGGAAACTCTCTTTGGACACCTTCTTCCAAAATGACCTATCTTATTGAAAGAGAAACATTTAATAGGAAAATTTCCCTTATACTTACCTTGTCCTATAGCTTTTCTTTTCACAATGAATGCTTCAAGTTCTTCAAGCTCTCTTTCTTCTTCATCCAATTGTTTGATTTCATCCTCATACTTGAATGTCTTTCTTGATGAACTTTGACTTGGATCATATCTTTGTTTATCTCTTCTAGAAGTAGTAGCCTTACATGCATATTCAACCTTAGGAAGGGAATCACCAAATTAACTCAACTCAAAAGCAGTAAGCTTTCTAATCAACATATCTCTAGTAACATTTGTCATAGTTCAGAGTTCTTCAATAGCACTAGCCTTGACTTTGTAAGAATTAGGAAAAGATCTTAGCACTTTAGCAATAATCTCTTATTCATCTATCTATTCACCAATACATCTGATACCACACACAAGTTCATTTACTCTTTGCATGAAAGTAGTAACATTTCAATCATCACCCATTTTCAACTTTTCATATTTTCCTTTGAGACTTTGTAGCTTAGCAATCTTCACATCTGCATCACCTTCATATAAGGTCTCCAACTTCTTCCAAATATCATAAGCAGTCTTTAGATCCATTGATCACATTTGTCATCTCAATATCAATCAAAAAACTAAATAATGCCTCCTTAGCCCTAATATTATATTCAACATCCCTAATCTCAGCAGAAGTAGTAGGACCATTCTATGGAATAACATATATATTTTTTGTAATGCTCTAGTAGGGTTCACCAATGCATCTCAGATGGAACTCCATTCAAACTTTCCACAAAGAATAATTTTTTCCATCAAATCTAGGACTATCCTTCTTATAAGTTGCCATCCCAGATCACCTCAAGTTATTAAAATTCTTCTAAGGAACCACAAGCTCTTATACCAATTGTTGGAAACTCAAAGGGAAGACAACTTAGAGGGGGGTGAATCAATTGTCACCGAATCTCAAACTTATTCAACTTATTAACCTTATTCTCAGATCTAATCATTAATCATGAAAGCATAAATGAACAACACATCAGAAGCACACATACCACCAAGATTTTACATGGAAAACTTGTTAGGGGAAAAGCCACGGTGAAGGTCATTCCACAAGATTATACCAGGGTATGTGCAGGATCATCATGGAAAAAACAAGCCCTTAAGTTGCGAAAAATTCATAAAAATCAAAATTAGGAAACTTGACGTAAAAATTTGAATAAGTTGTCTATATTATTTCAAAAATATGTAAGAATAGAATCTGTAGCAAATTGAATGTAGTTTGTAAACTACTAGGTTTATTTAAGGAAAGACAAAATCTATTTGGTGAAAATTGGAAATTTCAATGCAATAGTACTTAAAGTTTAGGGAAAAAATAAGACGTAGGTGTCTATCTGACCACCCTAACCACAATAAAATGATAATATTTTTTATAATATTTTAGATATAGGTAGAGGACTCATGTCCCGATGTGATGGATATTTTTTATTATTTTTTTTCCAAGTAAATAATTAATTATGATTTTTTAATTACAAATTTTCAAAAATATAAAAAACTTGTATGTCTGATCGCCTTAACTTGGTCAAAACTTCATGAAATTATTTTTTTTATTTTTTAATCCTATAGTATGTGAAGCATAGAATGTGATGCATATTTCAGATTCAAAAAATGTGATACCATTTGAAAGCTACAGATGTTTTTCAATCAACCTATCAATCAAGACTTTAGTCATAATTCAAATAGAAACTGAATTATTTACTAAATTCAAAGTAAAGCATAATTTATATTGGTGGAAAGTTGAGAATCTCTTTTGAAATCCCTTTTTGTTTCATCAATTTTCGGTAAAAAAAAGTTGTCAGTCACATACCCTACAAATACCCATCATATTGCCAATTTTTGGCCCATCATGATCCTACACATACCGACCATGTTAGAAGTATAAGGAAATATGAATGGGGAATGCACATGCATTCAGGCACACTTCCTAGAGCTCACTATTCTAATACAACAAGGCTTAGTGCCCAAGGAAGACACACTATCTTACAAAAAGATTCGGATTAAAACCATCCAGATTTGAACTTAGAAAATAATGTATGTGAATGGCAAGTTACAATTCTAATTAAGCACATGAACACTTCTTCACTCTTCTTCACTCTTTTTTCTACCTTCGAATGATCTAAACTTTATTCACACATAGGACTCATACACTTTGCATACACACCTCTTCCACACTTCAAACAATCTCTCTTATATATCTGCAACAAGAAATTACATCACTATAATTTGGCCACAAAAAAGATAATAAAATAATTACAAACAGTCGGCCCAAAAAAAATAAAAATTATTCATACAAATCAACCAAGGTCAGCCATAACATAATGAATACTAAAAACAACATCTACAACATGAAAACACTTCAATTAATTTCTCCTCAAAGATCCACAACATGCTTCACACCTTGCCGGCCAAGAACATGAAAAACATGAACACGTAAGAGAAAATATTGGATCATGAGCACAACAATCAATATGGACATACCAAAAAGATAGAGAATGAACTAGAAACATCCACAAGCACCATGAAACAAGAGAGAAGCATCCACAACAACTGAACTTACTGAAATCATAAAACCTTCAATCAGGAACACTAATTGAACGACAAAAAACTATTAGAATGAAAATCACCATAACTCGATAACTAGACATACTCAACAAGAAACTCTTTACTCCACAACCTCAGAACAATTTACTGAACACACCAACAGAAAGAACTTCACTTCACCACTGACAACCTGTAGCACTTATTATTACAATTTTCTCAATATCCTCAACATATACAACTTCTAATTAAAACAATGCTAATAGTGTTGACATCAGTGAACACCAAATATCAAAAACACAACCACAACATCCAACACCAAGCATCATGAGAGAAGGACATAAAAGACCATGAAAATGTCAGTGATCCATTTTTCTATGGTACAATTTGCATGCAATGTTGTTTGGGAAATCATGGATTGAGTGAAATTTTGTTCTTTCTCCTTCCACGCCTTAGATTTCCTTTCAACATATTATTTATTCTTCTCAATTACTTTAGTTTCCTTCTCCATATTGAGAGATGAGTTTTTCTTCTTCTCAAACTGAACATTTGGTCTTGTAAATTTTTTTCTCCAATCTCTAGTTGCATGACCAAAATTGTTGCAATTTTAGCATACTATATTCATGTCAACCAAGGGAGCAAATGTATTTTTTTCATGTAACAAAATTTGTATTATTTCTTGGGATGGCTCTATGCCCTCTAGCTCTATGAACAAAATGAATACATGTATAACAATACCCATAGAAGTATGATGAGCACCTGTTCATGGAATTTTCTTTAGCTAGAGACAAAAATCTTCTTTGTCTAGGCTTTCTTGAATAATGCATTCTTGTGAAGCCTTCATCGTCTTCCCTTTTTTGTTCTACTTCTTCTTTGACTGACCAGGGGTAGTCTTGTTGTCTTTCTTGTCTTCAATCGACTTCTTCTCCTTATCATAATTTTCTATTGCAACAAACTCCTTTTCAGCTTTAGATACATCCTTATTATCATATTTTCCAACATTAAGTATTGTAATTTCTCTGACCCTGAATCTTTCATAGAGTTTTGTAGAGGCATCAACAAACAAGCTCTTCCCCTTTTCCAATCCTAAGCATGATTTCTCTTTATTAGCTAGCTTTTGGGTACTTAACAACTCATCCAAAATGTCAAAACCACCTTTTAATTTAAAACCCTTATTGATTTACTCATTGGCTTTCTCCAATTCCTTTCTTAAGGAAACTATTTCTACCTCAAGCTTCAAACATATATGAACTTCAGATTCAAGTTTGGACTTCATTACTTCTTCCACTTAGGTGATCGTGCAATAGTGGTTTACACTTTTTGGCACCTACAGCTACTAAACCATGAGGAATTTTGATGATGATTCAAGCTAGTGATTTTTGAAATTTTTTCTATAGATTCTAAATATATATTTTTTGTAAATTGGAATCATATTGCATTTCTTTTTCCATCTCTTTTGAAAACTAGTTTTTAACAGTAAATATCATTTTTAAAGAGTAATGTTCACCATAAACAACATAATTTTTTTTCTATGAAGGATAAAATTCTTTTTTTTTTTTCAATTTAGATTTGTAACTATGATATCTAGCATGTTCATTTGGTTTCATAGTGTTTTATTGAATATTTTTTTCTTAATTAAGTTTTGAAGTCAAACTAATTACAATTTAGACATAGGGAGACCATAAACAATATAACCTTTTTTTAGTGGATCAAGAACACCAATACCTAGAATGAATAATTTTTATAATTTATTTTTGATAATCTACTATTTTTCCACGTGTAGAATAGAGAGCTTGATTTTTATTGAAAAACCTACATTCACAAGAAATAAAAATATATAATAATCAAATTAAATATTTAAAATTATATTTTTTCAGAAGCTTATAATAAGGACTACATACTTACAAAAAATAAAATTTAAATAAATTCATTTGATCCCCCGAAAGGTAAATGAAAAGTTGCTTTTTTATCATCTTTTTGATAGGTGTAAATGAGACTTCATTATAGGTATGGTTTAAAACTAGCAGGGTTCTATCCAAGGGGGTTTGATCTAAGGTGGTTTGATCAAACCCTCTTCAATTAGAATCCTTTAAATGGAGCTTTTAAAGGATTAAATCATTATATTTTCTAAAATTATGTGATTTAAACAAAAATCTAGATGTCCCAAAAAGTGTAAACCACTATTATAGGATCATCCACTCTTTTGGCTTCCTCTACTTGAAGTTTCAAGCTTATTACCAATTGAATAGATTCCTGGAGATCTTGGGTTAGCTTGTCATTCTCCTTTTGAGAACGTTTTCTTAATTTTTTGTTTTATTTTTTAAGATCATCAAACTTATCTCTTAGTTCATCAAGATCTCCAAGAGCACTGATTAATTGTCCCTCAAGTTCAACAACTTCCTCCAACTCTTCTTCATGAGAATCCTTAACTTTTTCATCCTCCTGGTTCTTAGATTCCTTGGCCATAAAAATAAAATCTTCCTCTTATTCCTCCATTACAAGAGCACAATCTTGTTCATCATCTACACTATCACTAACATTATATGAATCATTTTCTTCCTGAATGTATAGGGTCTTCTTTTTCTTTCCAAAAAACATTCATTTAGGATTGAAAGGTTTCTTATCTTTTCTATCTCTTTCTTGCTCAACACTATCTTCTTTATCATAAGGGAATTTAGAGGAAAAATAACCTATTCTACCATAGTTGAAACACTTAAAAGGTAGCTTACCTTTATACTTTTCAGATCCTCTCCTCGGTCTTCTTATAAAGTTGTATTCTTCCTCATCAACCTCTTCATGATCTGACGTAGAGGTTGTGGCCTTGTCTTTCTTATTTGCTTCATCCTTTTCCCTTTTTACAACCTTGAATGTATATTCTCTTCTAGATGGCTTGAAATCTCCCATTCTCATATCATATGTTGTAAATATATCATGTAACTCATCAAGGGTTAGCTTATCTACTTCTCCTCCTTCTTCAATTGCAGAGATCTTGGGGTCATATATATTTGTCATAGACCTCAAACTTTTAACACAACATCTTTTACTTCTCAAAATCCTTTGATCGATTTTATTACATCGTCAACTCTAATAAGGTAGTATGCAATATTATCCTCTTCATTCATCTTTAGACCTTCAAATTTAGCTCTCAGTACTTGAAGCTTTGCCAACATAACTTTGTCATCCCCTTCATATATGTTTTTCAATTTTTATCATATGCAGTTTGACAATGCATAAGCTTGTCGTACATAGAGTCAAATAAATTATTGATGATGGTAAACCATTCCTTTTCATTGTTCTCATAATCCTTATTTGTAGTAGCATTAGTGGGAGGAGTAGGAGGGGAGATATACTTATTCCTAACTGACATCCACACATCAAGTCCTATCGATTTCAAATATCCTTCATCAAAGAGCTCCACTTGGAATATTTTATTCCATTGAATTGAGGTGGTTTATTTGAGCCTTCCTAATTTTTCATTGTGTTCAGAATGCCAAAATATACTCGAGCTGATTAAGCTTCACTTAGGGAACCTAAGGCTCTAATACCAATTGTTGGAACATGGTGATCTACTAAGAGGGAGTTGAATCAGTATATATTGAATTTTTTACCTTTCAACACTTAGTGTACATTAATTATTTGAATTTTTAATGTGCACATAAAACTTACTAAGAAAACACATGAGAAAGCACACATGTAGTCATCACATAACACTGTAAGTACATGGAAAACCAAACATTGGGAAAAACCATGGTGAGAAATGTTTCTAGGATCCACTGTCCTAATATAGCCTCACAAGTTTGAAGTTCAATTACAATTATTTAAGGGAACTAGAAACAAAAAGATACATCTATCCCCTAGTTTTAGGAGCACCCACTCCAAGGAAGCACCCACTCCCTAATCTAGGTACCTACCCAAATATCTAATGACATTTGTCAATCATACTTACAATGCAAGATGTTACAATTTTGATTACAATTCAATGTTGCAACTTATTTGCAACTGCACATACATGTATGTTGCACACTATGAAACTTTTCTTCTTCTTTGCACCACAACTAACACTTTCACACCACCTCTCTACTCCTCTTTGTACCTTGTTTGATATACATCTACAACTTTCTCATTAACACATCCCTCTTCTCTAATACACCAATTTGAATGAGTGGAACCCAAACAAAGAGCACAAACCAAATTATTTTTTTTTTTTTCTTGGTTGAGTTAATTCAGGCATAGTGCATTCCTTTTTTTTCTATTTTATTCTCTACACTCTCTCCCCTTCCTACACACTCTTTTTCTCACCACACACACTCTTCCTTTTTTTGGTTCTACCTCTAATTCTCATCATCAACCTACACCCTTACAACCTCGAGATTCTAAGACATCCATATCATCTCAAATCATCTTCTAGGGTTTTTTTCTGTCATATTCTTTTCTAAGATTACTCTGCACTGAGCCATACTCACATTAATTTCTATCTTAGAAAATATTCTAGGATTAGCAATTTGTAAACCCTATATCAGATACAAATTTAATATTATTCCTTTTTATGTAATATTTTAACCTGATCATAGTTCACTTAACACTCTATCCTACCGTTCTACAAATAAAATCACCAAATAAATCAATTATTGGAGCATGTAGACCAATTAATTTTATTCCTCTGGTCAGCTACCAGTTAGAAACCACTTATACAGACTTGACCATTTGAAACTACCACCTTCAAATTTTTATCATTGATCTTGTCACTTTGTGCCATGATCCAAGGTTCTTCATTCATTGATGTCCTTTAAAACACTACCACCAGATCAATCTTTGACTATAGTATATTATCGTATAGAGCTGAGTCACATTGGGGTCCTACTGATAGACACCATTCTCTTTGATAAGTTGTATTTCTCTTTATTATCCATGTCATCTCCACACAATTCACAACAAGGATGCGAATTTCCAAAATTATCAATTGATCTTTGTCATTTTCCATTACACATCACCAATTATTCTCATTATTCCCTAGTCAAGTTCCACCAAGTGATTTCCATGCATTATTGTGTCGAAGGGACATCTAAATAGCACTCACCGAGATTCACTTTTCACTCCACTGAGGTCCCTAATGGGATGTTGAAGAGACCAGGAAAAGGGTCTATTCAAACTTCACCAATCACTTTGATGAAGAGTAGTCGATATATTGAGTGAACACCAAAATGCCTCTCTTTGAATTAACATTGTCTCATTGATAGCTCCACTATTCTTCATCTGTCATCACATATCTTCTATTCCATCATGACACATCATCAGTCCTCATCACATGTGCATAGCTGACATCATCACTAGGAGTCACTAACTTCATGCACCATCCAAGCTTCTTACTTACACCTATCAAATTGCGAAGGCCAAATCTCCACCATTGATCAAGCCATCATTATTATGTGGAAGAGAAATAAAACCTGCTCTCTCCAAAAAAAATTGTCACCCTAACCACTTCACAACAAGGATCTGAAGCATTTAATCACCATATTGAGGGGACCGATAAAACAATCACATTGAAAAACCAATTTCACCTCAATGTGATCCTCAAATCTCAATATCCACTCATCGCTACATCGAAGGAACTCCTAGTTGAATCTAGCTAACATTTGATCATCACCCCAAAATAAATGTAGGAACACCACTAACCGGAAGGATGGACACATGAGGTTGGTCACCAAATGAATATAATAGGCTTAAGTTATCACTTAAGCAACCTACAATTGCCAAACACAAGTCACCAATAAAATAGAATTCTATCTGGACACCATGACTATATCAACCTTAGGCTTTAAGTAATAAGTAATAAACCCTAGCTTCACCCAAGAGCTAAAATAATTAATTTTGAATGTATCTTTCAACTTTCAAAATTGCAAGGCACATTTTAGAAAATCTCTCGAAGAACCTATCATGATCTGACCTTTGTTCCATCATAGTTCTCACAATTTGACATCAATGACAATAATATTCCAACAAATTCTTGATTGAATGCTATGGATCTTGACTTGAATTATTTCTTGAATTATAAGATCCTACATCACAATTGTTAGCTCAAAAACAAACATGATGCATGATGACTTTGACATGATGCTTGAATATTGAAAGTAGCTCCAGAAATTTTATTGATGATCACTCTTCAATGCTCTTGTAATCATAAACTTGCTATAGGAATTATGTCATCAATTTTCTAATGTTTTGTATGGTGAAAAGGAGGGTGCACTAATGGTACCACTCTTCACGTACAATCATTCATTAATGTCCTAGGATTCTGAATTGGTTTGACTATCAACCTCACAAGGTGAGTTAATTCACAACAAGGAAGACATAGGAGGGGGATTTTTCAGCTTAAAGGGGTTCACCACCAAGCAAATTCTTGGAAAATACAAACAAGCATTCAACTCACAAAATCTAACAATGCAAGCTAAATGAAGAATAGAGATAATGAAAATATGAAACATGGAGTTAGGAGGTATGTACCTAAGAAGTCTTGAGATGTTGTGAGGATTCCAGAAATGCAAAGAAGCTGCCAAAATATGCCAGGGAGGAAAAATAAACCTTTACTATTGTCCTAGTCCCACTACTATTTTTTGGGGTAGATGTAGAATGTTCAGATTTTAGAATAGGATATGGAAGAATTTCTAAGAAATTCCTTAAGGAGGACTAAGATACCTTTACCATTTTCTTAGTCCCATTTGGAATTTCTAAAATCTCTGAATGGGATCCTAAGGCTTAATGACTTCTCTTCCTTCTTCTTTGATCTTAGGTTTTGAAACCTTTAGATTTGGCTTGTAGGTGAGTTTCTGTGAAGATGACAACTTTATCATGCAAATTTACAATTTCGCACTCTAAATGATCTTCAAGTCTTCAACCTAAATCTGCAATCACAAATATGCAAGAAGGGAAAAACTTTTGGATTGTTAGTGAATGGGGGTTTTCCTTGGTCAAATCCCTTTTTGGGTAATTAAACCTTGAAATAAAATGAAATGGAGGGAAATGATGAATTAAAAACATACAATGCTACAACCCATCAAACCCTTATGAGAAAGTTTGCAAACTTGTGTGAAATGGCTGCAATGGATATAGATCTTGAAACACTTTAATGCTTAATGAATATGGACATTAATTTCTTGCTTGAATCAAAACCCTACATCACAAATGTTAGCACAACAACACACATGATGCAAGAAGATCTTTGAAATGATGCTTGAATCTTGATGATGGCTCCAAGTTCTTGAAGAATTTCTCTTGATTGCTCTTGTAAACTCAATTATGCTATGATAAATGCTCTCACAAAATACTTGGATTAGAATGAATGAATGAACCTTCTATTTATACTTATCTATGATTAATATCCCAAAATTACATCACACCAAGCCAACATATGAATTCATTAAATAAAGGAGGCTAAATCCCACTAGAATTTGAAATTGAATTCCGAAAATAGCTCAAGGTGGGCTAAGATTCCCTAGGTGGCATCTTAGTCCCAAATCATGAAACTTGGGGCACATACACCAAAAAGGGGCCCATTTAAGATGCCTCAAAATCAAGGTCCCAAGACCTTTGGGGGAGAAAGATGCCTTAGGTGGTATTTTAGTCCTGACCCAAAAATCATGAATACTCCAATAAAATAATTAAATTGTCATTTATGCATTGGAGAATGTCAGGATTAGCTAGAAAAAGATATAATTCATAGGGCTTGTGGATGAAAAATAGGACCAATTAAGACACAAATGAGGATAAATAAAGCAATACGGACCCAAACAAGTGTCAAAATGCAAGGGTATGCATTTTACTACACTACAACTAGATTGCTTGTTAACTTCCTAAGATAAAATATGTGAAATAACCTTGTATTTATACTCTTTTATGAAAAATTTCCCAAAATTACACTACAATCCAACATCAGATGTAGGAGAATAAAATTTTTCCAAGAATTGAATTCAAAATTAGGTCTAAGATAAGTAGGACTCATATGCCAGTTGGAGTAGATCAGTCCTAGTAGGCTAAGCTTCAGACACAAATTTCAAGAAATATTATGTTTAATGCCAAATTCAGATCTAGGCCTCAAAAATTAGGTGATACCCATACACCCAAAGTAGCATATGAGTCCCATATCACTAAATATGGGCCATACAATAAAAAACATTAAATTATGATTGGTCATTTGATATATGTCAGGATTATCCTCAGAAAGATGCATTAAATTAGGCTTTTGGATGCAAAATAGGACCAAATAAGGCATAAAAAAGCCCAATTTTAGTAGGAAGGGCCCAAAAAAGTGTGAAAATGTAAAGGGCTTCATTTTTCAACAGTGCACATCACCAAAACATTTTGTATGATGAAGGAAATAATAGGGATCATGATGTATGTACATTAGAGAGATATGAGGATGACATATCTTTGAGAAAACCCTCAGATGATGAGATTGCAAAGGTCATAGTAGCTTTGGCTACACATGCAAGAGGCTCTTAGAATTTTAGAAATAAAATTATACTTGGAGATCAAGGAAAAGCTTGTAGTGTCTTCATTAAGGAGTAGAATGCAAATGGCAAGGGATCAAAAGTTGAGAACAAAGTGGATGAGGTAAAATCCAAGGATGGTAAAGTGGGAAACATATTGGAAAAGAAAATTGAAAAACCAAAGGTTGATGGAGAAATTATATCTCCTACTATGAAGGAAAAGAAACAAAAGTAGATTTTTGAGTTAGAGAAGAAGGAAGCTAAAGCTAAAGTTGAAGTAAAAGGTCAACAGCAGAAGGAGAACAATACTAAACAAGGTATGATACCAATGGATTTACCTAGGTACACTCCTATTGACATGTTTTAGTTGATTTCACAAGTTAAGGTTCTAGTTCCTTTGCTTGATATGATGAGGATTAAGGAGCAAAAACAAAATTCAGTAACCCTTATCAATGGTGCTACTAAAAACTTTAATGAGATAGTGGTGTGTACTTTGCTCAAAGTGAGTAGAAAAGAATTGAAAGAAAATGAAGTTGAGGGGGTTATTATTGAAATCCCTCAAATATACTTGGGAACCACAATCACTGCCTATCCTAGTAATATAAACCCATTTTTTATAATATCGATTCTTGGTCGAAAGCTTCTAAATAATTGTATGATAGATTTAGGAGCCTCTTCCAACATAATGTCAGTTGAAGTCATGAATGAGATAGGATTGAAGATAGATAGTGCTTATGGAAAGTGCTATGTTATGTATTCTAGAGACATCCCTATAATTGGGGTGATCAAAGAACTCCCATACAAGTTAGTTGCATTTATTTACAAGAAATTAAAAATGAGTGTTCAATGGTGGATGTTCCACCCAATTATGGAATGTTTTTTTCAAGAAGATGGAGTGCCTCCATGGGGGTATCATGTAGTGTGACATGTCTTATGCCACATTTCCCATTGATGGAGAATACATCAAATTGGTTACAGATTCTAAAGTCCCTCACATGATTAATTTTTTCCCTAAGGAAGATACAATTCACTTTGTGGACACTAGCATCAATAATTTTAGTGTTGTAGAATTACTAGAGGAAGGTGACAAGCAACCTACACTTCTTGAAAAGGAGATGAAAAAGTTATCTAATAATGATGATCTTTGTCCAGACTATGTATTTTGATGGTACATGTTCCAAGGAGGGATCTAGTGTAGGGATAATAATGGTATCCCCTAGTGACAATGCATTTAAGTTTTCTTTCACTTTGTCATTTTTTGCAAAAACAACATGGTAGAATATGAAGCTCTATTACTAGGGCTAAGATTGGAAGAGAAACATGGGATAAAGAAACTTTAGGAAATTTGTGACTTTGAGTTGGTCATATCCTAGGTGACATCCAAGTTTGGTTCATTAAAAAATAACCAACAAACCCCTCTCATCATTACATCCAAATCGCATAGGCATATCTTCAACCATAAATAAATGTGGATAAAAACACTAAACACCACTCTATCACACTAAACTCTCTTAAATTTTTTTCAAAACAACTTGGAAACCAAGTAAACCAAACACATCTATATCATTACTTATCACATACATCAATCCTAACATTTATAAAAACAAAACATAGTTCAATGCTCTTCAACATCAACAATCTCCCCCAACACAAGTCAGACCAACAACCTCTGCAACTACATTGATGTAAGATATTAGTGACAACACCAACACATGGTGTTGGCATTAATACCAACAACTTCAAGCTTCCAACAACTCCAATTCTAGGGGTTGAAATCATCAACACTAGAAAAATTCCAACACTCTATACAAGGGGTTGACATCAATGACAACACCCAAACATCTCACAAACAACTCAAGCTTCCAACAAAAGGTAGAGAAAAATGCACTTGGTATGTAAATTTAAGCTTGATCTTGCTGGTCTAGGGTGAAATACACCTTAGAATATCTTCTTGTTTTCTCAGATCTAAAAATGTCGGCTTCAAGGCACTAGTCTATAGCTTCTACCAGATCTAGGTGTTGTTGTTGAAAAATTGTCTATTTCCAATAAAATATACATTCATTGGCTTGTCAACTTGTAGGATTAGAGTGTATGAATGAACAATTATTCTTCAATCTTCCTTCAACACACTTTAGATCTACAATCTCCACACATAAGCAAAGATGAAGACTTGTTCCACAAAGGGGCTTTCCTAAGTCAAACCCCATGTTTTTATTTATACCTCCACAATAGAAAATTATGATAAAAAGGAGTATATTATTGGATCAATAAAGGATAATTGATAAATATGTAGTAAATTTACAAATTTCTACAGCTCACCACTCAGAGCTAATCTACTTGGTAGACTTAAGATACAATCATCACCTTCAAGGGTCATTGTTTGCTTGATTTGATATCATTTGATGACCTACAAGTGTTAGTAGACAAATAAAATTCATACAAAAATATATAAAAAACTTACATAACACATGAATGTGATTCTTGAATAATGAAATGCTACAATAGTCTTGATAATTCTACTTTTTATTGGTCTTGAATGCTTTTAGGATGCTCTATTTTTCTCAATGAATAGTGCTTACTTTTGTTAGGATTAAAATGGTAAAAATACTTTGTATTTATATGCAATTCTTCTAATTTATCAAAAATAAAATAGCCATAGCCAACACTTGAAATTGGAAATTAAAATAATAAATTACAAAGACTGGAAAATTCAAATTTGAGGCCAAATTAGGTAGTCTATGGTACATTAAGTCCTAGACTAGATTCCTAGCTTTTAGGAATCAAAAGTGTCAGGGAAAATATTAAATTCATAATTTTATTTCACATGTTTAATTTTCCAATAATATTTATAAAAATAGGAAATTAAATGCATAATATATCCAAGGACAAAGGAGGGAGGAAAACCTAGTGTGAAATTGTCAAGGGTGACAATTTTTGACACTATATACATGTTTTTCTTATGTCTTTTATGTTTGTCCTTATGTTTTTTTCATGTGTGACTCATGTATTTTGTGTGGTTATTTTAGGTATTCTATTTATACCTTGTATATTTTTTATTATTTTTTGTGTATTCTTTGATGTGTTCTCCATTAATTTATCAATATGTAATTTGTTTATGTTTGAATATTTGCTTTCCTTATGTCCATGTTTGTATTAACATTGCATATTGATGAAATCCTAAGTTGGGAGCTAGTGTACCTCTCAATTTGATCTCATCTTGTCTATTCAAAATTTTGATAGAAAAAAATATTCCTTTATGGTGAGGAAGAACGTAAGATCATTCTCTCACTAAAGTGGGGGCTAAATGTAGCATCGTAAGTTATCAACCCTAAAAAATTCACACTATCTTGACACCATATTTTTCTTGAAACATTAATTATAATAATAGCCTATTCATTTTGGGTTCAAATAATAAAATAACATTGAATTCCTTGACAACCCATTAAATTTTGGATAAAATTACCCAATGAAGGAGATAGCACCCCTAACCTTAAAGGGGATCTAATTGAAATTTAAGGCTTGGGTTTTATCCCTTGGTGGATTAAAAGATCCTAGGTTGGTCTAGTATCTATAACATCAATTGGAATGCATATACAAATAATTTTTATTCTCATTTGAACATTAGAAGGAAATCACAAACAATAAGCTATTATGATGCAATTACGGTGGAGCTATATTAAGTTATCCACTACAAGCTATGCACAACAATTTATTATGTTGTGTGGAATAACCTCTTTTGGGTCTATCAAGCAATCCAATCATCCATCAATCAAATTTAATAGAAACTTGTGTTGTGACACATTTCATCAAGGATTTCATACCAAAGGTAATATTGTCAATTACCATTTACTATTTTAGTCAATTATTATCAATTTTCCCTCTACTCGACCTAGGGAATGCCCTCTTGATCATAATTATTTACTGTACATCGAGGTACAAACACCAAAATGGGATTTGAATTAGCCAATCCCCTATACAAAACAACCTCCCCCCCTCTTTTCATATTTATAGGATGTATTCACAAGTTTCACTAGGAGCAAGTCACAAGAAACATAGAGTAGACTATAACTTACATTTAAGAGTTTTCCAATCCTACAAAGTAAAAACATAGGTATAGTGTGCTCATGCCCCTCTCCAGAAAATTTAGGCTCAATTATTAATTGAAGGTTCCTCTTTGTATCTCCTTTTCATATATACAATTGTTTTGATTTCTTTCATTTTTGTTTGTGTGATAAATTATATTTTTAGATCTAGAATTTATGTCAAATAGACTTGTTAAAACACACATAAAAATTCTTATCTTTATAATTCAAAACAACAAAAAGCCCTGGTGATTAGGTCTTTCTTGTAGAAACAATCAAATAATCAAACCTTTGTTAGTTTGTATTTGAATGTGCATTCAAAGTGAATAAAATTAGTCCTAGTTAATTTAGTTGGATCTATGATCAATTTTTATACTCCATACTTAGATGTAATGAAATATTTAAAATGATGAAAAAGAGACTATATTTATACACCTAGGTGTAAGACAAAAAATTGTTTCTCTATAGTTTAGGACATGGAACAACAAGTTTTCTATACTTCAAATTCAAGGAAAACCTAGAGATCTCAATCCAAGGATGAAGTGAGGGAAAAATATCTTGCAATAGGGTGTCCTGGGTATGATTAATGAAGAAAGAGGGGTTCACCACCAAGCTAGGTATTAGAAAGAAAGGATATGCAAATGACATGCAAAACCTAAATAGATGATCTAGAGAATAAAATTGAAATACATAATGATAAATTGAGAATGAATAGAGGTGCACCTAGAGGAAATATGTAATTAAAAAAAATCTCCAAAACCATGAAATACTAGCTCTCAATCCTCAATGGGATTGGTACGCTAGTTTTGGCATATGGATCCTAGGTGGGTCTTGAAGAGCTAAAATTTGGAACCTAGAGTTGCAGACTGAGAGGAAAAAAACCTAGAAACTGTTCCCTGAAACCCTAATAGGGACTCATATTCCCAAACTATCGTGAAGTGTCCCAAGAGAAGAATCTTGAACTAAAACTTTGCAAGCCTCTGAAGATGGATCAAATAAACCACTTTCCCACTGATTTCATGTAAATTTGATGGATATTTTTCCCTAGATTTGGGTTTTAATAAGTCTTGACAAATTTTGATGACAACTTTTACAATAGTTGCAACTTTGTCATTTTGGTACTTTTGAAGGATTCAAATCAACTTTTCTTCAATCTATAAACCTGCAATCACACATTAAAAAGAGGAAAACTTGTTTATTATTAGGAAATGGGGGTTTACCTTGGTCAAACCCCTTTTAGGTAATTAAACCAAATGATGAAATATGCAATGTTGATACCTTGAATGATGTCTTGAGATATAATTCAACAACCTAACATGAAGTGGCCATGTAGAGTGTAGATCTTGATCTTGAATTGGATATGAAACAATGCTTGACTTAGATCTTGGGTGTTACATCATAACACTAGCTCACCAACATGCTTGATGCACCATTTATTTGAAATGATGATGAATCTTGAATTGTTGCAACTAATAATGAAGAAATCTACCTTTGAATGTTTTAAAGATGCTTTTGAATGTCCTTGAATACTCTTGTGAAGTATTGTAATCATAAATTTTCTATTAGGAATGCTCTCTTCAAAGTCTTAGGTGAAAATGAGTGAAATAACCTTGTATTTATACTTGATTATGCCAAATTTCCCAAATTACAACACAACAAGCTGACATTAGATCTAGGAAGATAAAATCCCACCAAAAATTGAATTTAAATTTGATTTTGGGCCACATAGGAGTCATACACCAGAAGTGGCATATGAGTCCCATTAGGCTTAACTATGTCACACATTTTTTAAAAATGCTTAAAAAGATGCAAAATCAAGATCGGGGCCCCAAAACCTAGGTGGGACTCATTTTCCCAAGGTAGCATATGAGTCTCAAATCACTAAATCTAGGCCACACATCCTAAAAAGACATGAAATATGATTGGATGTTGGTTTATGTTAGGATTATCCTTGAAAAGATGCATTAAATGAGGCTTGTGTATTTAAATAAGGCCAAATAAGGTTTGAAGAAGCCCCATTAATTAATAAAACCCTATATTAGTGTGAAAGTGTAGTACAACACTTTACAAAACCCTAAATAGGGAACCATTAATTCCATTTAGTTTGCAAGGGCCCAAAATATAATGTAAAGGTGTAAATAAATACACTTTACAACATTAAATTAAGACAGAATTAGGTCAATTTAGCTTCAAGGGAACTAAATCCAATGTGAATGTGAAGAGAACATTAAAACACTAGATCAAGGAAAGATTAGGTCCATTTTAATGTTAATCATTCCCGGATTAAGAGAAATTGTACCTTCTCAAAGAAAAAAGTACAATTTCCGTTATTACACTAGGAAGTCAGTATGAGGATGGTAACATGGGCTAACTAGAAAATTAGAGAAATCATGTCAATTGAAAATTAAAAAAATTGTCATTTTGAGACCAAGAGAAGACTATTGAATTATTTATTTAATTGATCAATAAATGTGCACAGGAAGTTTCCATTTGCAGAACGAGCTAAGTTGTGAGAAGATAAGAAGCTTCTAAAGTGAAGAAGATTTAATTGATTAGTGAAGATTGATTTTCTAAATGGAGACCAAGTTAACTAATCAGTGATGGTTGAGATGAATGAAGAGAAAATAAGAGTTAAGTGATGATTCAATAATAGAGATTATGATTTAAAAATTGATAATTGGATTGTAATTAATTAAATAATTAAATATTACTGAATAAAATTGATAAAGTGGGAATTACTAATTGATAATTAATTAATAAACTATAAAATGTGGCAAATGCCAATATAATGAATAAATGATAATGATAGTAAAATTAATGGTATTAAAATTAATTGTTAATGGATAATGTAACAATAAATTAATATCATCTATTAGGGAAATAATTAAGTGAATATTTTTAGTTTCTATAGTATGACACACTTGGTGACTAAAAATAATATATTATTGATGTGCTCTTTATTATTCTCAAAATTTTGTATACCATTTTTATAAAGTGTGGGAGTTGATCAGATAATTCAAGCAACCACTATTTGTATCATCAATAATTTCTTCAAAAACTTATTTCTATGAATTGAATATAAAATTATTATTATCACTTGAGAACTTTTAAGCTTCTAGACTAGGTTTCAAGTTATCTTCATTATCATATTCTTCATCTTGTTCTTCAGTTGATATTTTCTCTATATTATATTGCACACAATCTCTCTAAAATTGAATATTTTTTCCATTCAACCCCTACATTTTTTCTTATCCAGTCATAGCAAGGATGATTAAATCCCTCAACTCAACAAAAATATAGAGGTTTCAATGTTGTTCATGATTACATATTTTTCACATGTGTATGATGCTCATGATTAGCTAAAAATATTGGATGAAAAATAGGTTTTTCTTTAATTTTGTGATCTATTCAACTTGAGCTTTGATAGAAAATTTATTTATTATCTAATTGAAAAGCTCTTGATCTAGTATTTTTATTGGATGTAATTTTCTTTGAAACCATTCCATCTTGAGAAGAACAACATTCAAAGTAATTGACCTTATTTTTTAAAATGAGGAAGTGATTTCCCTGTCCATTGATTGCATGCATATTGTTATCTAAAGAGCATTGAGGAATAAATTTAAAGTTATTTGATAGGTTTATTATATTTTTATCTCATTGAGTTCACAAGAAACTTGTTCAAAAAAGTTTTTCAATTCTACCACTAGTAAATATGATATATACAATCATTAGCAAGTGAGTGAAGATTTACACATTTGACTTTGGTCATATAGAACAAATTGGGAAGGGATATTCTCCTAGGGATTCAATTATTTTAATATTAAATGACTATTCATTTTCATTTTCACAGCTTATTTTTCATCATATTTGTATCTTGTAGCTTTATGGTTTTATTCTTTCCTAATGTCATTTTACTTCCAAATCATTTGTATTGGTCTCTTGGAGACTAAATCTATAATTCTATTTTGATTTATTTAATCATATATATTTATAGCTCTATCAAGTTTCAATTTCTCATATAGATCCTCTTCATTGTCTTTCTATATTTCCCATGGTGACCCATAATTTTAATTTCAGAGGATGATAGATATTTGGTTTCTATATTTTAAAACAGAGATTAAGGGGGCTCAGTATTCTTGCTTGGCGTGATTCTTGTGAAATAAAATATAATTATGTGCTTTAAAATATGTTTTAAATGCACATCCTTAAGTGTTTTCTTATTCACCTTAAAAAAACCTATTAGTCTAATTTCCCAAGTTGTTCTTATTCATTTGATCATTATTATAATTTCAATCTTTCATGCACTGATAGGCCTTTCCTGCTGTAATGAGTTGATAACAAGAAAAAAGCATAGAAACTAAGAACTGCCATCAAGAATGCTCATTATTCTCATTTGAAGAGATATGACAACTCCAAAAGATGTTATATTTTAAAAAAAAATTGATACCTATAAATTTACATAAAACTTGTCTTACTTGTTGGTTCATATTTAAAGAGTACATGGATATTTAAGGAATATAAAATTAATTTATCCCACCACTTAATGTTTGATCTAAATTCATGTAAGAGATGTAAGTAATACAACATGTTTCAAACATTAAATAAGCCCCTAACTTTTTACTAATAGCAATATATAGTTGTAACCATATGTATTATTCTATGCACCTCCAAAAAACCTAGAATGGCTCTTGGATGTCCATATTGTTGAGAGGTATTTTTACTTTATTATTATCCTCCTTGTGCCTTGGAATATTAATTTTCATGGCAACATTTTTTACTAGTACTAGTAGTTACAAGTTATATTTACTAAATTGCTTAGATTAGATGCAAGAGAGAAATAGTGTAACATCATTCAGTCTTTATAAGGTCAAAATATATGCATGGAGATGAGTTTTGTTAACTAACTTGTGATGTGTTCCATTAAGGAGGAGTTATAACTCATGGATGTCATCTATTATTAGCATAGTTAAATGAAGTTTCCTTATGGGGGGATGCAAGGATGTGGAGATGAGTTTCAAGGATGGGGGACTAGGGGCATAAGTTTGGGGATGATAGGGGATGGTGGTGGGCTGGTGCTAGGATCTGGTGGCATTGAAATAGATATGGTAGTTGAAAGAATAGTTATAAAAATATGTATAAGTATAAGAATTACAAATGAAAATTTTTTAACATTTAAATTTTGAAGAGAACTTTAACTTTACATCACTCCTCTTCTTGCTCTTCATCTTGCTCCTACTCACCCCTCTTGCTCTTTATTATCACTCTTTTACCTTACACTTGTAGCTTTCCTCTCACACTCACACTCACACTATTAAATTCTTATTGATTTTCTTTTGTGAATTGAAATGAACATAGGAGGAGATTTTCTACAGTTTGCGGGTTTAGATGGGGTACAAAGGCCATTAGGGTTTGGCCTTCAAAAAAAAGTATTTTTAGAAAGATTTTTTTGGGTTGTTTAGTCGTAGGAGATTCCTAGGAATCTTTGACATGATTCAAAGACTCTTAGGAGTTCCTTAGACATCTCACAAACACCCTAATGTCCTCAAAGTCTTGGCAGCATCTTGGACATGACACCGCTGGTGGGGAAACATCCCCCCCAAGTCCCCAAGTCTCTGAGATGGGGACATCATGGAAATATGAGGATTTTTTGGGGGGATGCATCCCCATAGAACACTAATTATTAATACAAAGGGTACTTTTACAATTGATAGCTCATTGAGAATTATATTTAATATTCTTACTATATCATCTTGATTTTGGAAATTCAATTTTAGCATGGTTTGATTGTACATTATTTTGAAAAATCATTAGTTGTACTCATATCCCATTTCTCTCTATAATAAAGTCATGAGATAGTAGTTTATTTATTTTGTTTTATAGATGCAAATGATGCTATAAATTTGTTAGGTTGAATGAACATTAGAGTGATATATATATATATATATAAGTTATATTCTTAAGGATTTATACATTCTTGAGCCTATCTTTGATGATGGATTTTTTTTCCTAAAAGAGTTTATCCATATACATTTGGTATCATTTGTTGAATCTGACAACAAGAAGTTATCCAATAGAGATTAAAACAAGAAGAGAATTACTTGTGTATAATATTGAATGATTATGAATAACTATAAGAAAAAAATTCTCAACTATTTTGAGATAAGATAAAAACAAATAATCATTATTTTCGAATTGATATTATTAATATATAAGCAGTAAAATTATTTTGGAATAAATTCACTTAAACCTATCATCTTAGATAAATAATAAAATAAAATTGTCATTACTATAGGGGAGAGGGTCCAATAGTCATGCACCCTAACTTTATGGGTCGACATAGCAATGAACATGCAACATTGACATTAAAAAAGTATATCTCCAAGTGGGCAGGGACATGGACAATTCAAATATTTCATTTCACCGAAAAAAAAGTTGTCATCAACATGCTTTTTGTTGAGGGGTCATAATGGACCGCCAAAAAAAGTTAGACCAATATTGGTGCATTAAGTCATGTTTTTTAGTGTCAATGTGCCATCATATGATTTGTTGCTTTTTGAATGTAATGGGCATATTTTGTTCAACTATTGGGTCCTCTCTTACAATTACTAGTTCCATACTTTTAAAATATTGGGCTTTGAATATACATGTACTATGACAACTATTAGTACCCGCACCACTATTGGACCCTCTCCCCTATATAAATCTAGACCTACTCATGACAAATTACTAATATCTAACTAAATTATTTATTTGAATAATAAAAAAAAAACTCGTTTTTTAACGTTGGACTACTAGGTGTGCACTAACTTTTTAAGTGATGTCACATTAACCTGTTTAATTCGTTTAATAATTCAACTACGCAGCATGTTAAATCGGGTAATAATAACATTGACGGGAGCGTCAGGCGCGGAGTCGTTTCTTCAAATTCGTAATTATCGCGCATTTGCGATGGATGATCTTGTCGCATTGTCCGCCTACGCCAAAATCAGAAAATAATAACCTTCAATAGTTCTGCACGGAAGAAATCTGGCGTCACAGCCTGAGTCAAGAATATTTTGTTCCAGAAGATGTTTGAAAGATGAGCGTTTGATATGGACGTATACTCTTAGCCGAGTTATTGAAAAATCATATGACGCTTTCATTGGTTAACCTGTAATGCTTGTAAGAAAGTTTTCATTTGTTTGCACTTTTAAAAGAGAGATTCTTAAGATTTGTCTGCCTTTTCCTGCGGACTAGAACTCAACGTATTAATAGGAAAATGATCACTTTAATAGATTTAAGTCAATCGATCTAGAAAAGCGCATGATAAGGAATAGAAAGAACAAAATAATGACATGAATTGCAAATGCATGTATCACAATAATAATCATGAAATGAATTGCAAAATGCATGTATCAAAATTGTTTTGTCAAGGATAGAATACACATGTTATAAACATCTCTAGAAACATCGAGAAATAGAAAAACCAACGAATCAAACTCACCTAACTGCAAAAACAAAAAACTCATGGAAATACCTATATTCACGGGCACCGATATTTTTGCGTGAACAGGTTTTCAAGACTATGTTGACTCAGATGTCATTTGAATGCGATACAAACTGTAATAATCAGGTGCCTTAAAGTTCCATATTCTGTTCAGTGAAATAGTCATGTTTCAAATAATAAAATATATATTTTACTTAAGCATTGTTCTGAAAATTTAAGTCACCTAGAATGCTACGATTTTAAGGTTATTTAAATTAAATTATTTAAATGTTATTTATGTTCACATTGGCATGTTCAGGTAAGTTGGTAAAGTTATTTTTACATAGAATTGTTAATACATATTATTGGTCATATTATTAAATTGGTGAAATCACTTCTATTGGATATCAAAATTTACTAAATCAAATTTCTAACAAATAGAAACAACTTAGAAATCATGCTAATAGACAACAATTAGAATATATGAGTTGGCATTTAGCTTTGATTATAAAATAAATTCTTAATCTGTGTGCTTCCTTGGAATCTATTACTTTCTATCACATTCCTAGAGAATGGAATGGAGTTGCGGATTGTTTCAGATTGTTTGCTCAAATGGACCTCTGATCATTTGTAGAATTAGAACATTGTAGATAGGGGTCAATTACCCCTGGAGCTGTCACAAAAGTTGGACCACTTAGTGGAGATTGGCAGGGTTGTGTAATGCCCTTGCTTTGTACTTCTTTGTTTTATTTTGAATAAATTTTTACCCCTCTTTTAGTGCTATTATCTCCTACATGGTTAAATAGTAGAAAAGAATTAGATATATTGAAGGCTTTACATGTTTCAAAATTTAAATTTTATTTATATTAATAAATATATTTCTTTTATTTTCATTGGACAAACTAAAATTTTTTAAATTAAAAGTAATTATTAAGTAGTATTGTATTCAAACATCAGGTTCTTTTTGTAATCACACATTTTAATTTTATAAAAAAGGAGTAAATAATTGTTCTACTTTTAGTGATCAAAATTTACCTTTGACCATTGAATTTATACTCTCCCCATATAATATTGTGAAATAATGCTTATTACTCCATTATTTGTTATGGTGCAAAGATCTATATTTTTTATAATTGAAAATGAGAGCTTTATTACTATATTAATGATTTTTTTAACTAATTTTTTTATTAAAGAGCATTACTTGCTTCTCAAGATAATATCTTTAAAATGAAAATTTAAATATAAAAATTTGGTATATTGACTTGTTTTAAAAAAATGACAAGGAAAATATATAAAAATATGCATTTATTTTGTCATTATTGTACTTTTAATTTTTAAACTAAAACAAATCAAATATATATGATAGAGTTAAACATAATATGTGATTGTTAATTGTTTCTTGATTCTATAACATGGTGAATACATTTTTCTTAGATGAGTAACAATAAATTCATGAAGAAGGCACGTGAATTCTATGATAAGCTAACTATAACAGCTATTCTTTCTTTATATATTTACCTCAATTAAATGCATTTCAATTCTATGTGAGTGGAATTCACAAGTACTAAATATTTTAATTTAATTATAGGTGTTGCCTTCTAACTATCAAGGTAGAACATTTTAATAATTTTTTTTTTTTAAAAGTCTAAAAAAGAGATGGAATGAAAATATTTCTATGTTGTTAGAGAACAATGAATATAGTATATCCAATATGGTAATATTTTCATGTTAATACTATATGTTCTTAAGTAAGAAGGTATCTATAGGTTCAAAAGTGTAAGTAGTTAGATAGTGTACATTGTTCACACAAATAACCTATTTATATTTAACTTTGGAAGGTACAAAATAATGCATAAAAATTTGTGTCCAAGAAATAAGGCCTAATAAGATACTAATGTATGAAATGTCCCTCACAAATATAGAAAAGGATAAAATATTATGGAAAAAAATATGAAAAGAAAACAAGGACAAGGGAAGGAAAGAGAAATCAATAAAATCCCCAAGGAGAACTTCTTCCACCCTAACCATTAATCATAATTGAAAATAACAAGGAAATTCCAAAGACTTAGTGAATATGTCTACAACTTGTTCCTTTAAAAATCCTAACCATTTTTGTAACGTGTGATATATTGTGTATGTTCTTTCCTTGTGTAATTACTTGATCTAAGAAATAAAAAAGAAATCATACATTCTTTCATTCAATTTTCTCTAAAATATAGGGAGGTGATATTTTAACAACAATAATAATCAAAAGCTTGTGCTACATTTGGTATCCCAAATTATACATAAAAATATTAGAATAAAATAAGAGGAAAATATAGTGCTCTACTCTTCATCAACCTTTTAGTTGGTGTTATCCATTAGGTCTTGCGTCTAGTTTACACTCAACTCCACATTTTAATTTAGCATTTTTTATATTTTTCAGGTATATTGGCACCTTTTTTTCTTTAATGGTTTATTGTTATGGGAGCCTCTTAATTGCTTTGTTCAAGGTTTATTTATTAAGGTATTTGATCTCATCCATGCTATGTGTTCTCTTTTTATGAAAAAAATCAAAACACAATTTAAGAATTTTTTAGAACTACTCATAGGATTTCATCATTGGTTGGTACTACTAGTTTAGTGGATTGATGAGCCCTTCTCAACATCAAGGAATACATAGTTGAGATATCATTTAGAAGGTCCATTGACCCGTGATGTGATAAACATGGAAATAACCTGTGTATTTTAAGCCTTGTTATTTTGCAATCTTATGATTCTATTATATTGATCATGTGAGAAGGTTGGCATTCACAGTGGTCCTTGAGCATTGTTAAATGATGATATTGCTATCAGGATTCAACCGTGTAGTTTCGAGTCAAACTCATTGACCACTGTGAATCCTGATAGCAATATCATAATTTGACTCGAAACTACACGGTTGAATCCTGATAGCAATATCATAATTTGACACGCTATGGAAAAATACCTCCTACTTATCAATTGTTAAATGAGTTTAGAAAGGAAATATGATGATGTTGGCATAGCTATGTGGTGCGACTACACAAAATTTTGAAGAGATTAATATAATAACCATTATTTATTCTTCATTTAGCTAATTTCAACACATCAAAAAGATTGGTTCCATCCCTTGGTGGGATTCTATTTTTATTTCATAAAGATGTTATTACATTGATAGATTTATGATTCTTTATTTTATCTATCAAGTACCTATAAGGGTCCATCTTGACTTTTCAAATTATGTATTCTCATCAGACTCAGATGTGAAGGGAGGGATGCACATTTCACCTTCAATTTTATTAAGTTATAGTTTATTTGGATACATTTCATACTACCCCATATGCTCAAGTGACATATTTTGTGAGATTTTTCATGCACTATGTTGTAGATTTTAGAGTAACTCTTCATATTTGATGTGTGTCTATATCCACCATTTACTACGGGTTAGAGGAGTAGCTAATATGAGGAGGAAGTATTATTTATACATGAAAAATGAATTATAAAAGGGTGGAGGTTCAAAAATTATTAGTTAGCACTAGAAAAAGAAATCGCTTGCATTTTGAAACCTTCAAAATAATAGATTATATTTTATGATATAGTGAAGCAAAATCTTTATGACTATTATAGTTGGAATTTCATAATGTAGAGAGATAAAATTAATATAACTACAAATATCTATCTTGGGTTTTCTCATTTTCATGTGTTCACATATGATGTTAGCTATTATTTGCACAATCAGTTTACTATTATTTTCATTAGCTTGCTTCTTGAACTTCATAGTCTTTAATATTTGAACCATGCATTCTTTTTCCCTTTTAGCCTATTACTATTCCCTTTATTTTAGTTATGTTTTATGCTATCTGTAGTACTAATCTCTCTCTTGGTGGATTAACTTGAATTTTAGTATTATATTCAATTAATTCATTCCATTTTCCCTCCTTTATTTGCAATATTATTGAAATTATTTTAAAAGTTCCAAATTCAAAAATATAGAGGTTATCTTGCAAGTTTATTTCCATATTTATAAGATTTATCATGGTGGTACATCTATGTACAAAAGTACAAACTTGAATACCAATATTTTTTGGCATGCATGTAGGACCCAACAAGTAAATCACAAATTTACTAGCTCATAGGACTATACACCTTCCATATGAGATCCCCTATGACATTTCCATATTAAATATTTATTTTAGAACATGGAAAATCATTATGACAGTGATATTCTATTATTCAATTGCAATGGAAAATTTGTGAAGTGCCTAAAATAAAATTGGATGAGCTACCTCATTTCTATGGAGATAGTTTTATTTTTCCCTAAAATCATATAATGATGTTCTAAATCTATGCAAAATTTACAAAATAATAGATTAGAATATTGATATTTATCTTCTTTTATTTTCTCTTGATGGAAAGGGACATGAATAATATAAATTCATACAACCTAACTACATTGAAAGTTTGAATGAACTTGTTAACCTTCTCTTTAGTTGATTCAAAGAGTATGCAAATATAACTTTTTTCCTTTAATATTTTCATAAAAAAATAAAACATAACCATAGAATACATGCATGATTTTATTTTATTTTTTGAAAAAAATCGGAATAGGTTTCTTATAAATTTTCAACCATATCTAATATTTTCATTTCTATATTTTTCAAAATCATGTAAACCCTAAATTTTAAATTTAGGCATTCAATCTCTTCTCAAATTATATGATCTTAATTTTATAGATGAAGAGATCTCCATAGTCAAAATAAAACTCCATTCTCATGCAGTCTTTATTTTATCTACAACACAATTCTCTTGATGTCATTTGAACTCTAGGTAAGTGCCAATAATGAGCCCACTACCACTTGTCCCATTTATTTTATCAAGTATACTAAAATAAATGAGATAAAATTTCTAACGAGTAGAGTCTAAAATAGTCTTAGAAAGTTTGATGGTTAGCTCATTGATACAAATGAAGAAGCCAAATATTTTTATGATTTAAAAAATCACTCTCTTTGAGAATCACTTTATCAAAATTTCCACTCCCATTATGTCAAAGATAGAACCCCATTTTTTTTACAACTATCTCACTCACTACCTCTTCTCCCTAGTGTAACATGAAACAAAAATTGAGAAGTCCAATACTGAAGATCAATAAATTTTTTTGTCTAGTAGGCATGACAAAAAGCTTCAATTAGCATACATGTTAAAAAACTAGGACTAGGTTACTAATTTATAAAAATAAAATAAAAATGTAGGGCCTTTTAGAAGAAGGAAAATGGTAAAAGAAATCCTTGTAATGAGATAAAATCATTTGTGGAGTATTCGATAAATTAGGATGATATAGGTAATATCTTTAGTATAATTCAAAATAATCTAGAGTATTTTATAGAAAGGGATATCTCATTGTCTAAAATTGAAGAGAAAAAATGGTAGGATATCATTCGTAACCAATCTAGATAGTGAAAATGGTAAATATTTTCCTATGTTTTCAAATATTATAGAAGAAATACTTGTTCTTTAACAAAAGGATGCCTACATTATGAAGATTGGGAAAATTTTACATGTACAAAAAGAAGGAAAATATGATGAAATCAAAATATTGGACATGAGAATAAGGACTTCTTGTTCATGGATGATGGTGATTATTTATCCTTTATGTCATTTCTTACATCATGCTATAGATTTAAATCCATATTATATGTGATGTGCATCATAAAGAAGTAAATCAAAAGACACCATATCAATACCATGATCTTCAATATTGTTAATCAATACAGAGGTTTCTAATATTGAAGATTTTTTTTTGAGGCTATATTATTCTTATTAGGGATGAATTACTAATTTTTTTTAAAATCATGTGCCCATCTTAAAATTTCTAGATTTTTCTTAATGATTTAGCTAGTATGATAGAGTAGTGGTTGCTAATATACTTGTATTGCTATAACCTATTGTCTCCCAAGATGAATCCATGCTAATAAAATATATAGAATACCTAATAAATATATCATCACTACTAAAATTGATAATAGGATGCTACTATTAGAAATGGTCAGAATAATATTAAGTAGAAACAAAGCTAACATCAAATATAATAATCATTCCAGCACTTTATATTATATTATACAAAGAAGAAATGAACACATCACACATCTTATTTAGTAGGGGTTGTCATTCGCATTTGATAAGTGAAATAGAGTTTTGAAGGAGGTATATTTGAGAGTCATGAAAATAAGAAAGTAGGTGGAGTAGGCACTATTATTCACTAGGTATCATAAAAATAAAAGCTACCATCAATCAACATGAAAGGCTATAATTCCAAGAAAAAGAAAAAATAAAGATCTACTCTTCACTATGTCCCACAACAATATAATTGATCTAGATCAAATCTTGAAAGCTATAAAGAAAATGAAGGTACTATTGATGATGAATGGACTTAGCCATAAGATATACTAGAAATAATGTAGGTATCTATTTCTGTCTATTGAATTTTATTTATTTACATTTTTTTGTAGTTCTAGGTTCCATTTAATAGGAAAATAGGTTCATATTCACAAATGAAGATCCACAAAGAGGTTTCCATGAGCTATAGAGGTTCAATATCTAATTTTATATTTAATTTATTTTCTTCAATTGGTTTTGCTTCTTTTTCACCCTTATTTCCCCATTTTATCAAAATTATTTTTTATTTTGAGGTACGATAGCTTTTATTTTTGTTCAATCATTTGTATCTTTGTAATATTCTCATTTAGGGTGTTTGATGTTTCTTTAGTAGGGTATATAATATCCTTTTGTTCACTAACACTCTTTTGCATCAACAAATCATACACAATGATCGTTCCTTTTTCTCTTAGGACTATTTTCTTTATGTTAGTTAAGCTTTATGCAAATGATAGTACTAATCTTTCTCTTGGTGGATCACTTAGTCGCGTAATTTTATTTTGAAGTATATTATTTCCCTTTCCATTCTATAGGTTCATAATTCTATTGAAAACCATGCAAAGAGTCAACTTATAAATTCTTGGATGATATTTAGCGAGTTAAGTTCTACATTTATATAATTTTTCATTGTCGTATAGGGGTGTACAAAGTTTAAATTTGAATACCAATAAACAAATGCAAGGGTTCTTGTTCTAATCTAAGTATAAAATTAAAGTTATCTAATACAAAAACTCAAATAAAATAAATAATCACCAACTAATTACAAAGTGAGAACTCCATTTTTGCTATGTGTATGCTTTGGAAAGTAGTAGATTTTCAATTTAAGTTCTATATAGTTTCTAAATGTTTGTAGGATGTCCTTATTATTTATAGATCATCCTTTTGGTGGATGCTTGGACCATTTTTTTGAGTGGTCTAGATGGGCTTGATAAATCTATAATTACAATTGATTAAGAATATTTCCTTTAGTATACATGATATGATGAATGGTTAAGAATTTTTTTTTTTAAATGGTTGGTGGTGATGTAAGTTGTCCAAAATGATTATGAAAATGAAATAATTTGTTGCAACAATATGGAAATGATTTAAATATTTTGTTACAAAATAGAGGGTTAAGGCTAAAATATTTTAAGAGAAAAATTATTTTTAAATTTATAGATATGGATATTTATTTAAATAAAATGAGAGAAATAATTTTTTTTATACAATTATTTAAAATGGTTAAATAAATAAGGTATTTGTTTATCGATTTCAAATAATTAGATAGAAATAAGATCAATTATAGTTTTAGTGAATTGAATTACCAATTATCTTCATCCTTGTGTAGTATCCTATTCTTTTGCAAAAAGCATAGTGTTAAAAGAATTGATGGATAATATTCAAAAGTTATATGGTACCTAAAAGGTTAGTGTAATTGATCACATAATCCTTTATTTACTTACCTTTTTTTGATAGATTTACTCTTATACTTGGGCACTCAAATTGAACACAACTCTTCATACTATCTCTACTTAGATGAGAAATTTTTGGTAATCAATAAGTTCTTCGATAGATATCTACATTTTTTGCATTAGACAATAAGTCTCAATTTGTGGCTTCATTACTACTAATGAAATGATGATATAAAAAATCCTTCCTTAGTGTTGTAAAATTTATCCTATTGATGGCATTATATGATACCATCATCAATCCACTGCATTAGCATTGAAGGTTATAACAAGATTTTGGGTTTTGGAGGATCATATAAATCATCAATGATAGGTACCTTCGAATATAAAGGATAATTTCATCATTTCCCAAAACTAAATGGAAAAATAGGCTAGCCAAAACCATAGTGAGAGGAATTTTGAGGTGGGATGTTTTAGGTTTTCTTGGTGTTGCAACTATATAAGGCAATGCCATTGAAAAAAGTAGAAGAATAATAACATTATCTATCTAAAATACTGTGGACCATATTAGATTTCATAGAAAATAGGCAATGTCACAAAGAGTCTTGAGTTACTTCCAAAAACAAAAAAATACATATAGTTTTTTATGTCTCATGCTTAGAAAAGGTTACTAGTCAATAAATCTTGACTCCAATAATGTTTTATGAGCTAAATCGAGATGGAAGTATCATATTAGATTCTAATTCAATTATCAATCAATGTACACATATGTTGACTTTGGCAATCTTAGAGTATCTCATTAAATATAAGATTTTACCTTAACTTAAAATGAGAATTGAGTATGTCTATCTAATTTGTGGTGATGATAAACATTAATTAAATTATATGATAATTAATTTTGTCTTATATAGAAGAAATACTTTAACTTGGGTGACACCCATGACTTGTATATAGTATACATTCAAAATAATGATATATTTATTACCATCATACTATGAATTCTATTCTTATTTAAAAGTTTTGATGACTTTCGAATTAAAAATGACATGATTTTAAGTTATTGTCAAATATTTATAACACATTTCTTACATTATTATTTTTTTACAATTTATTTATTTAAAAATTACCCCACCAATCACTAACATAGAGTGTCTTCAACTATTAATCTATAGAAGAAATTCATCAGCTCTCTACAAGCACTTCTAGATGTAAAAAAATGAGCCATAGCGCAGGCATCATTAAGAGTGATTAGCTCAATGCGTATAAGAGGGAAACAAGCCCACCATGAACTAATGTTTGGAACCTCGTAACTAATGAAACGATGAGCCATGACACTAGGTGGTGCATGGAGTATGTGATTGAAAGGAGATTAACGTTCTACACACTCCCAAACCACAAGATATTGTCAAAGCAAGGCTGATGCATTCGCATGCTAGTCGAAAATTGTGAATTCTAGTTTAACAGTTTATTTATTAACGAAGGACGTAGACTATCATTAGTTTCTAGAAATTGTGCATGGCAGCTGTTAGCTTTTGAAACAGTGGGGACGAATCGGTTTGTTAAATTGATCAAACAATCTCTCATTGTGGAAACGTGATTAATCAAAGAATTAAACTCACTTATCTTCGTACTACTTTTGAAAAGAAAAATACTAATGCATCCCATCGTACCGATATTTTCCTGCCCTCCCACAATTCTATATACCCCCTTTTCAATGACAAGTTTGAATTATGGAAACAACTACTATATTTTAATATATTTGAAATGTACCTTAGTAATTATGAAAAGCTTTAGTCTACACACATGTTTCTTATTTTTTATAATTGCTTCTTCACAAAAAGCACAAACATTGACTAACATAAAAGGGGTATAATTAATGATAGGGACTAGTTGAAACTAGTGTAAAAAAGGTATATTTTATTACACTTTGAGTCCTATATGTTTATATAGAACTTGAGGCAACATGAAATATAGTTGTAAGATAGAGTTAAGCTGTGTTATTCCAGTGTTATTACACATTCCGAACATTCTTTCTTTCCTATGGGTAAAAGAAAGATGGTATCCTGCGCAGCCTGCAGAGTGCAGCGCAAGAAATGTTCAGAAGAATGCGTGTTGGCTCCTTATTTTCCTCCACATGATCCAGACAAGTTCGCAACGGTGTACAGGATATTTGGCACTGGCCATATCATTAAACTGCTTCAAGTAATTTCGAAATATTCTCCATTTTTATTTCCATAATTTTTATTTAGAAACATTGTATGTACGCGTAGTTCTTTGTTATAGATCCTAAAAGGCAAAACATACTTATATATCTAAGTTATTTCCAATGGGCTCTTTTAATCTAGAGCATATAGTGGTTTAGCCATTTGCTTGTTAGGAAGTGAAACTAATGGTTTTGATGCGGTGTTGGTTGAGGGTGTGGATGTTGGGCAAAGAGCAGCTGCAGTAAATAGCATGGTGTATGAGGCGAGTGCAAGGGTGAAGGACCCCGTGCATGGCTGTACAACAGAAGTTCAACAACTGCAGAAGCGAATTGCTGAGCTGGAATCCCAGTTGGCAGCTGCGCAAACAGAGCTAAAGCGTATGCGCTCCCAGTATGATAAACTTGTAATGTTTCTGGGCACTGGATCTCTTGATTCTCAAGTTATACAATATCCAACAGAATCCATATCGCAACCAAGAGAAGATATCATGTATGAGGAGGTGGATAGTTTGCCGCTTTGGTAAGGATAGATTTGTCAGACTATGTGGACTCAGGCGTCTCTTTAACGCAATTTGAATTGCAGTATCAAGTGCCTAATCGCTGACTGTTTGATGAGCTCTATGTTCTGTTATAACAAATATCTATGTTTTCTCTAATAAAATATATGTTTTTATCTAGCAATATAGTTTGATCATACGGGAAATCTTTATCAATGAGATGTGAAATTAAATTAACTACCTTATTCGCATTTATACAATTAAGTTGGCAAAGTTCATTTTCGTTGAAAACCAGAAGTTGTTGAGTCGAATTCTCAACACGTACAACAGCTTAGCAGCATCTTTCACAGATTAAAAGAAGAAAATAACTGAATATATTGAGAAATTTATATATATTGAGAATTTTATATAGTTTCAGGTCATTTTATTTTAGTATTATGTAGTTTAATGGTTAATAATTGATAAAAAATTTAGAACATATATATTAAAAGTAATAAATATTTATCTTGATTAATTTTTTTTTATAACTAAAATTAACTCTTAAAATGTATAGAGTCTTTTGTAAATAGATTTTTTCAGTACATAATATTGTGTGAGGTTACATATTATTGTAGAAGATTGTGAAATATTTTGGATTTTGTTGTGAGTATGCTTTTGTTTTTCTAATGCAAAGATTTAAGAAGAGATGTGAAGATCCCTTTTCTATTATAAATTAAAATCAAGCTTTCTTGTTAAGGCCCAATTACTTAAATCCTTGTCTTTGAAAGTGAATTTTAAAGTAAATCATTTATATAAATGACTTATTTTCAGAAAAAAATAAGGAGAGTAAAAAAAATATTCATATTCCTTTTGTGTATATATCAAACTTACAAAACATATATACTTAAGCATAAAGTCTAATTGTTAATTTTTTATTATTTTTGAGCACAATAAACACACATATTTTAGATAAGCAATAATTCTAACAACAAATCACATGAATTGTATGAGGTTATTACCATAATAAGTATTCATGATGTATTTCTTTGGCCCATCAAATATAAGGAGGTTGTTGAAATTTATAGGAATGTAATTCATAAATAAAAATCATGATGATGCAATTTATAAGTATTATTTCTTAACAAGAAACCTTACCCATACTCTAAGATCCACTCACAATGAGCAAGTAAAAGAGAATCAAGTGTTGAATGACACCATCCAAAGCTGCCTATATACGAGAGGAAGACAACTTAGTAGATGGTCCTTGGCTGCAATTTTCCAAATTTATTTAATGTCATAGATGAAAAATTATTCAATGCACATAACTCAAAAATAATTATCTGAGGAACCTACATGGTGTTCCCTTTGCTTCCTCAAATCAATCTAGCTTGCAACATGTGCACATATTATTAAATATGTCTACAATTTATTGAATAAATTTTATAATTAACTAAACAAATTAAACAAGTTCTTCTAATAAGCCCAATTGACCATGTGATCACTAAACCATGACCCCCTCAATACACCAACCAAATTAAATATATTTTCAATTTCAAATACAATCTCCTATAGGAAAATATTTCCTAATTAGAAAATATTAAATATTTTAGATTGCAAGGTATATACACCATCTCAAAATTCTCCCACATGTATAAATTATATAAGTAGCCAAACTATAAATGGCTAATTAGAAAATCTTGAGAGAAAGGGAAAATAATATTTATAACCATCTTGCTTCATCCCTAATTCTTTGTGTTCAAGGGTTACCAAACCAACTTCAGCATTGGGAACTGCATGCTAATGTTATTTATTTTTACATGAAAAGTAGGATTTTCTACTACCCTTGTGAAACTCTAACACATTGAACACTAATTCTAACACAACCTCCAAATGTGATCCATGAAGTGAAATATACTCCTAATAAGTAGTAGTTACAATACGCTACCTCTAAGAGTTTATTTATAATAATAAATTGTTCATTCCAAAAAAAAAATTCATATTCCTCGATTAGAAATTAAATATCCAAGACTAGGGGTGTATGCCAACATTGATAAGGAGATACAATTCATGATTAAAAATGATATCAGTAAGAATAAATAAATTAGATGGCTCCTCTTGAATTCATGGTAGATGTGTCTCAACAATTTTATTGGTAATGTAGAATAAGTTAAAAGTTACATCTTATTAGTTTTCTCTTTAGAAAAAAAATTGAATTGAGTCAATCTGTTTAGTTATTGTAGTTTACAATATTTATAAAATAGTGTTGGGATCTACCAATAATTATTCTACTAAGATTTTGTTTCTTAGTTTCAAAGTTAATGATTTAATACTTTTATGAAAATATATCACAATTATACAACTTAATTATTAAAATTACAATTAAATGAGTGGTTTAATTAAAAGATATTCCATTTGACACTAAATTATCATAATATAATAGAGATATTATGCAATTAAGAAAAGTTAGCATCATATATATGATAATCATATACACCATGCAATTGTAATATAGTAAACAATATTGGTTATTTGACATAGTGATTCAATCTAGGGAAATTGGGTGGTTAGATATAGGTATACTTGATAATGGATAAATGAACCATCAATTTTGTGGTGTTTATAGACTTCTCTTGCACTCTTAGGATCTTTCACCTAAAAGGAGAGAGATAGAACCCTAGAATTGAGGTGGTTCACTCAAATAAGAGAATGCATGACATAATTAAGAGTAAATGTAATGATCCAAATGCAACTAAGTTATGAAATTGACTAATTATGAATACAAAACTAATGAAATATGTAATGTTTGAAAACTCAGTGATGTTTGCTAAAGACTTAAAAAGATGAATAAAAACATAAATGAAACTAAAAAAAAAGTTGTAATTCAGACTATGTGCACCTGTGAGACTAATGAAGATTGGAAAGTACTCTGGAAATTAGGTAAATTTTACTTTTATGTTGACTAGGACTCATTCACCACCTTGGGTGAATTAGTCCTAGGATAGGGTTTTCTGCCTAGAAACTAGTTTTTGCTCACTGGGTATTTGGATCTGCATCTAACTCTCAAAGTCACCTCATGAGGGACTCATTTTCCATCCATGGTGAATAAATCCACTTTCAATTTTCTGCAAACTTAGATCTCAAACTTGCAATTTGTCACCTCTACAACACTTCTTGATGGAAACCTGAATTGGGATCTTAGAAAATTCCTATAAAACAACTTAAAAATGGTTATATAATGGGGGGTTTTCCTTGGTCAAACCCATAATTGGGTAATCAAACCTTGAATGGATAAAAATTTGCATAAAACCCTAGCCATAAGTGTGTTAAAGACTACCTAGGGAAATTTGAAGTACGATAAAACCCCATTCTATTATGCGAGAATAATATGTGCAAAGGAAATTTGAATGATACAAGACTTCAACCCTAGAAACCTTACAACATATCAAATGAATATAAATGTCATGCAAATTTAATGCAAAACTTATGTTTGAAGATATAGAGAAGATGGAAGATGGAATCACTTTGAAAACAAGTCTTCAGGTGTGATTTGATGGCTAGTTGCATCTCCTCAACTTATATTTCTCCATGATTCACCATAGGCATCCATGAATTTTTTTTTGCAATGTTTAATCTTGATTAAGAAGTGAGCTTGAAGACCTACAAAAACCCTAGTTTGTTGCCCTAAAGCTTCAACTTTGTTGTAGGAAATGGAAATAAAACTTGTTGTGGAAGACTTCTAAAACTTAAATTTTTTTAAAAATTTCTTTGTAAAATTACTAAGATATGTGAGAAATGATCTAAAATGAGTATTTATAGGCATCAATACCTAATTTTCCCATTATTTAGACCTAAGAGGCTGATATCCACCAAAAAATTAAGTTGAATTAATTGAATTCCCACTCAAAATTGAAATTTCCCTCAAAAGGGACTCATTCACCATGCTTGGCGAATGGTTCCCACTAGAGGGGACTCATTCGCCCAAGGTGGCAAATGGGTCCCATTAGTAGTCTTTGAAGGTGGGTTTTCGAGACATGAATTAATTGAGTGTTGTTTGTGAGGATTTAAGTGTTTTTTAAAGTGAAAGATGCCTCTAGATAAAAAATAATGGGTATTAGGGGACTATAAATGTTGTTTTGAAGATTGAATAATGTAGGGGTACTCAAAAGTAAGTCTAAATTAAGTGTTAAATTGTCTCTTTTCTCAAGAGTTTCCAATTTTCTAAGCCACAATAACATACATACATTGGGCCACTAATATATTATCAATAATAATAAACATTTAACTATGATTTTGAGTTGCTAACATAGGGTGTAAATAAAAATACTAATCCATGCCATAATTTCTTAGTAGTTAGCCTATTGTGGATGTGTGGGCACTGATTTTGGGTGTCTAAGATGCTCTACCACTTCTATGGGTTTTCACTTAGAAGGAGAGAAGTGGACCCAAAATAATAATGTCTACACTCAAGATTAGTGTAAATAGGGATGCAATTTGTATCTAAATATGATGTCTAAATGTGATAAACTTTAAAAGAAAGATGATTATTGATGCAAATCCTAAGAAATGCAAAGTGTTGGAAAACATAGTGATGTATGCAAAAACACCTAAGAATGTAAGTAAATGATAACATAATTAAACATAACTAGAGAGTTGCACCTGGAATATGAAGTTTGATGCAGATGGGATCTAGAATTTTGTAGAGTTGACTAGAAATTTTGACTGGGACACTTACACTAATTTGGTCAACTTAGTCTAGTTCCAGGGAAAATCTTCTGGAACAGGAATCTAGCAATTGGGTACTCAGAAATACATAAACCACTTTTTAGGCTTGGCAGTGGGACTAATTTTCCATAGATGGCGACTTAGTCCACCTAGAAATTTTGGAATCTTGGGATAGGATTCTATAGCTTTATGTATGCTCTTTCTATTCTAACAAGTGCCTAGTCTAGATTTTGTAGAAAATGGATTGAAATTGGTCTCCAAGCCTCAATTAGGGTTTTGTTGACTTTGATGACTTTGATGGATTGAAAAAACCTTTTTGAAACTTTCCTCTTTGACAAATCTACATGCAAAACCTACAAACACACATGTAAAGAGGGGAAAAAGGGTTAAGGGTTAGAGTATAGGGGTTTGCCTGGTCAAACCCAACTTTGGTAATCAAACCCTAGATATTGAAATGAAATGAGAAGAGAATGATAAATAAACATGTAATGTCATAAACTTACCAAACCCTTGATGTTAAAATGAATGGGGGCTTAAAATGAGAGGAAAAACCCTTATTTATACTTTATTTTCCATTATTTCCTAAAAATAACACATCACAGGCTGACCTCAAGGGTAAGAGAATAAAATCCTGCATGAAAATTGAAATTATTTTGATTTTTATGCCCAATGTTACTAAGTCGCCCCAAGTGGAAACTTGGTCCCACTAGGGAAATTTTACTAGTTGTTGAAAATTAAAGTGCATCAAATAAGGTCTAATAGGAATATCCTTAAAAATACACTTAAGTAAGGCTAGAAAGTGCATTAATGGGTCATTTAAACATAAGAAAGGGTTAATTTATTGATGAAAAGTTGGGAAAAGAATGAGAGTTTGTTACAACTCTTTACAACACTTTGAAATAAGACTTGGTAAGTGATAAAAAGGAGCTATTTAAATGAATTATAATGAAAGGTTCATAGAAAAGTTGTGAAGTGGGTTACAACACTTCACAACACCTTTGCAAGACATCTTAGAAGTCTTAATGATTCTCAAGGGTCCAAGACCTAATGTGAATGTGCTGGCCACATTACAATATTAAACCTAGACAAAATCAAGCCAAAGTACATAAGAAAGACTCAAGTGAGCATAAAAATTTCAACTATACATTTTTTGGTGACACATTAAGCCCCCACTTTAGTGAGAGGATGAACTTACTTCGAACACACTAAACTAGCCCAACATGCACATCGAGAGGGATCCAAATGCACTCATGCCAGTAAGATGATACAACAATAATCAAGAGGGATGATCAGGCCAACAGGTTCAAGATCCCATGGAAAACCAAACATAAACACAAAGTAACACACATGAAAATGATGAAAAGGTATGAAATGGAGCTTCGATCATTTTTCTACCATATTGTGGATCAGATCTAGGCTATTTGTTTGGAACAAGATATACATACTCACTCTAGGGTGATGGAACTCATGGCTTTCCACTAGGTGAGAAGGCCCACAAGGTGAGAATCCTACACTCACAACTCGTATGTACTCATAGACACACAATCAGGTTCACCAAAATTGGTGAAAAACCCTAGAAGAGTTAGAGAACCCTTGGATACCAAATGAGCATCCACATTTTGGTGAAAATTTTGAAAGAAATACCGAGGAAGTATAATTTTATGATGATAATTGTTAAATCCAATAAATCCATAAACAACTACCAAACACCTTATCATGTAATAGTTTTAGAAAACTATATTTTCACTATTACACGACCCTTTCCCACCACCTACCTCAGCTCATTCTCTTCTTGCACTTAGTTGGGGCAATAAGTAGAGAGCCTTGTCCTAGTAATGCATTTTTCATTGTTGCTTGGCCGCAATATTCACCTTTCGCTTATATTGATTGAGATTGGGAGGCAGATGACTTGCTTGACAGTTGAATTTCATTCACATTACTAATATTTTTCTTTTTCTTTTTAGTTTTGATGTGCGTATCGTGTTCTCCCATAATGTTTTGTTTGATGTTCTCCTCTATTTGTGGCATTCCCATATTTGTACCTTCACTCTTCTATATGTTGTACATTTCTTTTTTCTTTTCGCTTTTGTTTTGTATTTTCCTTTTGGGGATGATGCAAAGTCTTGAGACTCCCTATGTCTCTTCCATGTTGACCCACTAAATCTTTTTATTTTCATTTTTACTTTTGTTTTCTGTTTTCCTTTTGGTGATGATGCAAAGTGTTAAGATGTCATAAGTCTCTTCCATGTTGACCCAAAAGACCTCCCTTTTCTTTTTCTTTGTAGATTGTGTTTTCCTTTTGGGGATGATGCAAGGCATTGAAACCAAAATGTCTCATTCATGTTGACCCAAAATCTTTTCTTTCACCATTTCATTTTCATTTTTCTTGTGCTTCCATTTGGGGATGATGCAAAGTGTTGACACATACTATGTCTCTTCCATGTTGTCCCAAACAGATCTTTCTTTTTCTTTGTTTTTGCTCTCTTTGTGTCATTCTTCCAAATCTATGTATTTGGGGAATGATGACAATTTCAATATCTCTAATCAAAAAATTGTAGCAAAGAACATATTGACCCCAAATCCATAGATCCATTTTGTTTAAGGTGTTTTTATTTTTGGGGGCAACCCATCTCTTTCCTTTTTCTCTCACATGCCACAACCTTACTCAGAAATGTATGACTTGACATAGGGGCTTTCAAAATTGGCTCTCACGTATTGTTTTTTTTTTTCATTTTTTGTTTTCTACTGTAAAGTAATTGCTCATAGAATGATGTGTAGAAATTCCTTTAAAGTAGGGGCATTCATTGAAATTATTCATTATTCATTATTCTCTCTTTCTTGGTTCTTATTGCAGCCTTGTTACTTTATATGATGCATTTTTTACTTTGTGGATGAAATTGCGTGTGATGTCCCTCATAAGCATGACCTATCTTAGCAAATTGCATTCCTCTTGGTGGCCTAATGTGATCCACTACATGCCCTATATTGTGAATTTTCCATTCTTTGATCAATCCTCTCTTGGAGACATTCGACACAATGTTCCCCAAGTTAAAGAGCTCACATGAACTAAGAAAGAATCCTTTGAACATTCATTTCCATGTTGCATTTTTCATTTATATGGCCACCTTGCATAATATGGCTTTCATACCTATGGTGCCATTGCATTTGTTCATGAGTTATAAGTAGACGAAGCTTTACTTGTCTCATGAAGCACGAATGAAATTTTCCTTTGTGGCACCTTATTGAAGTTATCAAGAGGTATAAATTTGATATGGTTGAGCAGGAAGCCCATTTTGAGGCATGAATTTTCCCCATAGCCACCTATGTGTTTGTGAGTACATATCAGTCGTGAGTGTATGTTTATCACCTTTTTAGCCTTCTCACCCTATGAACAACCATGCATTCCATTGCCTCAGAGTGAGTATGCATTCCTTGTTCCAAACAAATAGCCTAGATCTAATCCACAATGGGCTAGAAAAATTATCAAAGGTTCCTTTCATTCCTTTTCATCATCTTCATGTGTCTTCCTTTTTGTTTATGTTTCGTTTTCCATGGGATCTTCATCTCGAGGTCTTGATTATCCCTCTTGATTATTGTTGTCTCATCTTACTAGGATGAGTGCATTTGGATCCCTCTCGATGTACATGTTGGGTTACTTTAGAGTGAGTTTCAAGCAAGTTCATCCTCTCACTAAACTGGGGGCTTAATGTATTTCGAAAAAATGTATAGTTGACATTTTTATGCTCACTTGAGTCTTTCTTATGGACTTGTTCACTAATTTCACTACTTGCTCAATTAGGCCGAGATTTTTATTTAGAAACTAAGAGAGAGGTACATTTTCTACTAGTCTTTCCTAAATTAAATTCAGTTGTATAAATACAAAAATCAGAAAGATTACAATATTAAAATAATAGATCATTACATTTATAAAAGTGTATGTAACATAGAAAGGATTTACACAAATCTTTTCTCAAAAATAATCTTTATTGATTCAAAAGTGCATATTTGTCTCACACAAGCTGTGAGACTTAACTTATTAAATGAAATTGAAGAAAAGCATATGCATGAATAAGTAAACAAATCTAAATCTGCATATAAGGAGCGAGACCAGTCATTTCCTAAGAATGACTAGTTCAGGGTGTGTTTTCTTGCTCTCCTACTGCCCTTAGTTGCTTGTGTCCCTCCTAGCTCCATGTTGCTCTTAGTTCCTACATATGGTAATAACAAGTAGTTTCTAAATAAAATTATGCATTGCTTTTTTAATGCACGTGAAGACCAATTTATACATGCATAGGTGTATGTTCATGTGTATTAAATAAGCAATGTATACTTTTGGTGTCAGGGAAAACAACAGAGTCATCATACACATTTGAGTCATGCATTGGTTTCAAAACATGTTTACTTCATGTGTAGATATAGGTGAAATTATACTTTTGATCTAATCTATCGATTAACATGTGGGGTAAAATGGGCTCCCACAAGGGTAGAGCTTGACATTGTTGTCAAGTTTTGTTTCAATCAGGCATTAAACTAAGGTAATCACCTCAAGGTTTACTTGGATAACTATACATCACCTATGGAAGTGACTTGATGGTCACTGTCATAGAGGACATACCATCAAACAAGTAAATGATGGATGGTTATCCCAACTCAACTACAATCACAATGTATCAAGAGAAATGATCATAAGTGCTTTTTTCCTTCCATGACAATACATTACATTCTTTTGTTTGTTTCCTATGGTGATTATAGTAAATAAGTAAAGACTTCATGACAATGAACAAAGAATTCATTCATATCAACTTGTTGTCAAGAAGAAATGTGCTTATCCAAGATCATCATGATGTTGAAATAAGGCAAAGATATCATATAATTATCAAAATAACAAGGGGTAGCACCTAGTGCCTCTGTAATTAACAAGTATGAGGAAACATGCCCATATCATGAGTTTGATCAAAATCTTTAGATTGAAATAAAAATTTGAAAAAACAAATGATTAGGTGCCCTCTGTGCTTTGGGTCATCAATAATAAATGAACATTGTTATGTGGAACAAGTCATGTTACAAAATTATGGGTAGTGTTAAATCTAAGCCACATTGTTTTTTGGGAAAACATAACCGTGAGTGAGATGATTGTGTAGGAAAACATAACAAATAGCAAAATAATCTTAGTCAAAGGATTTGACGGGTATAGTCATAGCATGGAGGTATCCAAGGGTTTGAGTCATCAAGAGAAAAAGGTCCTATTTTTTTCAATGACAGAGCACAGTGATAATGTTTTGTACTTTCCATAGTCATGGTATAGGGTTATGACATCTACACATGATGCAAGGAACCTAAAAAAATTCCAAGAAAGATAAATAATGAGACAATAGGAAGATAATGCATTATTAAATACATATCTTGTGAGTGTTGAAAATAACTATCATGGCATGAATAACCCCTTAGAGCATTGCATACAAATGATTTTTATTAGATGTTTCTTGTGAATGCCTTGATAAAATTGTACGCAAAAGTGTTAAGGAATATTCAAGGTGTTGTTCCTTAGAAAAAAATTCTCAATATTTAGTAACATTAAGGGTGAGTTTCTAGGCTCAAATTCTTTGTACCTGCATAAGATTTAAAGCCACAGATAGAGTGTATACAAGTAAACCGTGAAGAGGAAAAGAAAAGGTGATCCTTTGGCCTAGAGACCAGATCCCAAAAAATGATAAATGGAGGCCACAACCATGAAAAGAGTGAAGGAGATGACATAAAGTCTTGGGTTTTATAAATTTTAATTAAGATTCCAAAAATACACAACAATATGCAAACATTGGATCCACGACCTTTTTTTTAATGAGAAAATTTTGAAAGGGAAAACACAAAAACCCTCATGGGTTTTGCACAAACAACAAGTGAAATCTACATAAAGGAACAAAAAATAAGAAAGTCTAATCAATTTTATATGAACGGAGGTGAGGTTTGAGCTTTTTCTCTTTAGGAAAAAGAGGTAAAATGAAAAAAATATGCTTGCCAAAGAATTGAAAGAATTTTTATCTATAAGAAATGATGAAGAAGAGTCTATGTAGTTGCTAATTCTACCATAGAAATACACAATCTGGCTTCCATAGAAACCCTCATTGGTGGCAGCCAAGATTCTTCATGAAACTTTGGTACAAATGAAATGAACTTTTGTTTTTTTTTTCCTTTTGTTCTTTAGGGTTTGTAACCCTAATAATATGTCGATGGAGATTAAGATTTTTGCCTAAGTTTTAAAAAATGTGTAAAGCAACTATTATCACTATGGCTAAGACTTGAGTCTTATTCCTTTATGTATGCTTTTTTCCTTGTATACCTTAGGCATGTAATATATATTTTGACTTAGTAAAAGATTTTTTTATTAGTCTATGACTAAATACATGGACTTTCCTTTATTTTTGCATTTTTTACATTGTAAATGCTTAAGTTTAAGTGATTCTTTATAAATCACTTGAATTTAAGTCATTATGTTTAAATGAAAAGAAAAGAACATGTATTCATATGACCAAGTCATGGGAGAGATGTGAATGGATTTTATGTGCATGCCAAGAATATGGGGATTGTTATGAGTTCGTTTCCAACATGTGGAGAAGATGTAGGGTGTTGGTATCACCTTTGTGAGAGAATATATGCTTCTTTGACTCCATTTAGAGAATTTTTAGAGGTGCTTATGGTTTGATCAAGTCATGCTTGACCTTTTACCCATTATGAGCTCTTTTGGAAAAGATATAGGTGCTATATATATGGATTTATTGTCGTATCTGATCCAAGGTGGTTTCTAGAACCTTGTTTGGTGGAAGGACTTCGTGTTGTGTACTTAATCACTTTTGTAACTCATTTTGTAGTTAGTTCAGATTATGCAGTTGGAGACTTAGTGACTTTTACAGTCCTTTGGCATAGCATTTCACATTTTTGTAACTCTTAGAATAAGGAATAGAATTTATACCTTGGATATAGCTGGTAATGTAATTTTCTCCTTCTTATTCTTGTAGCTCTTTTTTATGTCCAAAATATTGATCAAGTTATTAGTGAAATTATACTTTTTTCCTTATAACTATGTCTCTTAATTTGTACCTTTTTTGCAAAAATCTTGTTCTTGCAGGTTGCTAGGAGTGTCTTAAAAATGAATACAAATTTTAATTGTGAATTCATTTTACATTTATGACTTTATGTATTCTATCCTCTTAGTGAAATATTATTTCAAAAGCTATGCTACAATGAGTTGTGTAAGTGTTTTCACTATTAGTCAAAATCAAGTGTCATAGGTTTCTAGTTTTCATGTCCACTTTAAAGTTTGGTATATCACTTTAGTTTCCTTTAAGTTTTATCTTTTCTAGTTTTATTCTTTTTAAGTTATCCTTCTCCCCTTTCCTTGAAAATGAGTAGTTTTAGGTGACACCATAGGAAGCTAACCTTCTCTAGAGGTTGACCTTTTCTTATAAGTTACCCACAGTTTTAGAGGTCTTCCCAAGTTTACTCTAGAATGTGAAGTCCTGTAGCTTAACTTGTTAAATCATGCAACTTAGCTAAGGGGGCAATTTCAAAAGATAACACTTTTGGCACATTTTCTAGGACACAAACATCAACATATTTTACTAGTTTTGATATGCTTCCAGTAAGTTCAGACCCTTGAGGAGTTTTTTTTGCATATCTAGTGATGCTGAAATCTGGTGATTAGTAAAACTATAGTTTAATAACAACATATGAAAAGAGTGCAAGCTAGAAGTAGTGTTGTACCCTTTGAATATCTTCAATTATCACCACATAGAAGAAGTGGTAGGACTTTTCAAAGAACCCTATTTCCTCAAAGAGAGTTCATTCAACTCCACCAAGTTTTAGACCAACAGTTTCATCAAGTTCTACTAATTCAACAAGTTTTGTACCTATTATCACAATGTAGGTTAATCCACCTTAGCCACCTCCAATGGATAGACACTATCCTTTAGTGGAATTCAATGGAGGAATTCCATTAAATTTAGGTAAACATGATGAAATTCTTACAATTGCTTTAAAAATTCCAGCTTTCTTTATAGGTGAAAACCAAACAACTCCTATAGATTATATTAGAGATGTAGCTAACTTATGTGGAGTTCATCATATAACATAGGAAAATGCTGCTATGAGCTTACTTACTGCTTCATTGAAAGGAAAAGCTTTATAGTTGTTTAGAGGTCTTCTTGCAGCTTCTATTGCAATGTGGGATGACTTTGGAGACAAGTTATACAAGCAATTTCAAAACAAATCTAATCATTTGTCACTTGTAGAGTAGTTGACAACAATTAAGAGGGATCCTTAGGAGAAAATGTGTAATTTTAACTTTAGGTTTTAGAGGAAATGGGATAGAATACTTGTCACAGTAAGGCCTACCCCTAGATATGCATTTTTATACTATTTGAGGGATTTAAATAGTGACATATCTGTTATGTTTCAGTCTATGGGAGGTACTTCATTACTTGATGCTTACTAAATAGAAATTAAGATAGTAAAAAATATAATACAAGCTTGAAAACTTGCACCTAGACCTCCTATGCCTCTACAAATCCCATCTTTTACTGTGTTGCCTGCTACTCTAGTATTACCAGTTGATGGTAAACAAGAAATTTCAGTTCCAATTCAATCATAAGCATTGTACGAGATAAAGGAGAGTCAACAAAAAATTGAGAACATTTTAAAAAAAATTGGAAATGAGCTTGTTAGCATCAAGAAATGACAATTTTGAAATAGACAACCATTTCAATAGAAAAATCAAGGGCCAAGTTAGTGTAGCTAGAGACCTTGTTCCTGTTCAGAACAACCTTGTAGTAGATTATGAGTGGTGATATCCTTGCAACCAACCTCATAATTAGGCCACCTATTCAAATGGAATCATTAATCAAGCTTTAATAGTTCAAAATGTTTCATGTTTGTAGTCAAATGTACTAAATGATGGATCCTTATAGTAGCAAGAGTAGCCTCCAAGTGATGCTACTCTATTACAATGGTAGGGAGAAGAGTTTTGTGGAGTTAACAAAGATGATTTCCTTGTTGTAGCAAACACAAGAGCAAAGAAAAGAGCTTTTGAGTTTGAGCAAACAACTAATAAAGGAAAAGTAGTAGCTACGAAACCATCGACTTCACAAGTACCTCGTATTTTGAAAAGAAATACACAAGGTGATACTAGGGAGCAAACTCATTTACAAGTTGATCTGATTGTTGCAGAGGTCCATAAAAAGGTAAATCCAATTGTCCCTAGGTAAAAGCACAAAGTTGTGCCACACTTTATAAAGGAAATGACCAATGCTGATCCAATTTTTAAACTTGAATCAATAAAAAGTGGCATATATGTTTTGAATTTTGAAATGATATAAAATATTAAAATATGTATTTTTTAGTATATTTTATGTTTGTATTTTTTAAAAAAAATTAATAAATTATTTTATATTAGTTTTTAATAAATTAAAACTATAATTTAGTTGCTGATAAAATGTTGAAAAATGAAGTTGCATGGGACATCAAACCTTTTATAGTAATTTTTTTTTCTTTCAAGGGTATGTGCAGGATCATGATGGGTCAAAAAGTGGCAATATGATGGGTATCTGGCTGACGAATATTTTTTAACCCAAAATTCATGAAGCGAAAAAGGGTTTTTAAAGGAGATTCTCAACTTTCAATTGATATAAATTATGCTTTACTTTGAATTTAATAAGTAATTATTATTCATTTTCTATTGAAATTATGACTAAAGTCATGATTGATAGGCTGATTGAAAAACATCTATCTCTTTCAAAATGTATCACATTTTTTTAATCCAAAACATGTGTCACATTCTATGCTTTGCATACTATAGGATTAAAATAGTAAAAATTGAATTTTAGGAAGTTTTGAGCAAATTAAGGTGGTCAGACATATGATATATTTTTTATAAATTTGTAATAAAAAATTCATAATTAATTATTTACTTGGAAAAATTACAAAAAAATATGCATCACATTGGGACATGAGTCCTCTACTTATATCTAAAATCTTATAAAAAAGTATTATGATTTTATTGTCGTTAGGGTGGTCAGACAGACACTTCTTATTTTTTCCCTGAAATTTAAGTACCCTGCATTGAAATTTCAAATTTTCACCAAATAGATTTTTTTAGAAAAAAAACCAAACCTAGTAGTTGAGAGAAACTACATTCAATTTGTTACAAATTATATTATTACATATTTTTGAAATAATATAGATAGCTTATTCAAATTTTTATGTCAAGTTGCCTAACTCTGATTTTTTTGAATTTTTTGCCACTTAAGGCCTATTTTTTCCATGATGATCCTGCACATACCCTCAAATTTTTTGTGTTTATTTATAACTTGAAATTTTAGTGCATGGATATTTTTTTTCCAATTTTGATAAATATATATTTTTAAATAAATAATAAAATGTGCATGAATAAAAAAATAGTTGTTTTCATCGGATGCCAACTTTCATATTAATTATTTATCTAAAATGGAAAAAAATATACCATCTTAAAATATAATCTTTTATCTAGTGCATCATATTTTTTTCAATTTTTTAAAATAAGTTTTAGTATTTTTCCTTGGCATAGTAGTCAACCCAATATTTTGTGCTGATAACCTACTTTCAGTAAAAATTAAAAATTAAAAAAAAAAAATATTAAAAGGGTATGTGCAGGATCATCATGGAAAAAACATGCCTTAAGTGGCAAAAAATTCAGAAAAAATCAGAGTTAGGCAACTTGACGTAAAAATTTGAATAGGTTATCTATATTATTTCAAAAATATGTAAAAATAAAATTTGTAGCAAATTGAATGTAGTTTCTAAACTACCAATTTTTTTTTTTTCAAATCTATTTGGTGAAAATTTAAAATTTCAATGTAGTAGTACTTAAATTTCAGGGAAAAAATATGAAGTAGGTGTCTATCTGACCACCCTAACCACAATGAAATGATAATATTTTTTTATAAGATTTTAGTGATAAGTAGAGGACTCATGTCCAAATGTGATGCATATTTTTTTGTAATTTTTTTCCAAGTAAATAATTAATTATGATTTTTTATTAAAATTTTATAAAAAATATAATATGTCGACCACCTTAACTTGGTCGAAAATTCATAAAATTCAATTTTATTTATTTTTAATCCTATACTATGTAAAAATAGAATGTGATGCATATTTTGGATTCCAAAATGTGATACTGTTTGAAAGCTATAGATGTTTTTCAATCAGCCTATCAATTAGACTTTAGTCATAATTCAAATAGAAAATTAATAATAATTATTTATTAAATTCAAAGTAAATAATAATTTATATTGGTGGAAAGCTAAGAATCTCCTTTAGAAAACCTTTTCATTTCATCAATTTTGGGTAAAAACAAAGTCATTAGCCACATACCCTACAAATACCAATCATATCGCCATTTTTTTTCCCATCGTGATCCCGCACATACCCAAAATAAATATATTTTTGAAAACTACACATGAATCTACAAAAGGGTAATTTTATATTTTTTAAAAAATGTTATTTAAATTAGCTGGAGTTATTGAAACCTCAAATTTTTCAAATAATTTTATTTTTTTGGTAAATTGGACTCAAAATGATGCTCCATATATTTTTAGTCAACAATTTGAGTTGAAAAAGTTGTGGAAGTATCTAACTTAGCTAGAATGAATATTACTAAATCATATGTTTGACCAAAAATGACTTTTAGTTAGAAATACTTAAATTTAGTTGTGTTAATAAGCTGGTAGAAAGTGTGACACAACTTTGTACTTTTAACCCCCTTTTAATATCATTGATAATATGAAGAAGATGAATGTGGCAATATCCATGTGGGATTCATTAGCTATCCTAGGTCAAAAGGACCTTTTACAATCTGCTTTATCTGATATGACTGTGTCTAGTGATGTTCCAATTGATCAGGCTAAGGCTTTTTTTACAAACACAGCCAAAGTAAATACACCAGAAGATAATAAAAAATAGTCAGGTAAGGATATTAAACTTCCTCCTTTCTATGCCTCTCTCATCATATGAGATAAGTTAGTCCATAATTTCATGGTGGACTTAGGAGCTAGTAGCTTTGTTAGACAAAAATAGATTGCTGATAAGTTAGAACTTAAATATCAGCCACTTGAGAAAGGAGTAGTATAGCTTGATGGTTCAACTATTAATACTATAGGTATTATCAATGATGCAAGTTTGACCTTACATTCCTGTCCCAATTTTTCTATTCCTTGGGACATATAAGTCATTGATTTTCCACCATACTTTGCATTGTGCTTATCAAGAGACTTTACTACCAAAATAGGAGGATATTTATCCTTAGATTGGTCCCAGATGATATTTAGAGCTAGTTATGGAACAAAAGTGACAATTAAATCTCAGTTACTTGCCAAGGATCATATTGAACCTTATGTACCTAGCATTGTAAATGCAAAGTGTGTAATCCTAAATGATAGTGAGCTTGCTGCCGCACAAGAATTAAAAATTGAAAGCATACCTGATATACTCTTAAATGAGTGGGAAACATGAAACATAATTAATAATCTAAATGAAAACATAGAGGAGACTGGTTTAGGGGTATATATGTTTCATGAACCTGAAATAGTTGTGCCAAACCTTGAAGAAAGTGTAGAACAACTGATCAAACAACAAGATGAGCTTTAGGAAATGTATTTCGATGGCTCCAAAAGTAAAAATGGAGTTGTTGGGCTGCAATTCTTGTTTCTCCACAAGGTGACAAATATTTTTTAGCCTTTCATTTTTCTTTAGCATGCTCTAATAATATTGTCGAGTATTAGGGTCTTATTCAAGGTCTTGAATGAGCAAGGAAAAGAAGAATAAACTATCTAAAAGTCTATGGAGATAGTGAGCTAATCATCAACTAGGTAAGAGGCCTGGATATTTCTAAGAATGATGCCTTGAATTCATCTAGAAATAGGGTCTAGAATGTGATATAAGAGTTTAGTGCTTCGAATCTAGTTTCTATTCCCAAAAATCAAAACAAACATGCAGATAGACTTGCTTCCATTGGTGCATATTTTGATATTCCTAATGATATCAAGAGGGATAAGGTACAATAGTATGTCAATGTAGTAATTAGATCTTCAATTTTTTATAACAGTATTCAATAGAAAGTATTTGACAGTGATGAGCAGATTTTATCTTTTTTGCTTGAAGAGGATCAATTTTATGTGGTGAATCAAGAGAAGCTTAAACAACAGTATGATGATTAGATCATATAGCTAAAGAAAAATAAGTTACCCAAGTTTTTTTTACCTTGGAGTCTATTTTCACCATTGATGATCAACTTAAGAAGAGTAAAATCAACATTCAAGTCAAAGAGGAGCATTATGAAGAACTTGAAATATTTAAAGGTAAGCTTCTTATGATTGGAAAAAATTTCTCACAAGAGGATAGGAAGGATTTTATTGCTTTGTGCTAGGAGTATAATGATGTTTTTGCATGACAATATGTAAACTTGAAAGGTTTTGATCCTAGAATTGCTCAAAGCACTATATAGTTAGAACCTAATTCTAAGCTTGTTAGGTAGAAGTAGAGGCCTTTGAAACCAAAGCTTAAACCTTTAATGATTAAAGAACTGACTAAGTTAGTTGAGGGGGGTATTATATTTCCAATCAAACACACATCCTGGGTTTCTAACCTTGTTTTGGTTAGAAAGAAAAATGGGGAAATTAGACTTTGGGTATATTTTAGAGACCTTAATAGGGCTTCTTTGAAAGATCATTACCCACTACCCTCCATGGAATAAATCCTCCAAGTAGTTGTTGGTTCAGAGATATTTTATCTTCTTGATGGTTATTCTAGTCATAACCAGATTTTAGTTAAGGAAGAGGACTAGTATAAGACAACAATTATAATTAGGTGTGGCACTATGGCATACAAGAAAATGGATTTTGGTTTATCTAATGTTGGTGCCACATTTTAGAGAGCCATGGATATGGCATTTCAGAGTTTAATTCATAAGTTTTTGCTTGTTTATCTGGATGATATAATAGTGTATTCTAAAAATGCAGATGAAGATTTATCACATTTAAAGCATGCTTTTGAAAATTTCAAGGAATATGGTATATCCCTCAATATGAAAAAGAGTATGTTTTTTGTTCATGAAGGTAATCTTATTGGAAACATAGTGTCAAAACATGGAATTACTATTGATCTTGAGAGAGTCAAAGCCATATTAGAGCTTCCTTTACTCAATCACAAGAAAGGGCTGGAGAGTTTCTTCAAAAGAATTAACTTCTTAAGAAGATCTATACCTAATGTTGCAAATCTTTTACAGCCTTTGACTACCATGTTAAAGAAGAATGTAGTTTTTGGTTGGACTAGGGAATCCAAAAATAACATTGAAGCTATTAAGGATTCTCTAGCATCAAATCATACACTAGTAAACCCAAATTATTCAAAAGAATGTATTCTATATGCTTTTGGTAGCATATATTCTATTTCTACTATGTTAGTTTAGAAAAACAATGATGATTTAGACCAACCAATTTCCTTTTTCAGTCATATTTTAGATGTTTATGAGTTAAGATACAACTTTATTGAAAATCATGTTCTTGTTGTCATAAGGAGTTTGAAATTTTTTAAGCCATTAATTTCCAATAATAAGATTCATTTAATGGTTGCACATCCAAGTGTGAAGGAGTTCATTCTAAGTAAATATCTCAATGAGAAAAGATCTTTATGGATCACTAAATTCATGGATTATGATGTTGATATCAAGATTACAAATCTTGTAAGAGGTAAAGGACTCTATGAACAACTTGCTTCAACACTAGAAAGTGAAAATAAAATAGAAATAGATGTTGCTCTGGTTAATACTAGTGATTCTCAGAATGTTGCACCTACATTAGCAATAGGTTGGGTACATGATATGAATCACTTTCTACATACTGGCGAATGTTCACCAGGTTTTGATAGAGCCAAATGAAGATATTTCAGACTTTAGTCTATTCCATATGTGTTGATTAACAATGTTCTTTTAAAAAAAGATCTAATCAATGTTATGTTAAGATGTATTGATAATGATCAAATAGAAAAAGTACTTCATGAGTTCCATGATGGAACTGTAGGGGCTCATTTTTCCCCAAGAACAACATGGAAAATTATGAGAGCTGGCTATTATTTTCCAAGCTTGTGTAGATATTCCCATTCTTGGGCAAGGAAGTGTGTAAACTATGCTTTATTTGTAGGAAAAGAGAGGTTTCCAAATTTTCCTTGGTAGCCTATTAAAGTGGAGAAACCCTTCATGAGGTGGGATATTGAATTTATTAGACCCATAAATCCACCTTCAAGTGCAGGTCACAGGTGGGTACTTACAACAACTGATTAATTTACATGATGGAATGAAGCAATGGCCTTGAAAGAAGCTAATGAGTCATCTGTTTTGAAATTTTATGATGATATAGTAAATAGATTTAGCATTATAGAATGAAATATTTTAGATAATGCTCTTGATTTTGTTGGTTTAAGAGTTACTTAATAGACTATTAAAAATTATATCCATTTGAATATATCTTGTAACTATTACCCTTAAGGTACTAGTTTGTTTGAAAGCACAAACAAGAACCCAATTAGAATCATTAAAAGAATAATGGACGATAATCAGATAGCTTGTCACAGTAAGCTGAAATATGCCTTATGGGAAGATATGATAACTCCCAAATGGTCTACTAGAAATTTTTCATATGTGCTAGTTTATGGAAAGGAGCAAAGATTGCCTTTTTCTAAAGAGCTTCCAGCTCTTGATATTATGCATCAGTTGGAAATTTTTGAAGAACAAGACCCATTGGAGGTTAGATATGCTTAGCTCATGAAGCTAGAAGAGAAAAGAAACAAAGCTACAAAGTCTTTGGAGTAACATCAACTCCAAACTAAAAGATTCGTTGATAAAAGGGAAACTCCCAGAGTATTTAGAGAGGGTGATGTTGTGCTCAAATGGGATGAGTTGAAAAGCAGGCTAGGAAAGCATATGAAGTTTGTTAACTTCTAGAGTGGCTTGTTTATTATCATAGAGTGCAAGGAGAACAATGCATTCCAGTTATCAAAGATGGATGGAGAGATTTTTCCTATCCCAGTCAATGTGATACACCTCAAGTGTTGCTTTGAGGATTCTCATATATCACATTTTTCTAGTTTAGAAGTTTTTCTTTTAATATGTGTTGCTTCACCTTAGTTTAGTTGTTGTTTTACATTCACTATGTTCTTTCAACATAGTTAGATAGTTTCCATATTGAAGAACTTGTTTTTCATAGTTTCCAAGGTTTTCTGAGTCATTTTTGTTGAGTTACAACATTGAATTAAGTTGCTTTCAAATCTATTTTGAGTTTCTAAGTGACCATATGCCCAATGGTTAGTCTAGGCAACTGGTCTTTATGTTTAGCAAGAAAACACATAGCAGATGTTGCCAAAAAATGCTACCTAATTTAACTACTTGCTCAATTAGGTTGAGTTTTATGTTTATAAAATTAGGGTATGTGCAAGATCATCATGGAAAAAAATAGGCCCTTAAATGGCAAAAAATTCAAAAAAATTAGAGTTAGCCAACTTGACGTAAAAAATTGAATAAGTTATCTATATTATTTCAAAAATATGTAAGAATAGAATCTATAGAAAATTGAATGTAGTTTCTAAACTACTATATTTGTTTAAAAATAAAAAATCTATTTGGTGAAAATTTGAAATTTCAATGCAGATCACTTAAATTTTAGGGGAAAAAATAAGTAGGTGTTTGTCTGACCACCCTAACCACAATAAAATGATAATATTTTTTTATAATATTTTAGATATAATTAGAGGAGTCATGTCTCGATGTGATGCATATTTTTTTTGTAATTTTCTTCCAAGTATATAATTAATTATTAATTTTTAATTACAACTTTTAAAAGATATAAAAAATCATATGTTTGACCACCTTAAGTTGGTCAAAACTTCATGAAATTCATTTTTTTTTTATCCTATAGTATACGAAGCATAGAATGTGGTACATGTTTTGGATTTAGAAAATGTGATACCATTTGAAAGCTATAGATGTTTTTCACTCAACCTATCAATCAAGACTTTAGTCATAATTTGAATAGAAAATGAATAATAATTAATGATTAAATTCAAAGAAAATAATAATTTATATTGGTGGAAAGCTAAGAATATCCTTTAAAAACCTTTTTCATTTCATCAATTTTGGGTAAGAAAAAAGTCATCAGCCACATACTCATCATATTGCCACTTTTTGGCCTATCATGATCCTGCACATACCCATTAGAGAGAGATACATTTTTTATTAATCTTTCCTATATTGCATTTAGTTGTATAAACAAAAAAATTACAAAGATTACAAGATTATAGTAATAGATCATTGCATTAATGCAAGTGCATGAAACATAGAAAGGATTTACACAAATCTTTTTTGAAAAATAATCTTTATTGATTCAAAAGTTCATATTTGTCTAAAAAAAGTCATGAGACTTAACTTATTAAATGAAAATAAAGAAAATAATATACATGAACAAGTAAAAAAATGTAAATGTACATATCAGGAGAGAGACCAGTCATTGCCTGAGAATGACTAGTTCAGGGTGTCTTGACTTGCACTACTCCTACCTCGAGCTACTCTTGTCCCTCCTAGCTCCATGTTTCTCTTAATTACTATATCTAGCAATAAAAATGAAGTTACATCAATTCTATAAGCAATGAAAGATATCAAAAATTATATGAACATACACCTATGCATGTATAAACTAATATCCATGTGCATTAAATAAGAAATGCATACTTTAGGTGTAAGGGAAAACAACAGAGTCACCATACACATCTAATTCATGCATTGGTTTCCTAACATGTTTCCTTCATGTGCATATATGGGTGAAATTATACTTCTAATATGATCTATTGAATAACAACATGTGGGGTAAAATGGGCTCCCACAAAGGTAGAGCTCAACATTTGTGTTAAGTTTTGTTTCAATCAGGAATTGAACTGAGGTAATCACTTCAGGGTTTACTTGGATAACTACACATCACCTATGGTAGTGACTTGATGGTCACTATCATAGAAGAAATACAGTCAAACAAGTAAATCATGGATGGTTATCCCAACTGAACTATAGTCATAATGTATTAGGAGAAATGATCATAAGTTATTTTTTCCTTGCATGACAATACATTATAGTCTTTTGTTTGTTTCCTATGGTGATTATAGTAAAGAACTTAAGACTTCATGATAGTGAACAAAGAAGTCATTCATATCAGCCTGATGTCAAGAAGAAATGTGCTTATCCAAGATCACCATCATGCTGAAATAAGGCAAAGAGATCATATAGTTATCAAAAGAACAAGGGGTAGCACCCAGTGGGCCTCTGAAATTAATAAGTATGAGGACGCATGCCCATATCATGCATTTGATCAAAAAAATTATATTGAAATACATATCTAAAAAAATAAATGATTAGGTGGCCTTTGTGTTTTGGGTCATCAATCATAAATGAGCACTGTTATGTGGAACAAGTCATGTTACAAAATTATGGGTGGTATCAAATCTGAGCCACATTATTTCCTAGGAAAACATAATAGTGTGTGAGATGATTTTGTGGGAAAACATAACAAATAACAAAAGAATATTAGTCAAAGGATTTGATAGGTATAGTCATTTCATGGAGGTATCTAAGGGTTTGAGTCATCAAGAGTACAAGGTACAATTTTTTTAGAGAAAGAGCAGAGTGATAAGGTTCTATATTTTCCACAATCATGGTATGGGGTTATGACATCTGCACATGATGAGAGGAACCTAAAAATTTTCCAAGAAAGATAAACAATGAGGCAATAGGAAGATAATGCATCATTAAATACATTGCTTGTGAGTGTTGACAATAACTATCGTGGCATGAATAACTAATCAAAGAATTTTAGAAAAAGGAGTTTTATTAGATGTTTCTTTTGAATGCCTTGATAAAATTGTACACAAAAGTGTTAATGAATATTCTTGGCATCTTTCCTTTGACAAAATTTATAAATATTTAGTGACATTAAGGGTGAGTTTCTAAGCTCAAACTCTCTGTACCTACATAAGATTCAAAGCCACATATAAAGTGTATACAAGTAAACCATGAAGAGAAAAGGAAAAAGTGATCTTGTGGCCTAGAGACCAGAGCCCAAAAAAAGATAAATGGAGGCCACAACCATGAAAAGAGCGAAGGAGATGACATAAAGGCTTGGGTTTTATAAATTTTCATTAAGATTCTAGAAATACATAACAATATGCAAATAGTAGACCCCTGGCCTTTTTTTTTATGAGAAAATTTTGAAAGGGAAAATACAAAAACCCTCATGGGTTTTGCACAAACAACATGTGAAATCTACATAAAGGAACAAAAAATATGAAAGTGCAATCATTTTTCTATGAATGGAGCTTAGGTTCAAGCTTTTATCTGTTAAGGAAAAAGAGGTAAAATGAAAAAAATGCTTACCAAAGAATTCAAAGAATCTTTATTTGTCATAAATGATGAAGAGGAGTCTTTGTAGCTACTGATTCCACCATAGAAATACACAGTTGAGCTTCCATAGGAACTCTCATTGGTGGCAGCCAAGCTTTGTTGTGAAACTTCGATGCAAATGAAATGAAGTTTTATTTTCTTTTGCCTTTGTTCTTCAGGGTTTGTAACACTAATGATATGCTGATGGAGTTTAGCCTTTTCTAGAAGTTTTAAAAAATGTGTAAAGCAACTATTATCACCGTGGCTAAGACTTGTGTCTTATGCCTTTATCTATGCTTTTTTCCTTGTATACCTTAGGCATGTAATATGTATTTTGACTTAGTAAAATATTTTTTTTAGTCTATGACCGAATACAGGAGTTTCCTTTATTTTTGCATTTTTTTACATTGCAAATTCTTTAGTTTAAGAAAATCTTTATAAATCACTTAAATTTAAGCTATTTTTTTCAACTGCAAAGATACAAACATGTGTTCATATGACCAAGTCATGAGAGAGATGTGGATGGATTTTATGTGCATTCCAAGAATATGGGGATTGTTATGAGTTAGTTACCAACATGTGGAGGAGATGTAGGGTGTTTTCATCACCTTATTGAGAGAATATATGCTTATTTGACTCCATTTAGAGCATTTTAGAGGTGTTTATGGTTTGATCAAGTCATGCTTGACTTTTTCACCCATTATGAGCTCTTTTGGAGAAGATATAGGTGCTATATTTTTTTCTTTATTGTGGAATTTGATCCAAGGTGGTTTCTAGAAATTTTTTTGGTGGAATCACTTGGTGTTGTGTACTTAATCACTTTTGTAACTCATTTTTTAGTTAGTTCAGATTATGCAATTGGAGACTTAGTGACTTTTACAATCCTTTGCAACAATATTTCACATTTTCGTAACTCTAGGAATATAGAATACAATTTATACATTGGAGATAGTTGGTAATGGATTTGTTTCCTTCTTATTCCTGTAGTTCTTGTTTATGTCCAAAATATTGATCAAGTTATTAGTGAAATTATCCTTTTTTCCTTATAACTTTGTCTCTTAATTTGTAATTTTTTCTTCAAAAAGCTTTTTCTTGCAAGTTACTAGAAGTGTCTTTAAAATGAATATAATTTTTAATTGTGAATTAATTTTCCATTTATGAGCTTATGTATTCTATCCTCTTAGTGAAATGTTAATTTAAAATCTATGTTGTAATGAGTTGTGCAAATGTTTTCACTATTAGTCAAAATCAAGTGTCATAATTTTCTTGTTTTCATGTCTACTTTAAAGTTTGGTGTATCACTTTATTTTTCCTTTAAGTTTCAACTTTTCCAATTTTAGTATTTTTAAGTTATCCTTCTCCATTTTTCTCAAAAATCAATAGTTTTAGGTGACATGATAGGAATCCAGGCTTCTCCAAAGGTTGACCTTCATTTATAAGTTACCCAAAGCTTGAGAGGTCTTCCCATGTTTTCTCTGGAATGCTAAGTCCTCCAACTTAACTTGTGACATCATGCAGCTTAGGTAAGGGTGCAATTTCAGAAGAGAACATGACTTTGGATTGTTTTTTCCTAGATTTAATGTTGTAATGTGGCCAACACATTCAAATTAGGTCTTGGACCCTTGATAATAATTAAGACTTCTAAGATGTCTTACAAAGGTGTTGTGAAGTTTTGTAACCCACTTGCACACTTTTCTAGGACCCTTTCATTATAATTCATTTAAATGTCCCCTTTTTATTACTTACTAATTCTTATTTCAAAGTGGTGTAAAGAGTTCTAACAAACTCACACTTTTCTAGACTTGTCATCACAAAATCAACCCTTTCTTATGTTTAAATGACCCTTAATGCACTTTTCAGCCTTATTTAAGTGTATTTTTGAGGATATTCCCATTAGACCTTATTTAATGCACTTTAATTTCTAACACTGAGTAAAATTTCCCTGGTGGGACCAATTAACCACTTGGGGTGACTTAGACCCATTGGGCACAAAAATTAGAATAATTATTTTTTGGCAGGATTTTATTCTCTTACCCTTAAGGTCGGCTTGTGATGTGCTATTTTTGGGAAATGAGAGAAAATCAAGTATAAATAAGGGTTTTTTCTCTAATTTTAACCCCCCACCCCAATTCAGTTTTCAAGAAACTCATTCATTCACTTGATCATTTTGAAACATTCAAGTACTCTAAGCATAATCAAGTCATCCACTGGAGCACTTTATTGCATATCTTCTGATTTACACATCAGGGGTTTGGTAAGTTTATGACATTGCATGTTATTTATTTATCATTCTCTTCTGATTTCATTTCATTATCTAGGGTTTGATTACTAAAGTGGGGTTTGACCAAGGAAAACCCCTATACTCTAACCCTTAACCCTTTCCCCCTCTTTGCATGTGTTTTGCAGGTCTTGTATGTAGATCAAAGTCATCAAAGTCATCAAAGTCATCAAATTCATCAAAGTCAAAAAATCCTTAATTGAATCTTGGAGACCAATTTGAACCCATTTTCAATAGAATTTAAACTCGACACCTGTTAGAAAAGAAAGAGCAGACTGAAAGCTACAAAATTGTGTCCCAAGATTATAGAAATTACCAGGTGGATTAAGTTTCCATTTGTGGTGAATTACCCCACTAACATGCTTGAAAATTAGTTTCTATATTTCTAATTACCCATTTGGAAGATTCCTGTTTCGACAAATTTTCCCAAAAATTGGACTAAGTTAGCTAGCTTGGCGTAAGTGTCACAAAAACATTTCTAGTCAACTCTGTAGGATTCCAGATCCCCTCTACGTCAAAATTTAGATTACACATGTACCTCTCAAGTTTTTTTTTTATTTTTTTATCATTTACTTACATTCTTAGGTGTTTTTGCATACATCACTATGTTTTCCAACATTTTGCATTTCTTAGGTTTAGCATTAATAAATCATTTCTTTTTCAATTTACTCCATTAGACATCATATTTAGATACATTGCATCCCTATATTGAGTGTAGACATAAAATTTTGGGTCTTCTCTCGTCTTAGGTGAAAAACCCTAGAAGACCTAGAGAACCCTTGGATACCAAAATTAGTGTTCACATTTTGGTGAACCTAACGTGAAATACTAGCAAGACAAGAACCTAATTAGAGTCATTCAAGAAACTATGTCTACACTCAAAATCAATGCAAGGATTTATGAAGTATGTCACCAAAAGTGGACACTGAAATCATCACATACTAAATCTAAATGACATGCATACGATTAATGAAAGTGTATGAAATCATTTATGTTTACCCAAAATGTGGACATTGATTTTGGGTATCCAAGGGTTCACTAACTCTTCTAGGGTTTTACATCTTAAAATAAGAGAAATAGAACCAAAATGCATAATTTCTAGACTCAAAATCAATGCAAGGATTGATGAAGTAAGTCTAAATGCAATAAACTAATCAAATGAATGACTTATTAATGCAATTCCTAAGAAATGAAAAGTGTTTGAAAAAAAAGTGATGTAAAAACACCTAGAAATGAAGGTGTGCACCTAGAGGTTGAAAAAGGATGGAATGAGGGTCTAGAATCTTGAAAAACATGATGTAGAAGCCAACTAGGACACTTGTGCCACTATGGGTGACTTAGTCCCAGATCTAGAAAAACTTCTATGGAACCCATTTCGTCTGAATGGGTATCCAAATCTATAGAAATCTCCAAAAAATAGGTTTAGTGGGACTAATTCTCCATTGTTGGTGACTTATTCTAGTTCTAAATTTCTAAGAATTTTAAAGTGGAAATATAAACACTCGATCTACACTTCAGTTCCTGACAAGTGTTTGATTCTAAAACTATTATTTTCGGCCCTAAAAGTGACTTTTTGTTGATATTTTGACCTAGCCAACAAGGAGATGACTTCAATAACTTTGCAACTTATTCTTCAATGATATCCAAGTCTTAAAAGTACCTAAATATGAAAACACAAAAAGAAAGAAAGAGAAATGTTGAATGTTAGGGAATAGGGTTTTTCCTTGGTCAAACCCCTTTTAGGTAATTAAACCAAGATGAAGACATAAGATGAAACATGAACATAAAATAATGAAATTAGTACATTTCCATGATGATTTATTTGAATTGATGCAACAATGGATGAAAAACATTACTCTTGAATGCCTTAGAAAGCTATCTTGATGAATTGGAATGCAAAAACCCTAGCTTGCTTGACTTGATAACATGCATGAATGATGGATGAATAATGAATTAATTATGAATTAAGGTTAAATTTCTCCTTTTATAGAGAAGAGTTAATTGAATGGCTAGAATAAGGATCATGATCAAGGGATAATATTAAATGAGAAGATAATTTAATCAAGGGTAGAGGTTAATTGAGAGAAGAAAGACATGCATAGATAAAGGCTTGCGATGGAAGATAATATTGGAATAGAAAAATAGGTTGTTGGATAAAATTAAATAATAAAGATTATTTAATTTAGGTGGCCAACATAGGAGAAATGAATAAAATATTAATTTTATTTATTTCAAAAGAAAGATGAGAACACATTATATAATTAAATAATTAAAAATAATTAAAAATAATTATTTAATTGGGGATATAAAGAAAGGATAAATAATCAAATAAATATAAAATTTATTTAGTTATAGAGAGAAAAGGCTAATGTATAATTAAATAATTAAAATAATTATTTAATTATAAAAGAAGTGGGAAAAGCTAACTTTTGAATTAAAATAATATTACACTTAAATGATTAATTAAAGTATAGAAAAGTATGAAAATGATTTACAACACTTTACAACACCTTTTCAAGACATCATTTAATGCACTTGCAAGGGTGCAAGACCTAATGTGGATGTGTAAAACACCTCACAACACTATATCAAGGCCTCATTGAGTCCAATTTATCATCAATTATGCCCAAATTAAGTAAGGCATACACTTTTTGGCAACACATTAAGCCCATACTTTAGTGAGAGGATCAACCTGCTTCAAACTCACACTAAAGTAGACATTCAAGTGGGCTCCAATCCTCCCAATGTAGATGGTCTAGGATGACAAAGATGAAGGAAATGGTCAAGCCCCAAAGATCCAAAATCCTAAGTCAAACCAACATAAGCACAAGAGGACCTCCACATGGTTAATGATTTGTACCAAGAGAAGATACATGTATTGGATATTGCTGATATGTGGTTGTCATTGATGTTAACACTATTGGCATTAATGTCTTTGAGGCAGTATATGTTGAGGATATTGGAAAAATTATAATAAAATAAGTTGTAGGTTGCCACTGATGTAGTGAGGTTTAGTATAGCCATCATGTTGTTGGATAGCTTAGTATATTGATGATAAGAAGCTATGAATTAAAGGGTTTGTTTTCAAGTATATCTAGTTTATCCATGTAAAGTTTCAGAGATCCACATGAAGATTTGATCAAGTTACGAGTATTTATATTTTTATAGTTGTTATGTTGCTTTAGTTGGTGTTCCTAAAAGAAGATGATGTGATTCTAGTAAGTTGAATGGTTTTAGATGCTTCTGTAGTAATTCATGATACTCATGGATATTTCTAGATCATGCTCTATCTAGGTTGTACATCTGCATTGATCGTTGTGCCTTTGGTTGGTAACTTTCTTCTGTATGTTCATGTTTTTCATGATCCTGGCCGACAGGGTGATTGTAGTGTATTGTGGATCTTCAAGGCATATTTTTTTGGAGGTGTTTCATGTTCGAGGATTTTTTTTGGTTCCTTATTATGTTTTGGATTATATTAGTTGGTGCACATTGATAATTGTTTATTTATTCAGGTCGATAGTTTGTACTTATTTTATATTTTGTTGAAGCCAACATGTAGATGATGTTATTCTTAGTTGTAGATATATATGAGTGATTTTTTATACATTTTGAATGCATGTTATGTAGTGGTGTGAGAAATATATGTGTGAATAATGTCCTAATCTTTCAAAGGAAAAAGTAAAGTGTGAAGAAGAGTGAGCAGACTGTGCTTAACTGGAACTGTAATCAGGCATTACTAGATGTTATTTTCTCAATTCAAAATATTCTAGATGTAATCCAAATGTTTCTATAAGATTGTGTGTCTTTCTTTGTGTAGTAAGGATTTTTTTATTTGAGTAGTGAGCTCTAGCCAGTGTGCCTGAATGCATGTGCATTCCCCAATTATAATTCCTTTATACTTTAACAAAGTATAATCTTGTGGACTAACCTCCACCGTGGTTTTTACCCTAATAGGGTTTCCATGTAAAAAATACTGGTATTATGTGTGTTTCTGATGTGGTGATGGTTTATGATTTCATGTTTATTCATCAAATCTAAGAATAAGTTTAATTTGTAAAATTTTTGTGACAACTGATTCACCCCACCATCTCATTTGTTTGCCCTTGTGTTTCTAATCATTTGTATTAGATTAGGTTCCTCGAAAGAATTTTAATAGCTTGAGGTGATCTAGCATGGTGACATATAAGAAGGATAGTCTGAGATTTGATGGAACAAATTATTCTTTGTGGAAGACTCAAATGGAGTGTCATCTAAGATGCATTGGTGAACCTTACTGGAAAATTACAAAGAATAGGCATATCATTCCACATAATGGTCCTTCTACTATATATGAAATTAAGGAAGCCAAGTACAATATTAGGGCTAAGGAAGCATTGTTGAGTACTCTGACTAATTATGAAATGGAAAATGTAATGGAGCTAAATATTGCTTATGAGATCTAGAAAAAGTTGGAAAATTTGTATGAAGGTGATTCCCATGTGAAGATTGCTAAGTGGAAAATGTTAGAGTAATAAGTTATTATGCTTAATTAATTACATCATATTAATTAATTAATTAAGTCACTTATTCCTCTTTATTACTTAAGCTAAACTTAGGCACATTAATAATTAATTAATTATTAATTATTAAGTGTGCACACAAGGGTTTCTTGATCTCCTTCATAAGGATTGATCTCTTTTGTAATCATTGATTCTCTTAATGCATTTTACACTTTGAGGTTTACAGAACATCTTCTTTGGTTCTTCATATTTTTTGCATGTGACAGGTATCCATCTTGCATGTAGGTGATCTTGGTTTTCTAACATGGTATCAGAGAAAACTTGTAGCTGCCTGTTCGTGATATGAAGATATGGCCTTTCAGTGAGTTTCAAGTGCAAGGGTTCCACATGCATCTTTTCTACAAGATCTGGGGGTAGCCATTTTTTTGGGACACTATGGGCTCAAACGGACGTCACCATCGCATTCGCAGCATCCCAAAACCCTAGAAATGCTTGTCAAATCATCCATTTTGGTGCAGTTGATCTGGGAGGCAAAAAAATTTTGTCTGGGGGGTCGTACGACCTCCCTAGCACACATTACGATGCAATTTTTTTCAAAAAATTTCAAAAAAAATTTCAAAAAAGATTTTTTTGTAGAAAATCTGCACTGCCAGTGTAAATGTGTGCCGCCCATCGGCCACCGAGTGGCCACCGGAGGGCCGCTCTACTCGGCGGCGCCACCCTCAAGCAGCCCCCATCGCCGCCCGGAGCCTTCGCTCAGCCCCTGAGGGCCACCTGCGTAGAGTTGACGGTCACATGGGGGACCGAGCACTATGCGCCCAGCCCCTGGCCACTCTCAACCCCCAATGTAGGTCCTATGGAGGACTAGGGGATCAACCCCTAGCACCAGCCCACCAGCCCCTCGTCGCCCACAGGACTAGGGGCCCCAATTTTTTTTTCATTTTGCAAGGGGGCCAATTTTTTGCGGCGACGGCCAGATGACCTTGAAATTTATACTTGTGAATCGCTGATGTCAGCATGACGTCAGCGTCTGTATGGCCCTCCTTGCCCCTCCTAACCCTAGTTTTCCCTAAAAGAGCATTTTTTTTCTTTTGGTCATAACTTAGGCATACGGTATCGAAATCGGACAAACAAGATATTGATGGAAAGCTGGTTTCAAGCACTTTCATTGGCTCCAGTTTATTTTATAGTATGTTTCTTTTTTACTACATTTATTGCTGTTTGAAGTCAGATGTTGTTTTTGGACTTCCGAGCTCATAACTTTTTGCCACAATCTTTGATTTTCGCCTCGTTTGTGGCATTGGAAAGGTATTAAGGAGCTTTACGTTGTTGTCCATGCACTTTTTTTGTATCTATCTCAGGTTTATTAGTTAGTCCAGATTTGGCCTGATGGGTTATTTGGTGATTACTTGGATGTTTTGGCTGTTGGGAGAGTGCATCTTGCATCTTTGCACTTCTTTTTCAGTAATACATCATTCAATAATTGCTTGCTGCTTCATAGATTCCAAGGTTGTTCCCGTTTGGTGTTTTTGAGTGTTCCGTGGCATCAGGTCTGCTATCACATTATTTTGATTTAAGTTTTGGTTTCAGTTGTAGACAGAGATATCTTTCCTTGCTTGTAAGATTGTGGTTCTAGTGTTACTCTACAGAGTTCTTCCAGTGCTTCTTTGCAGCATGTCATCACATTGTAGGGGGGTTTTTTCCCATTGGGTTTTTCCTTCTCTACCTCATTCTTTCATTTGTAAATGGGTACCTGATCAGGCCTGGTTACCGAGACCCATCTTTGCTTTCATGCATCTTATTCTAGTGTTTTAGCTTCTTCCTAAGTTCATCTTAAGGGGGGGTGTTAGAGTAATAAATTATTATGCTTAATTAATTACATCATATTGATTAATTAATTAAGTCACGCATTCCTCTTTATTACTTAAGCTAAACTTAGGCACATTAATAATTAATTAATTATTAATTATTAAGTGTGCACACTAGGGTTTCATTTAGGGTTTCCCTTTTAGGATTTCTTGATCTCCTTCATAAGGATTGATCTCTTTTGTAATCATTGATTCTCTTAATGCATTTTACACTTTGAGGTTTACAGAACATCTTCTTTGGTTCTTCATATCTTTTGCATGTGACAGGTATCCATCTTGCATGCAGGTGATCTTGGTTTTCTAATAGAAAAACCTGAAAGAGAAATATGAAATGTTGAGAATGGGTGAAGATGAGAACATCACTTCTTTTATGCAAAGAGTGAATGAACTTGTGTGTAGTATCAAATGTGTTGGTGGAACATCAAAAGAATCAAAGATTGTTGCTAAAGTACTTAGATCCTTACGTACTACATACAAAGCCAAAGCTACTACTATTGATGAGATCGAGATTGTGACAAATGTAACTAGAGACATGTTGATTGGTAAGCTTACTATTTTTGAGTTAAGTGAGTTTGGTGATTCTCTTCTTAAGACAAAATCTATGTTCAAAGCTACTATCCCCAGAAAAGATAAGCAGATGTATGATATGGGTGAAAGCTCTTCTAGAAAGGTTTTCAAGTATGCATCAGAGGAAATGAGGGAGATTGAAGAAGAAGAGAGAAAACTAGATGAGCTTGAAGCACTTATTGTCAAGAGGGAAGCCAGAGGAGAAGGTAACTATAAAGGGAAATTGTTTATTAAATTTTTTTGTTGCAATAAGATAGGTCATTTTTCCTCAGGGTGTCTGGAAAGAGTTCCTAAACTAAGATATAACAAGCATAGATTCTGAAGAAAGTGTTATTTTGCTGCTAATGAAAGTGTGACAGATGATGAATTTGATAAAGGGATTGTAAGTGAGGATGAATGGGTATTTATTGCTATCAAGGAAAATGATCATATACCTACTGAATTTGCTAAGTGCACAAATGTGGAGAAAGCCCTACTTGCCTAAGTTGAATATAAATATGAATTGGTGATTGACAATGGATGCTCTCATCACATGATAGGTGATAAAAGTAATTTTTTGAGCTTGAAAAAGTATGATGGTGGTGTTGTAAGATTTGGTGTTGACAAAGTTGGTGTAATCTATGGAAGAGGACCCATTTCTCTTGATTGTAAGAATAATATTGATGATGTTCTATATGTGGAAGGTTTGAAGCATAATCTCTTAAGTGTTGGACATATGGTTGACAAGGGATACAATTATTCAATTCAATAATGGAAACTGTAGAATATTGGGGAGTTTTGGAAATGTGATTGCATCTGGTACAAAAATAAGAGGTAATATCTTTCACCTAAATGTTGCTGGTAAGAGTTGTTTGATTGCTCAAGTTGATGAAATTTGGTTGTGGCATAGGAGAATGTGTCATGTAAAATTTCACAATATTATCAAGATAAGTTCTACTTAGGAAGTGAGAGATCTTCCTAAGTTGATAAAACCTACTAATACTATATGCAAGGAATGATAGTTAGGGAAGAAAACTCGAGTTTCATTCTTGGGAAAACAACATTGTTCAAATGAAGTGTTGGAGCTTGTGCATACTGACTTGTGTGATCCTTCTAGAGTTAGAAGTTTACAAGGATACAAGTATTTCTTGTTAATTATTGATGATTATTCTAGAATGACGTGGGTTACTTTCTTAAGGGTAAAATATGAAGCTCTAGAGAAATTCAATATTTCTTAGGCTATAGTTGAGATAGAGACAAGTATAAAGATTAAATGTCTGAGATTAGATAGAAGTGGTGAATTCACGTTTGGTGACTTTAATTATTTTTGTGAAGAGCATGAGATAAAGAGACAGTTATTTGCACCATGGACCCCTGAGCAAAATGGAGTTGTGGAAAGAAGGAACATGAAAATTCAAGAATTTTCTAAGATGATGATATTAGAAGGGAATGTTCTACATATCTACTAGAGATAAGGTATGAGTACTGCCATTTACACTCTCAATTGAGTACAGATCAATGATGATATCGGTAAGACTCCTTATGAGCTATGGTATAGTAATAAGCCTACTGTTAGATACTTAAAAATATTTGGGAGTAAATGTTATATCAAAAGAGATGACGATATGGGAAAGTTTGATGCTAGAAGTGATGAAGGAATATTTCTTGGTTATTCTACTAAAAGTAAAGGCTACCGGTGCTACAATAAGAGATTGGGAAAAGTAATTGAGAGTGCTAATGTCAAGGTTGATGAAAATATAGTTAGACCATCTAGAACTCATGGATATGAATCAAACGATCATAATGAAAGTTCAAATAAAGGAATGAAATTTTGGACCCCAAATCAAGTTCAAATCATTTTGGTGAATAAAGAAAATCAAGAGGAAGGAACTAGTGAAAGTACAAAAGTAAGATCACAAGAGCATGTAGTTCAAGAACATCCTAAGACTCCAAGGTATGTAAGACTAAATTATTTATAAGATTAGATTATTGGTGATAAGAACAAAGGAGTTCAAACTAGGAGAAGAATTTCATACTTGAATACTATTTGATCTCAAAGACTGAGCCTAATAGCATCAATGAAGCATGCAATTATGAACATTAGGTGGAAGAAATGATAAAAGAACTACTACAAATTGAGAAGAATGATACATGGATTCTTGTTCCTAGACCTAAGGACACAAATGTAATTGGAACTAAATGGGTCTTTCAGAACAAACTGAATGAGCAAGGTGAAGTTGTTAGAAACAAAGCAAGATTGGTGTGTAAAGGATATTCTCAGAAGGAAGGAATTGAATTTGAAGAAAATATTGCTCTTGTTGCTAGGATTGAAGCTGTGAGACTATTTATTGATTATGCTTCTTACAAAACATTCAAGGTTTATCAAATGGATGTCAAGTCAACATTTCTAAATGGTGAACTAGAAGAAGTGTATATTGAGCAACCTAATGGATTTCAATTATTTTTATTAGGAAGACATGGTTTGTCGATTGAAGAAAGCATTGAATGGACTTAAGCAAGCCCCAAGAGCATGGTATGCTATATTGTACAAGTATTTGTTGAAGCTTAGTTTTAATAAAGGTATTGTTGATAGTAATTTGTATTTCCAAATTGATCATGCTAAAGATTTGATTGTTGAAGTATTTGTTAATGATATCATTTTTGGAGGAGATGTTAGTTTGTGCATGAAGTTTGTTGATGAGATATAAAATGAGTTTGAAATGTCTATGACTAGAAAACTGAAATTCTCTTTGTGATTTCAAATTACTCAGCTAGATAAAGGGATATTTATATCTCAGTCCAAGTATGTGAAAGAACTATTGAAGAAGTTTGGCATGGAAGATTCAAAGCTAGTTGGTAGACCTATGGTGACCGGATGCAAGTTGACACAAGATGATGATTATCCTAAAGAAAATTGAACTAGATATAGATCCATGATTGGTGCATTGATTTAGTTGACTCAAAATAGACATGATATCATGAATGTCATATGCATTGTTGCAAGATTTAAAGCTGATCCTAAGGAATCTCATGTGATAGTTGTGAAGAGGATTTTTTAGGTACTTGAAGGGGATAGTTGATTTTGGGCTATGGTATCCTAAAGAAGACGACCTTACTTTGAGTGCTTATACTAATGTTGATTGGGAAGGAGATGTGAATGACAGAAAGAGTACTAGAGGTGGTGCACTTGAGAAAGAACCTAATTTTATGGTTAAGTAAAAAGTAGAATTTCATTTCTTTAACTACTATAGAGGCATAATACATTGTTGTTGCTAATAATTATACCCAAGTATTGTGGATGAAGCAGATGTTCAAAGATATCAAAGCTGTGTATGATGAACCTATTTCTATATTCTATGATAATTAACATTAACATATATCTAGTGTTGCATTCAAAGACCAAGCATATATATCTAGTGTATGATGAACCTATTTCTGTATTCTATGATAATTAACATTTCAAAGAATCTGGTGCTACATTCAAAGACCAAGCATATATCTATCAAGTTTCACTTTTTGAGAGAGAAAGTGAGTGAAAAGGAAGTAAGATTGGAGAATTTTCCCACTAAGGAACAAATTGAAGATCTCTTTACCAAACCATTTCCTAAGGATTATTTTGAGTATCTCAGACAAAAGCTAGGGGTTATTACCCCTCCTAATCAAAACTAAGATGCATTGACTTGCATCAATCCATGCATTTCATAGTGATATATTGATCCAATTTGATGTTTTCATGGTTGCTACATAGGGGGGTAGTTAGATGTTTAGAAATTTCATTTAGAGCTTGTGTGGAGAGAGATAATGTGTATATTTTTCATTGATGTCAAAGGGGGAGAAGAGTCATGTGAAAAACTGTGAAAGAGTTAAGGAGAAAAGAGTCAAAATATAAGGGGGAGAAAGTGCTAAGAGAAAGTTGTGTTGATGGTGTTTCTCACAACATGTGTTTCTTGTTAGAAACCAATATTAGACATGAAAACCAAGAAACCTTCCACATAAGAGAAAATCAAAATAAGCAAAGCTATTGCAAAAAGATGTTCAAAATAATATTATTCAGGAATTCATAATTACATGAGATGATTTTATTTATAAAAGAAATATATTCATAACCCTAATCTTTATCTTGAGCAACAAGATAGCTCAACAAGATAAGGATGAGAATAATTAACCTAGGAATTAAAATATTACCTAAGTAAAGTTATGCAGGTGTAATTAAATATTAATTACACTAACACCCCCCCATAAGTGCAACTTAGGGAGAATAAAAAAGCATGAATGGGTCCTGACAACAAGACCTTATTAGGTACCCATGTAGAAATACAATAATGAGGTAGAGAAGGAAAACCCAGTGGGATAAAACCCCCCTACAATGAGATGACTGTTGCAAAGAAGCATTGGAAGAACACTATAAAGTAACACTAGAATTGCAATCAGTCAAGCAAGGAAAGATACTTCTATCTACAAGAAACCAAAGTGGAATCATAATAATGCGATAGTAGACCCGATGCCACAAAACACTAGAAAACTCATAAACTAGAACAACCCTAGAATATGTGAAGCAATAGTAGATGATATGATGACAAAATCTAGAAATTGTGAATCTCTATGTCTGCCAAATTGAGACTAAAAATCTTCCATGGGAACAAGTACCATAAAGACTTTAGAAAATTAACCATAAAAACATGGCTCTCAAACTAAGATGGATCTAAACTAGTGTGGATCAAAAACCATAAACTCCCAATCTGAAGTGTGAACTGATGTGAATCTAATATGTGTCAAGCTAAGACAAGATGTGGCCAAAAGAAACTAAATAACTAGATATAACCTATGTGAGTTGTAATCAATAACAAGATGGAGATCAAAGTGTATGCACACTCTAATCATATTATTATGCAAGAAACCTCAGTTCATTTATTACAATAACCCAATGATTGTAAAAGGAGAGAATTCTAATGTGCATAAATAGAAAATAAAATGATGTGAGACTAAAATGAATTGACAATATTCAAGTTTCACCCTTCCAACTACCAAAACATCCAAGTAATCTCCAAAATACCCATTGGGAAAAATCTAGAATAACGATCAACCTAGGAAAGATACATAAAAAGTGCATGGATAGCAAAATAGAGCTCCTTAATACCTTTCCAATGCTGCAAAGAAGGAAAAAATTGGATCAATGCCAAAGGGGGAGATTTTTTGATATTGCTAATATGTGGTTTCCATTGATGTCCTAACTATTGGAATTAATGTCTTTAAGGTTGTATATGTTGAGGATATTGAGAAAATTGTAATAAAATAAGTTGTAGGTTGTTAGTGATGTAGTGAAGTTCAGTATAGCCATCATGTTGTTTTCTAGCTCAGTATATTGATGATAAGAGGTTGTGGATTAAAGGGTTTGTTGTTGAGTATATCTAGTTTATCCATGTAAGGTTTCAAATATCTGCATGAATATTTCATCAAGTTATGAGTATCTGTATTTTGATAGTTTTTATGTTGCTTTCATTGTTGTTCCTGAAAGAAGATGATGTGATTATAGTAAGTTGAATTGTTTCAAATGATTTTATAGTGATTCATGATGCTCATGGATATTTTTAGATCATGCTCTATATTTTTTATACATTCACATTGATCATTGTGCTCACAATTGGTGATTTTCTTCTCTGTGTTCATGTTTTTCATTATCATGGCCGACAGGGTGATTGTAGCGTATTGTGGATCTTCAAGGAATAATTTTTGGAGGTGTTCCATGTTCGAGGATGTTGTTTTGGGTCCTTACTATGTTTTGGCTAACGTTGGTTGGTGCACATTGATAATTTTGTATTGATTTGGGCCAACAGTTTGTACTCATCTTATATTTTGTTGAACCTGACATGTAGATGATGTTATTCTTAGTTGTGGATACATATGAGTGATTTTTTATACCATTTGAAGGCATGTGATTTAGTGGTTTGTGAGTGCTATGTATGAATAATTTTCTAATCTTTCGAAGGTATAAGTAAAGTGTGAAGAAGAGTGAGGAGACTATGCTCAACCAAAACTGTAATAAGGCATTAGCATATGTTATTTTATTAGTTCAAAATCTTATGGATGTAATTTGAAATTTTTTGTAAGATAGTGTTTCTTCCTTTGGGTATTTAGCCTTCTTTTATTTGATCAGTGAGCTCTAGGTAGTGTGTCTGAATGCATCTAGATTGTCCATTTATAATTTCTCTATAGTTTTAATAGAGTATAATCTTGTGGACTAACCTCCACTATGTTTTTTCCCCTAATAGGGTTTCCACGTAAAAGAATCTTGGTGTTATGTGTGTTTCTAATATGGTGATGGTTTATGCTTTCATGTTTATTTATCAGATCTTAGAATAATTTTAATTTATATAATTTCTATGACAACTTATTCACTCCCCATCTTAGTTGTTTACCCTTGTGTTTCCAACAACATGATCATGCAATGACAAGAGCTAAAGGAAGGAAAATTGAGGTGGATAAAAGATGCGCTCACTCTAGAGCCACATAACTTCAAGTTTTTTGTGGGATGAGTTGTCCCAAAGAAGTGGTTTAGTGAGAAATTAATGCCAGTGTGTTGGCTTCCCACCATATAATGATAAATCCATGTCAGTGTGTCAGCTTCCCATTATACAAACCATACAAAAATTATCCTCCTAGGATAACTTTGATAAGGCACCATAATGAAAATTCTTTTTGTAATTTTTTTTTTAATGTAATGTAAAAAAATTGTTTAAAGGGGATTTTTTTTTTTTACATAAGGTATTCTTCTCAGGGAGCATTATGCCTAATGTCTCCAAGAGAGGACAAGTCAAAGTGTCAGATCATTTCCCATGGGATGTATCATTTGCATCATTCCATGATAGTTGATCATACACTCTTAGACAAGATCAAACCAACTGACACCACCAAGAAGAGGAAACATCACAAAAAATGAAAATCACATCATAATTTTTTCAAAAAGATGTCATCTATGTGTGCCCCCATTTTAAAGCAGATACTACACCATGTATTGTAGAAAAAAAAGGCCTCTTGCTTTTAACATAGGAATAATTCATGATAAATTTGACTTAATGAGGCCTTCATTCAGGTGTTGTAAGGAATATTATGCATCTAGACTAGGTCTTAGACCCTTGCAAATTGAATAACATGCATTTAAAGATGTCTTGTAAAGGTGTTGTAAAGTGTTGAAAGATACTTTCACACTTTTCTAGACTTAATAAACTCATTTCTCCCTAATTCAATATTATAAAATTTATTTAATAACATCATCACATCAATTTATAAGGCTTATAACTTAAACTTAATGTTAAACTAGTGTTGTGTGTTTTACACATTCACATTGGTTCTTGTGCCTTCCTAGGGTATGTGGAACTCATTTTACTATTGTAAAGTGTATTTAATCACACTTTTACATTGAATTATATGTCCAAATCCCTAATTGAACTTTACGTCATCACTAATAGGCCCCTATTAACCAATATTGTGCATCCCAAGGCCATATTTGATAAAATACCCAACAAAGTTGCAATTTGAACCTTATTTCCTTATCTCCTGGCACCTTAACTAACAAAATGGCCCCTATGGGAACCATTCACCATGCATCATGAATTATTCCAATCCAAGTGGTACCCATTCACCATGTGTCGTGAATTAGTCCCATTTGGCCCAATTTTGACCTTTGAGCAGGAAATAAGTGAAATTTAAGTTAATTATTACTTCATGTCAACCCGTCATGAGGTATTAATGAGTGAATAGGTTAAATGCCTATAAATATAAGTATTTTATCCCTAATTCACATCTCTTATCATTCATCCATCCTCGAATCTTCCATCTCAAGTCAAGCAACTTAGGGTTTTATTATTTCAAGTCACCAATGTAGCAATTTTTAGACCTTTAAGGGCATATTTTTCATGTTTTGTTGTATAATTTCAAGATACATCATTGTGGAAAGGTAATAAAATCCATTATTTCATCATTTTGGTTTAATTACCTAAAAGGGGTTTGACCAAGGAAAACCCTCATGCCCTAACATTAAATATTTGTTCTTCTCTTCTTCTGTGTTTGCAAATTTCGGACTATTGGAAGCTTGGAAATCATTAGACATAAAATTTCAAGGTTTTTCAAGTCTTATCTTAATTTAACAAGTCAAAATATCAACAAAAACTCATTTTCAGGTTCATAAATTAGAGTTTCAGAAGCACACTTGTAGAGAATAAAAGTGTAAAACAGGAGCTCTAAATTCCACCTTTTAATATTTAGAAATTCAAAAGTGGACTCATTTTCCATGGGTGGAAAATGAGTCCCACTCCCAGGTTATCTTTTTTGCATTTTTAGATACCCTTTTGTTAGAAAAGGGTTCTGCATAGTTTTGCAGAACTGGGACTAATTCTCCTAGAATGGAAAATGAGTCCCCCCAAGCCTAAAAATCAACATCAAGAGCATTCCAGATTCCATTTCCATTCTTCATCCACATTCTAGGTGCACACTTTCAGCTTGGCTCATTTTTGTTACAGTTTTCTATCCATTTCCAAGTGTTCTTGCATTACACAATGTGTTTTCAAACATCACTTGTTTCTTAGGTTTTGCATTCATAATCAATCTATTACTTAGCTTAGTTTCATATAGATCATTTCATTTAGCCTTAATAACATCATACACTTCCCAATTTGAGTGAACCACGTAGAATTTTGAGGGGTTTATCTCTCTCATTTTGGGTGAAACATTCCTAAGAGTGCAAGAGTGGCCTTTAAGCCCTACCTAAAAATCTATGGTTCACACCATCACTATGAGAAATTTATTTAAAGTAGAAAATGATAAATGGTAACATGAAAGAGGACATGAGAGCTAACTTGTAAAGCCCTATTCCAAGTCATATGTTTCCAAATTGAGCTACATCATGAATATGTCACATGCGAGTCAACTTAAGACATATCATCCACATCCCAAGCTTGCTCTTATATGTTCATGAAAGGTTAATGACTAGCCAAGATAGAAAACAAGTGACATATTGGGATAAGGCTTCCTAACCCCTTTCCCCTACTAAGTGTAACACAAGGGTGAGCCAGGAATGGATGATGATATGCTAGTCGCTACGATGAATGTAAAACATGTAATAGTGAGTATGTTATAATCATACAATTATTACATGGAAGGAGCAACAAATAATGCTATTTATTTTTATTAGTAAACAAGGTTTAGGCTTGATGAATGTTTAATTAGATACCTATAAGTTTATGATGTACCAAGATTATAGCTGTCTTGGAAGAGTCTTGTGTGATAGTATTGATGTTGAGTGAAGGTTTGCTTGATGGGTTGATTTCTATGAAAGGACAATCACCAAGACAATGGGTTGGTTCTTGTGTTATAGAATCTAGAGGGGTATGGAGACCTTGTTTGATAGCATCACATCCTTTCTTAGGTTTCTTCATAATTCTTTTAGGTTCGAGGTTGGCTTTGATTGTGTACACTTTGTCAAATATGTGAGAAATGCCATTGTAACTTGGTTGGTATGGAATGTTATTCTTAGGTCGGTAAAGGATGAGTTCAGGTTGGTTTTGAGTTTGTTGCTTATGTGATGGTGGGTAAAGAATTAGAGGATTCTTTGGATGTCCCATGGGGTATGTAGGAGGTACATTGATCAAGGGAGATCTAATGGACACTTGCGCATTCATAACCTCAACGGTCTTGGTTTGATGTATCCCTAAGGAAGAAATATCATTTTCATGCACCATAATAGTATTACTAGGAGGAGAATTTGTAGGAGAACAAAAATCCAAATGTTCTTGATGTTCAAGGATTGGTACTTTCAAAATTACTTCATTTCAATTAGGGTAGCGAGCAATGATTGAAGTGTCTTGTTCCATAAGATTCTCATGATTCTCATCAATTGGATCTTGTAACACCATAATATCATCTTCACTAATAGGAAGATGTTATGAGGGGGAAATTTTATTTTCATATGTGCCAATGATTAGATCCTTGTGCTCAAATAGACCCTTCCAAATGTTAGGAACATTAAGAAGGAGAGAAATAATGCTATAACTCTCAATCATTAGATGATCATTCACGATTGTATCCTTCTTCACTAAAGAATTTGCACAAGTAGGGGAGGTGTTGTGAGATGAATGGAGACTAGGTAAAGTGGTGGAAATTAATTCATCTTGTATTGTTATATTATCTTCCCAAGGAGAATCAGGAGAAGGGGAAACAAGACCTTCATGATGCTCAACAATTGTACCTTCTTTTGCCAAGATACCTTTTTTACTTAAAGGAGAGGTATTGAGAGAAGTAAAATTATGATCATAATGGTTATATATGTTTGTATTCTATTCTAACACATCATCCTCACAAATAGGAGAGATAGGAGGGGTTGTAAGTTTAAGAAAAATCATTTCATTTACACTCTCTTGTATTAAGAGATTATCATAACTAGGGAATGCATTATTTGAATGACTAACATGCTTATTAACTAAATTTTTCTTTGCAAACATGGAAAGGATAGATACTAATATGTTTGAATAACAATCTATGCAAATTCTAAATTCAATGCAAAAGGCTAAAAGGAAATGCAATTTTTAGATTATAGTTGACTGATTATGCTATGCAACAATGTGGGAATGTAAAATTGAAATTAAGCAATGCATGAAATGAGCCAAATTAAGTTAGATTTGATGAAATGAATGTTACATAAACTCAACTAACTGATACAAATAGTTAATGGTAGAAAAAAAGCTTTAAAATAGGGTTTTCAGTTCCATAAATGATAGTTTCAGAGCTGAATAGGGACTAAATCGCCCAAGGTGGTGAATTAGTCCCAGTAGGGATGTTTTTGAGAATTTCCAATTTTTTGATGGATTCTGATGTTTTATATGTTGTATCATGCAGACCTAAGATGCCAATGCAAATTTTCATAAAATTTCAATGATTTAAGATGCAAAAATGCAACCTATTATGCACTTTTACTAATGAAAATTTTGAAACCATAAAATGAAACTTAACTAATGCAACATGAAATGCAAACTAATTATAGGATGATGACTCTAAAATTAGAAAAGAAAAAATTATTCTAAAGAAGGGTTCACAAAAATGTGGACACCGATTTTGGGTATCCAAGGGTTCTCTAACTCTTCTAGGGTTTTTCACCTTAAAAGGAGAGAAATGGACCAAAAATGCGTAATGTTTGCACTCAAAATCAATGCAAGGATGCATGAAGTATGTCTAAATGCAATAAACTGATAAAATTAATGACTTATTAATACAATACCTAAGAAATGCAAAGTGTTTTTGAAAACACAATGATGTATGCAAAAACACCTAGAAATGAAGGTAAATTATAACAAAAATTGATGAAATTGAAGGTATGCACATGGAGGCTGAAAAAGGATTGAATGAGGATCTGGAATCCTAAAAAACTTGATGTAAAAGCCAGCTAGGACACTTGTGCCAATCTGGGCAACTTAGTCCTAGATCTAGAAAAATTACTCTAAAACCCATTTTGGCCAAATGGGTATCCAAATCTATAGAAAGCTCTGAAAAAAAGGTTCATTTGGACTAATTCAATAGTGCTGGAAACTTAGTGCACTTATGAATTTATGAGAATTTAAAAGTGGAAACAAAAACCCTCGGTTTGCACTTCAGTTCCTGATAGGTGTCCAATTCTAAAACTCTAATTTTTGGGCCTAAAAGTAACATTTTGTTGATATTTTGACCTAGCCAATAAGGAGATGATTTCAATAAGTTTTTAGCTTATTATTCATTGATCTCCAAGTCTCCAAAATACCTAAATCTGAAAACACACAAAGAAAGAAAGAAAAATGTTGATGCTAGTAATAGTGGTTTGCCTTGGTCAAACCTCTTTTAGGTAAATAAACTAAAATGAATACATAAGATGAAGCATGAACATGAAATAATGGAATTAGTACCTTACCATGATGATTGATCTTGAATTGATGCAATAGTGGATTAAGAATATTACTTATAATTCCTTAGAAAGCTATCTTGATGACTTAGAATGCAAAACACCTATCTTACTTGACTTGACAACATGCATGAATGATGGATGAATAATGAATTAATTATGAATTAGGGTTAAATGTATCCCTTTATAGAGAAGAATTAAGTGAATGGATAGAATAAGGATCAAGATAAAGTGCCAATATTAAATTAGAAGATAATTTAATCAAGGATGGAGGTTAATTGAGAGAAGACAGACATGGATAGATAAAGGCTTGAGATGGAAGATAAGATTGGCATAGAAAAAGAGGTTGTTGGAGAAAATTAAATAATAAAAATTATTTCATTTAGGTGGCCAACATAGAAGAAATAAATAAAATATTAATTTTATTTATTTGAAAAGAAAAGTGAGAAAATTTTATATAATTAAATAATTAAAAATAATTATTTAATTGGGGAGATAAAGAAAGGATAAATAATTAAATAAATATTAAATTTATTTAATTATAGAGAGAAAAGGATAATGAATAATTAAATAATTAAAATAATTATTTACTTATAGAAGAAGAGGGAAAAGCTAACTTTTGAATTAAAATAACATTAGTCTTAAATGCTTAATAAGATTCTAGAAGCGTATGAAAGTGGTTTACAACACTTTACAACACCTATAAAAGACATCGTTTAATGCATTTGTAAGGGTCCAAGACCTAATGTGGATGTGTAAAACACCTCACAACACTAAAACAAGGCCTCACTTAGTCAATGTATCATCAATTATTCCCAAATCAAGCAAGGTATACACTTTTTGGCAACACATTAATGATTTCATGTCGAGTTCATCAAAATGTTGGCACTAATTTTGGGCATCCAAGGGTTCTCTAACTCTTTTAGGGTTTGTCACCTTAAAAAGAGAGAAATGAACCCAAAATGTGTAATTTCTACACTCAAAATCAATATAAGGATGGATGAAGTATTTCTAAATGAAAAAAATTGATAAAATGAATAACTTATTAATGTAATACCTAAAAAATGGAAAGTGTTTGAAACATCTAGTGAGGTATGCAAAAACACCTAGAAATGAAGGTAAATTGTAATAGAAATTGATGAAACTCAAGGTGTGCACTTGGAGGCTAAAAAGGATGGAATGAGGATTTGGAATCTTGAAAAACCTAATGCAAAAGCCAATTGGGATGCTTGTGTCAATCTGGGAGACTTAGTCCCAAATTTGGAAAGAATGATTTGGAACCCATTTCGACCAAATGGGTATCCAAATCTACAAAAACCTCACAAAAATAGGTTTAGTGGGACTAAGTCGCCACTGTTGGCAACTTAGCCCACTACTAATTTTTTGAGAATTCGAAAGTGGAAACAAAAATCCTTAGTTTGCACTTTGGTTCCTGAAAGGTGTCTACTTTTGAAACTCTTATTTTTAGGCCTAACAGTGACATTTTTTTAGTATTTTGACCTAGCCAACAAGGAGATGATTTCAATAAGTTTGCGACTTATTCTTAAATAATATCCAAGTCACCAAAGTACCTATATTTGCAAACACACAAAGAAATAAAGAAAAATGTTGAATGTTACAGAATAGGGATTTGCCTTGGTCAAACCCCTTTTAGGTAATTAAACCAAAATGAAGACATATGATGAAGCATGAACATGAAATAATGGAATTAGTACATTTCCATGATGATTGATCTTGAATTGCTACAAAAATGGATGAAGAATATTACACTTGAATTCCTTAGAAATATATCTTGATGACTTATAATGCAAAAACCCTAGCTTGCTTGACTTGACAACATGGATGAATGATGGATGAATAATGAATTAATTATGAATTAGGGTTAAATGTCTCCCTTTATAGAGAATATTTAACTGAATGGCTAGAATAAGGATCATGATCAAGGGCCAAGATTAAATTAGGAGATAATTTAATCAAGGGTGGAGGTTAATTGATAGAGGAAAGAAATGAATAGATAAAGGCTTGAGATGGAAGATAAGATTGGCATAGAAAAAGGGTTTTTGGAGAAAATTGAATAATAGAGATTATTTAATTTAGGTTTCCAACATAGGAGAAATAAATAAAATATTAATTTAATTTATTTCAAAAGAAAGGGGAGAAAAAATTATATAATTAAATAATTAAATAAATATAACATTTATTTAATTATAAATAGAAAAGGTTGATGACTAACTAAATAATTAAAAAAAATATTGAATTATAGAAGAAGAGGGAAAATATGACTTTTGAATTAAAATAATATTAGACTTAAATGCTTAATAAGAGTCTAGAAAAGTGTGAAAGGGATTTGCATACTTCTTGGTATGTACACACATAGACAACATGCAAAAAGAGGACATTGAAAAAAAAAAAAACACTCATTACATAGCATAAGAGAAATGTCAAAACCAATTTCAATGATGTCATTTTGGACATCTTTTGTGAGGGTACGATTTGGACACCAATCACAAAAAGATGGTAAAATTGGACATCATGAGAGAAAAACATGACTTACAATGTGAATTATATTATTTTCATTGATCGCTAAAGGCTTGAGATGGAAGATAAGATTGGAACATAAAAAGAGGTTGTTGGAGAAAATTAAATAATAAAGATTATTTAATTTAGGTGTGACCCGTAGATTTTTGGCACCCTAGATCTTTCTAGCACTTCTAGGATTTTTCACCTAAAAGAAGAAAGTAGGGCCAAAAGTCTAGCTAGGTTCACTCAAATTATGCAATGTATGATGTTATTTGAACTAAATGGAATAATATAAGTGTATTTATATGAACTAATTGAATGATTACATATGCAAAACCTATGATTTATGTAATGTTGGAAAACATAGTGATGTTTGCAAACAATAAACTATGAATGAGAAATGCAAAACAGAACATAAAAGGGTTGAATTAGAGTGCACCTAGGCCAAAATTGGAGAATTTGGAATCTTTTGAATGTTGTCAAAAATCACAAAAAATCACTAGTGGGACTCATTTTCCACTGATGGCAAATTAGTCCTACTTTTGATGAAAATTGTCAGAAATTTGTTTTTGAGTGTTAGGATCCAAAATCTAACAAAATATAGATTTCTAGCCTTAACGTGGGACTCATTCAACACTAATGGTGAATTAGTCCTCTCCCAATTTTCTGAGAAAACAGGGGACAATTCTCTAGCACCAAATCTGAGATTGTCTGCTTGTCAGGTTGCTGAAATAAAATTTGCAAAAAAATGGACACAATGTCTTCTCAAATCTACATACACAAGTCTACAAACACATGTAAAAGGGGAAAAATGGTTAAGGGTTAGGATATAAGGATTTTCCTTGGTCAAATCCCACTTTGGTAATCATATCCTTAATGAAATAATGAAATGAAGTAGAATGATAAACAAATAACATTCAAATGCTATCAACTTACTAAACCCTTGTTGAAGAAAATCTAAAGGTATGTCAATGGTGGCTCTTGAATGCTTGATTGATGCTTGATTATAGGATGCAAAGTGCAGAAATGCAAGTTGAATGCTTAAATGTGTTAGAAGATTGTAGGAGATGTAAAATGAGGAGAAAAACACTTATTTATACACAATTGTGCATTATTAACCCATTCATACCTCATCACAGGCTGACATCAAGTAATTTTGAATAAAAAATAGAAAGAAAATTTGAAATATTTTGAATTTAGAGCCAAGAGGGACTCATTCACCACCCATGGCAAATGGGTTCCACCTTAGGCTTGAAAGTGTGTGTTAGGAATTATTTGCATTTAATGTTGTTTGCTAGGTTTACATTCAAAAATACATTTATTTAAGCCTTATAAGGGCATAAAGGGGTCAAATAAAGCATAATAAAGGTGTAAATAGTGAAATTATACTTAGAAAAGCATGAAATCTTGTTACAAGACTTTACAACACTTCAAAATATGACTTGATAAGTGATGAAAAAGTGATTTCTAGATGAATTGTAATGAATAGAGTCTAGAAAAGTGTATAAATGTTTTACAAAACTTCAGTGCAGCTTCACAAGATGTCAGAATTTGAATTTTAAAGACCTAAATGTGCATTTTCAATCCATATTACATTAACAAATCAAAGAAAAATGGACCAAAAATTGTGAAGAGAGCACTAAAAGACCATGAAAAATGAGAGGGGGCTATTTTTCTATGACATATTTAGCCCCCACTTTAGTGAGAGGATGAACTTGCTTCAAACTCACACTAAAGTAGCCATGCATATCGAGAGAGAGGTCCCAATGAACTTATGTTAGAAAGATGGAATAAAAATAATCAAGAGGGATGAGCAAGTCCCCAAGATGAAGATCCTATGGAAAACTAAGCATAAGAACAAAGGAACACACATGTTGAAATGAAGAAATGGGGTGATACTTTGATTGTTTGTCCAACTAGTTGTGGAATAGATCTAGGCTGGTTGTTTGAAAAAGAGAATGCATACTTACTCTAGGGAGACAAAACTCATGGTGGTCCACTTTGTGAGAAGACCCAAAAAGTTAAGATACTTACGCTAGTTGGTATGCACTCACAAACACAAAGGTGGCTCTGGGGAAATTCGTGCCACTGAATGGCCTTCCCGCTCAACCATATTAAAGTTATACCTTCTGATAACTTTAACAAGGAACCATAAAGGAAAATTTTTGTTTGTGCCTCATGAGACAAGAAAATCTTTGTATGCTTAGAACTCATGAACAAAAAGAAAGCTACCAAAGGCATGCAAGTTGCATTATGCAAGGTGGAAAAAATGGAAAAATGAAAAATGTAAAATGTATAAGATGTTCAAAGGAGTCTTGTTAACTTTATGCGAGGTCTGTCACTTCGGGAGAATTGTGTCTAATGTCTCCAAGAGAGGAATAATAAAAAAATAGTATATTCATAACTTAGGGGATGTAGTGCATCACATTAGGCCACCAAGAGGAATGTATTATGCTAAGATAGATCACACTTATGAAGTACATCATACCCAATGTCATCCAAAAAGTGAGTGAATGCACCATATGAAATGACAAGGCTACACTAAGAACCAAGCATTCAAAATGAAATGGTGGTAATGTATGCCCCCCATTTTAAAGGAATTTCCACACATTTTTCTATGAGAAATAACTTTAAAGTAGAAAAGGAAAGAAAATGAAAAAGGTAAAAAGAAGACATGAGAGGCAACTCAAAAATCCCTATGCCAAGTCATATTTTTTGAAGTTAGGCTGCTTCATGTAAATGAAAAAGAAAACAAATGAAAAGGGAGCTTCCCCCAGAAAAGAGAACACACCAAACACATAAGGGATATATGGATTTTCAGTCAGTATTTTTGTTGTTGCAATGTTCTTATGAAAGAGATCAGAACTAGCATCATTCTCTAAAGCACATAGAACTGGAAGAATGAAAAAAAGAGCATGAAAAAAAAGGAAAAAGAAGTCTATTTTGGTTCAACATGGAAGAGACATTGTAGTCTCAACGCTTTGCATTTTCCCCAAACGGAAAATGCAAATGAAAAGAAAATGAAAAGGAAAAAGAAAAGGAAAATATTTTTTGGTCAACATGAAGGAGACATTTTAGTCTTAATGCCTTGCATCATCCCCAAAAGGAAAACACAAGAAAAAGACAAACTGAAAAAGGAAAAGGGATTTTTTGGTCAACATGGAAGAGACATAGGGCATCTCTACACTTTTTGTCATCCCCAAAAGAAAAAACATAGAAGAAAAAATAAAAAAGAAAATACACAACATATAGAAGAAGAGGTACAAATAGAGGAAGTGTACAATGAGAGAGAAAAGATCATACACACGATAGAAGGGAAAATGATACACACATACAATAGCAAAAGAAATAACAAAGAAAAAAGTAATAGGCTAGTAAGGTGAATGCAAGTCAACCATCTAACAAGTCATTTGCCTCCCAATCATGCTCAATGTATTGTGAGGGTGGTTGATTTTCCAAAGGAATAATTGCAAGTGCCAAACTAGGAGATGTACCAAGTTCCTCACTTGGTTGAGAAGATTTATCATTTAAGATCATGGTGGATGAAAATAAAAATTTTATATCACTATGTACTTCTTCATCTATTTTTGTAATCTCATCATCATCATCATCAAGATTGATTACGATAGGAGGGAGAAGGGTTATTTCCAAGGAAAGATGTATTAAAAGTTGTGGCTATTGGATTTGTTCATTTTTTTGTGACGATTGGATTATATTATTTGATGGTGGGTCCAGGGAAAGAGGGTGGTCATCTATTGGTTAGATCAAAGGTGGAGGTTGGTTTTCTTTATTTTATTCCATTTGAGACTGACAAATGAGGAGATGATGAGGATTCCTACATTCCCTAGCACCATGGTTGCATTTAACTTTATTTTGAATTTGTTGATGTGTAAGATCAAATTGATCCATCATAGGTTATTTTTCTTCGAAAGGGGGAAGAATGGAAGAAACCAAAGAAGATGGGTCAATCACTTTCTCTTTACCTTTATACACTTGTTTCATGTGAGGGGTATGACAGGATTGGTTTCATTTTCCCTTGGTTGTTTAAAAAATGGCGGGGAAGTGTCTAAGGATGGTTGTTCATGAGGTTGTATGGTTTGTTCAATTTCAGAATTAGGTTGAAGCATGGTTTCATCTATGATAGGAGGAGTGGAAGTGGATGGGGACATGTTACAAAGAGACAACTTGGCTATGTGTTTGGCTTTGAACTTTTGATAGGTTATGAAAAGAAATCTTTATGAGGGGTGGTGGAATCCATAGGTGTGGGCCAAAAGACTTTTAAGGAAAAATTACCTTTAGATGATAATGGATTAAAGCCACTATGGTGTATGGTAAATATTTCATCACCATGTGGAAACTTCAAACACTTTTGAACAAATAAATAGACTGCTTTCATTAAGCGAAGCAGAGGGTGGCCTAGCAGAAAATGAAATTCATCTAATTGTGGAATAATTTAAAAATGTTACCTCCAATGTTTCGAGTCCTATTTGTAAGGGTGGTACGAACGATCCAATAGTAGGGAATGCAAAATAAATATGTGTTTTAATCCATCTAGTTGATTTATTATTTTCATCTTGATACGACTGATGTAATACTAGAAACTCTTCAATGATCACATTCACACCACATGCGTGATCTATTGATATCTAACTGGTGGGATTATCATAGATTCTACTGGCTATGTAAAGAGGACCATCAAGAATTTTTTGAAGTATATATTTAGAATAAAAAGTGATACCAAGAGTTTTCTTGGTTGGGCCCTTCAAGGGATAATGTCTATCACACCCACAAGCTCATCCATAGGATTAATTTGTTGTAACATTTGGAGTTATATTAGATTGTTCCTTATTTGTATTGATGTTCATGACTTGATAGTTTGAAGGTTTAGTACACTTAACAAATGAAATATTGTGTTTAGGCATGGGATTTTTAAAGATTTGTAAATTCTAGTTAGGGGGTGCAATGGACTTATTACCATGATCATTAACACTCATAATGGACAAACAGACTGAATCAATCAGGTCTTGAACTAAGTGTTTGAGACACTCACATTGTTCAATATCATGGCCATTTTGGTGATAAAAATGGCAATAAGCATTAGGTTTAAAGGTGGGTGGTAAAGGTTTGGTGGTATCAAGTGGTTTGATGATATGCAAGGTGACCATTTGTTATTCAAGCAATTAGTTCATCTTATTATGGAGGGTATCAGGTAAGGGAGTAAATTGTCTCTTTGGGTCCCAATAGGTATAAGGCACTACTACTTTAACAACTACCACTTGAATTGGAACAAGTTGGGTTGGTTGCGGTTGAGGAGGTGGATTGAACTATAAAAAGCCTCTATTTATTTTTATAAAGTTTTACACATTATTTTGGTTGTTTTTCTTAGGCTTCTCATCTCGATTAGAAGTGGACTTTGAATCATGACCTAAAATTGAGTTATGATATTCACACAGGGTTGTGCATAAGTGTAGGGTATGTGCAGGATCATCATGGAAAAAACAGGGCCTTAAGTGGCAAACAATTCAGAAAAATCAGAGTTAGGAAACTTGATGTAGAAAATTGAATTAGTTATCTATATTATTTCAAAAATATGTAAGAATAGAATCTGTAGAAAATTGAATTTAGTTTCTAAACTACTAGGTTTTTTTTAAAAAAAAAAAAATCTATTTGGTGAAAAATTGAAATTTCAATGTAGTGGTACCTAAATTTCAGGGAAAAAATAAGTAGGTGTCTATCTGACCACCCTAACCACAATAAAATGATAATATTCTTTTATAATATTTTAGATATAATTAGAGGACTCATACCTCGATGTGATGCATATTTTTTTGTAATTTTTTTCCATGTAAATAATTAATTATGAAATTTTTATTACAAAATTTTAAAAAATATAAAAACTCGTATGTATGACCACCTTAACTTGGTCAAAAATTCATGAAATTCAATTTTTCTTTTTTTATTCCTATAGTATGCAAAGCATAGAATGTGATGCATGTTTTGGATTCAAAAAATATGCTACCGTTTGAAAGCTATAGATGTTTTTCAATCAGCCTATCAATCAGGACTTTAGTCATAATTTGAATAGAAAATAAATAATTACTTATTAAATTAAAATTAAAGAATAATTTACATTGGTGGAAAGCTGATAATATCCTTTAAAAACCCTTTTCATTTCATCAATTTTTTGTAAAAAAATAGTCGTCAGCCACATACCCATTATATTGCCACTTTTTGGCCCATCATGATCCTGCACATACCCTATATGAACAAAGGGAATTTTATCATAGTTAATTCATCCTAAAGGATTGTGTGCAATATTTTGATAAACATCTTCTGTAAATGTGAATTAGGAATTTTGACATCAACTTGAGCATACAATAACTGATAACGTGAAATAAAGTCAGTTACTTTTTCATCAACATTTTTTCTACAACACATTAGGTCTGCCATTATCTTTTTAGGAGTCATATGAACTTGGAAGTGACTTATGAATCCATTTTCCATACTAGGAGTAGGAGCTTTAGAGATCCCAAGGTCCACAACAAAAGTGCTATCATGGGAAGCCATGAGTCTAGAACTTCGTCTTACTAAAGTATAATCAATGGGGCACCAAACACTCATACAAGTACCACAAACGATGGGGTGAATGTAAATGAAAGGTAATCTAGAAGTGAAAAATGAATAGAACATAAATTATACTATTTGAAATAGAGAAGTAACTACAAAGAATGAAAACACAAAAAAAGGCTAGAAAATGCCTAAAAATGCAGTCTAAACTGTGTAGGTGGACTGATTCGCCCAAGGTAGCGAATGAATCCCAATATGATTTTTTTTTTTTTTAGAAAATTTAAAGTGATTCTAATGCTTTTTAGATGCCAATTAAGGATGCAAATGTATATTTTCAATTTTTTTCAATGATATGTATTGCAAAAATGAGATCTAAATGAGTCTTTCACTAATGAAAGTTAAGAAACTCTCAGATGCAAAAACAAAATAATACCCTAATTGAATGTTGATAAAAATGAATTCTAGGAGGAAAGATAAAATTGAAATAAAAAATGTAAAGTGTTCAAAATGAAATTTCACCAAAACAAACCATAGATTTTTGGCGCCCTAGATCTTTCTAGCACTTCTAGGGTTTTTCACCTAAAAGGAGAAAGTAGGGTTGAAAGTCTAGCTAGGTTCACTCAAATTATGCAATTTATGATGTTATTTGAACTAAACTAAATGATCTAAGTGCAATTATATGCAATAATTGAATGATTATCTATGCAAAACCTATGATTTATGCAATTTTGGAAAACACAATGATGTTTGCAAACAATGATCTAAGAATGAACAAATGCAAAATAGAATAGAAAAGGGTTGAATTGAAGTGCACCTGGGTAGAAATTGGAAAATTTGGAATCTTTTCAATGTTTTCTAAAATCATAGAAAATCACCAGTGGGACTCATTCGCCACTAATTGTGAATCAATCCTACTTCTGATGAAAACTGTCAGAAACTGGTTTGAGTGTCGGGATCTAGAATCTAACAAAATATAGATTTCCAGCCTTCAGGTGTGACTCATTCACCACTGATGGTGAATTAGTCCTCTCCCAAAATTATGAGAAATGAGGGGACAATTCTGTAGCACCAGATATGAGATTGTCTACTTATCAGGTTGTCGAAGTCAAATTTGTAGAAAAAAGGACAAAATTTCTTCTCCAAGCTCTAAATAAGATGTTGTTGACTTGAAACACTTTCTTGAATTCATGTCCACTTTTAAAATCCTAAATGCTTTTCAAATTTGCATACACAAGTTTGCAAACACACATGCAAAAGGGGGAAAATGGTTAAGGGTTAGGATATAGGGATTTTCCTTGGTCAAATCCCACTTTGGTAATCAAACCCTTAATGAAATAATGAAATGAAGGGGAATGATAAACAAATAACATGAAAAAGCTATCAACTTACCAAACCCTTGTTGAAGAAAATCTAAAGATCTGTCAATGGAAACTCTTGAATGCTTGATTAATGCTTGATTATCATATGCAAAATGCTCAAAATGCAAGTTGAATGCTTAAATGAGTTAGAAGATTGTAGGAGATGTAAATGAGGAGAAAAAAACTTATTTATACATAGTTGTGCCTTAGTAACCCATTGATATCTCATCACAGGCCAATATCAAGTAATTTTGAATATAAACCCAAAATAAAATTTGAAATACTTTGAATTTAGAGTCAAGAGGGACTCATTCACCGCCCATCATGAATGGGTCCCACCTTAGGCTTGAAAGTGGGTGTTAGGAATTAAGTCACATTTAATGTTGTTTATCAGGTTTATATTAAAAAATACACTTAATTAAGCCTTATAAGGGAATAAAGGGGTCAACTAAAGAATAAGGTGTAAATAGTGAAATTATGCCTTGAAAAGCTTGAAATCTTGTTACAAGACTTTACAACACTTCAAAATAGGACTTGGTAAGTGATTTAAAGATGATTTTTAAATGAATTGCAATGAATAGAGTCTAGAAAAGTGTAGAAATGTTTTACAACACTTCACAACACCTTTACAAGATGTCATAATTTGAATTTTAAAGACCTAAATGTGCATGTTCAAGCCATATTACATCAATAAATAAAAAAAATGGACCAAACATTATGACGAAAGGCCTAAAATACCATGAAAATGACAAGGGGCCATTTTTCTATGGCACAAGGTGGACAACATAGGAGAAATAAAGAGGTTGTGACACATCAGGTTCACCAAAATGTGGACATTGATTTTGGGTATCCAAGGGCTCTCTAACTCTCCTAGGGTTTTTCAACTTAAAATGAGAGAAATGGACCCAAAATGTATAATTTCTACACTCAAAATCAATGCAAGGATGGATGAAGTATCGATAAATGCAATAAACTAATAAAACGAATGACTTGATAATGTAATATCTAAGAAAAAAACATGGTGATGTATGCAAAACCACCTAGAAATTAAGGAAAATTTTAACAGAATTTTAATAAACTGAAGGTGTGCACCTGTAGGCTAAAAAAGGATGGAATGAGGGTTTGAAATCCTAAAGAAACTAATGTGGAAGCCAACTGGGACACTTGTGCCAATTTGGGTGACTTAGTCCTAAATTTGGAAAACCTGCTCTAGAACTCGTCTTGGCCAAATGGGTGTCCAAATTTACAAAACCTTTAAGAGACAGGTTCAATGGGACTAATTTTCCACTATTGGAAACTTAGTCCACTTTTGAATTTATGAGAATTTGAAAGTTTAAACAGAAACCCTCAGTCTGCACTTTAGTTGTTGATAGGTGTCTAATTCTAAAACTCTAATTTTTGGGCCTAAAAGTGACTTTATGTTGATATTTTATGTATCCAACAAGGAGATGAATTTAGTAAGTTTAAAACTTATTCTTCAATGATCTCCAAGTATCCAAATTACCTAAATCTTCAAACACACAAATAAAGAAAGATAAATGTTGAATGTTAGGGAATAGGGGTTTGCCTTGGTCATACACCTTTTAGGCAATTAAAACAAAATGAAGACATAAGATGAATCATGAACATGAAATAATGGAATTAGTACCTTTCCATGATGATTGATCTTGAATTGTTGCAACAATGGATGAAGAATATTATTCTTGAATTCCTTAGAAAGCTATATTGATGGCTTGGGGTGCAAAAACCCTAGCTTGCTTGACTTCAAAAAATGCATGAAAGATTTATTTAAGTGTTAAATGTATCCATTTATAGAGAATATTTAAGTGAATGGATAGAATAAGGATAATGATCAAAGATGAATATTAAATTAGAAGATAATTTAATCAAGTGTGGAGGTTAATTAAGAGAAGAAATAAATGTATAGATAAAGGCTTGAGCTGGAAGATAAGATTGGAACATAAAAAAAGGTTGTTGGAGAAAATTAAATAACAAATATTATTTAATTGAGGTGGCCATCATAGGAGAAATAAATAAAATATTAATTTTATTTATATCAAAGGAAAGGTGAGAACAAATTATATAATTGGGGGTATAAAGAAAGGATAAATAATTAAATAAATATAAAATTTATTTAATTATAGAGAGAAAAGGATAATGAATAATTAAATAATTAAAATAATGATTTAATTATAGAATAAGAGGGAAAACCTTACTTTTGAATTAAAATAATATTAGACTTAAATGCTTAATAAGAGTCTACAAAAGTATGAAGAATAAGTAATTCTGATATTTAGGTACTTTGGAGACTTGGAGATCATGGAAGAATAAGTTACAAACTTATTGAAGTCATCTCCCTGTTGGCTAGGTCAAAATATCAACAAAAAGTCACTTTCAAGCCGAAAAATCAGAGTTTTGGAATTAGACATCTATTAAGAAATGAAGTGTAGACCGAGGTTTCTCATTTCCACTTTCAAATTCTTAAAAATTCAGAAGTGGACTAACTCATCAACAGTGGTGACTTAGTCTTGTTGAACCTTTTTTGGAGGTTTGTATAGATTTGGATAACCATTTAGCCAAATTAGCAGTTTTTCTAGATCTGGGACTAAGTCACCCAGATTGGTACAAGTGTCCCTATTGGCTTCTACATCAGGATTTTTAGGATTCCATAACCTCATTTCATCCTTTTTTAGCCTCCAGGTACACACCTTCAGTTTTATCAATTTTTGCTACAATTTACCTTCATTTCTAGGTGTTTTTGCATACATCACTATGTTTTTTAACACTTTGTATTTCTTAGGTATTGCATTAATAAGTCATTCATTTTATAAATTTATTGCATTTAGACATACTCCATCCATCCTTCCATTGATTTTGATTGTATACATTATGCAGTTTGGGTCCATTTATCTCCTTTTAAGGTGAAAACCCTAGAAGAGTTAGAGAAGCCTTGGATACCCAAAATTGATGTCCACATGATGATTTTTGAAGAAACTATGGAGAAATTTTTATTTAAATATATCTATTTTTTCTCTTTGTTCTTTTGGCCCCAAGGTTCTTATCTTTTTAGATTTTATTAGTCACCCAGCCCTATGTTGCACTAGTGCATCATTCTAGAGTTTGTGGGTTACTATTGGCTAAATAGTGCAATGTAGTGGTTGCATGACCTTTTTAAATATTTTACCACCTTTCAAGCCTGAAGCTAGACATATGGCTACCTTGTAGGGATTTTCCACAAGTCGCTCACATTGATTTTGAAGAATGCCCACCAACATGTTGATGGAACCCTCAAAAAAGTTTTCTTGTTCCATCTTAAACCCTTAACACATTTGATTATAGGGTTATAAGCTGAGGGTTTAGGGTTATTTTCGCTATAAGTACTTATAAAGTTCTATTTATCCATTGACTCCCTATTACCCATTCCAAGTTATTTTAATACATCTTTGGTCTTTCATTGTCACCTGGTAACTAATCCTTTAATACTAAGTCTGGACCTTTCTATTTTATTAGGTTGAGTAAAGGATCTTATGGCCTTTACATCTTTTGCTTTTCATGACTTAGAATTTTTTTGAGTCTATTTTTATCTTTGGGATTTCCCTTCTAAGATCAACTTAAGAGCATGTGTTTAAATAATTTCACTTAAGTTCCAATGACCATTATGTTATTATCAACCATCGTTGATTATTTTAGGAGTGCCTATTTTGAATCAACGATGGGTGATGTGGTGATTTTATTATGCTATTGTTTATCAAAAATTGCTACCAGAGCACTTAGATGAAATATGCGATGAGTGTTGTCTTTTGTATTGTTGAAGGATCAGTCATTGCTAATGGTTTTCAAAAATTTCAAATTTGTATTAGCAATGAGTGATGCCTCGGTCTTATGTTCTTGTGTTCTTATCACTCATCACAAATCGTCATTGAAAAGAAAAAATTGAATTAGCGATAAGTGATATCATGTGATATCATGTGATCGCATATATGTTTTGAATGTAATTCTCACATTGGTGATATGTGACAAAGCTTATAAAATTCCTAAATATTTTGTTCGCTAATTTCTTGCAAAATATATGAGGAGAATTAGTGATGAACAAAGGCCTTATGTTATATTGCTCATCGCATATTTATTTCAGAACTTGAATTATAAATTAGGGATAAGAAATGGGTGTCCTCTAAAAATGGTTTTAATTTCACCAATTTCATTTGATCCTATGAGTGATGTAGCATTTGTTCTATGTAGGTGGTACATGTCTAAATTTGGTACCTCCACAATATCATCCCTTGCTGATAGAATCCTTGATGCAAATTTTGAATCAACGATGCACGATGAAGAGATGAATGTGACCAAAGGTTAGAGCACTAGACCAGGGGATGAAGATTATTGTGAGGATGTCTACATCGCTAATAGAGCTGGGAAATGATAAAGTAAATTAGCAATAAGAAATGATTATTACTTGGAATAGGAAATGTGGTGAAATCTTGAGTATTTAGCATAAAACATAAAGGAAAGCAGCAAGAGGATTGAGGAACCATTGATAAAGTTTTCAAGCAAGGTGATCCAATGGACTGAAAGTCACCCCATGAATAAATTTAATGCTAATTGCAACATAAGATTTGGGGAAGATCGACAATGAAGAGATGAAGCATATAAAGAAAGTTTCCCTCTAAGAAAAACTCATCTTGCGTACTTTGCCAATATTAATGAAAGCACATATTAAGTTGGTGATACATGTTGATTGAAAAATTGCAACACTTGAGCTGGCATTGACACTTTCTATGAACAAGTTTCTAAAAGCATAAAAAATGAGGCTCAAATCACCATGGATGAAGTTTTATTTTTTTAAAAAAGAAACTATCTTTATTTAAAACTAAGTTGTTAAGTTATCAACTCGCTCATGTGAAGAATTCTTAGATCATTAATTTTGCATGTTTCAAATTTCTTATTTAATGAAAATTTTCTATTATTATTTTTCATCAAAATTAATTTTGCACTAAATAAGAGGAGTGGGTTAGTAGGGAGGTGTTTGAATATAAAATTTTCTAGAATTGGGGTCTTGTCCTAGTTAATTAGGTCTGCCATGGTGGTTCACAAACATGAGAAGTTGAGTTTATTTGAGTCTGAAGAAAATTCTCTTAAGGATGAAAGTGGAATGCAAGGAGCTATTGGTATGACAAAAGATAGAATAGGATTTGGGAAATTCAAGGAGTATAGTAACAAGGAAAATTACCATCCATCAAACTAGATAATTTTAGAAGAATTAGTCACACAAAAAGAAAAGAAGGCAAGGAGGGAGAGTGAGCATTGTAAGGATTATCCGAAGTGATGTAATTCTCCATTTGAAGTTTCTAATAACCCTTCAAGTAGTAAGGATGACACTGATCTAGAGGGTGATTATTACTACCTCTCCCTAGTAATATCAAGGAATTTGACAAGGAGGTGGTGATAGTTTCTCTAGTCCCACCATGAGAAATATGTGGGTGAGCATACTCTAAGGTCAATGACTCATAGTGATAACTATTCCCTTTCTTTTTATGAAACCATTCCCTTCCAATTAGGATTGTCCTATTCATCACTCATGTGATTTCTTGTTTCTAGTGTTGAGGTGGAATGTTTTCAAGCTAGTATGTAGGAGAAGTGCCAGACTAGTTAAACTTGGTTGCGTGTGTGTTGTTTCTACTCTTCCATTTTCCTTAGATGATTTCATGTAACAAACTAAGAAGATCTTGAATTCTAGTGCAAATTAAATGAAATGTAAATGTAATTAATCCTAACACTTATTGCTCCCTTATTCTATCAAAGGGATTTCAAGGCTTATTACAGATGCCAAATTTTGAATTCTTAATAGGGTTCTAGGTAAAAACTAAGTTTAGGAAAGGGAATTATAATAGAATGCTAGAAATAGATCAATAGTCTGTCTTGGAAATGAGATCATGTATGTAGTGATCTTAAATAGGTTTTATAGAAATTACTTACATAAAAAAAAATATTAGTCTAGAAACAAACTCTCCTATGTATGTTCATCATGAGTTATGAATGAGAAATGGTAATGGTGTTATCATTTATCTTCAAATATTTCTTTTGAATGTATTACTCTATTTTCAACTTTAATTCAAGGAGTTAATTAAAATGCTTGAATAGGGTTATAAACTTTATAAGGAATGGCTTAGGATTTCGAAGAAGTAAATTTTTCCTGGATAGTGAGTTTTCATAAATGCAAAGCAATATGAAGATAGTCCATTTCTTCCTTAAATGAGTAATTTGTAAATTACTGATCCTTGTATACTTGACTCTGTTGCTCCAATTGATGAGAAAATGGTCATTTCATTAGAAAATCTTGCATAAAATGAATAGATAGTGTTCCTATCTCTAGAATTAAGATGAGGCAATATTCAATTAAAAATATTTCAAAGGATAGTATAGGTGGAATTATCCCTAATTCCTATCAAATAACTAGTCACTCACTTGAAAATCCACCAAATATTTAGTGAGATGAACTTTATTTGCAGTAAGTAGGAATCAATATATGTATAAATGTGTTAGTAGTCGAATATAGTTTTTGGAAACACAATTGGGATCACCCTCCTAGATTTCACAAAGCCTAAAGTGAAGGAGTACACAATAAAATCCTATGCTCCTTGTGTTGGCCACTTACCTAGTAGTTCTTCATCATAGGAATTGTCTACTTCTTAAAGAATTGATTGGTTCTGCTAGAAAAATCACCAAAAATAATGGTGACTCCACTAGGGACACTTTGAATCCCTAGTTGTAGACTATCAGAGTTAAGAAATTGGTGAATTTGAACATCTAGTTCAAATATTGAGGAAATTTTTAGACCCAATTTTTTTTTTGTTGAACAAGTTTCAAAAAGTATATGTGTGACTCTACTATGGGAGAGAACTCAAAAAGGTATTCATTTTTGAAGGAGCTTTATATTGCTTGAAGTTCATTCCTCTATGAAGAGATGTGGAAACTTTGTCAAAAGAACCTAATGAAGATGTGAAGAACATTTCAGATTGATAAGGATTTCCAATCAAAAATAAAAACTCGTAGTAGTTTCACATATCCAGGTATTCCTCAGTTTTTTGTTTTTATATAAAAACCATACTTGTAAGACTAGAAAATTTGGTTCCCTATTAAGTGATTGAGAACTAAAGAAGGGAATATTAGTGATGGGCTTGCGTACTTTTCTATTACTAGATTGTAATATTTATTGTGAAGAGATGTATGCAATATTTTAAAAGAAATACATTTAGAAAGATTTTAAGAAAGTAAAATGTTCATTATAAGAGCTTAATATTATGTTGTAAAAGAGGTTTCAATTTCCCTGTGTAATTGCATGATAAGAAAAGGCAAGAAGAACTATAAGAAAAGGTGAATTAATATATATGGTTCTTGGTGCAACCATGGTTTGTAATCAACCCTTGTCATGCAATAAAAGAAGTTTCAGCACCAAGTAGGAACCTATAGGAGTTCAATAATCTAATTGATGATTATGAGATAGATCACGAGAATGTAATCATGTGGTTGTTTGTTTAGTCTCTAAAAGGAGATACTAGAGATTGGTTCTCTAATTTACCTACATGCTCTATCTGTTCTTGGAGTGCGTTCAAATCAATGTTCATGGAGCAGTTTGGTGAAAGAATCAATGCTAGTTATTTACTTAATAAATTTATGAACATTGAGAAAGAGGAGGATGAGCTAGTCCTATCATTTAACTAAAGATTTGCTAAAACATTAAGGGACATTCATGTTGTTTTTGAACTAAGTGATGTAGTATGTTTTGTTGTTTATTTGGGATATTTTGATAATAATATGAGTTATCTACTAAGAGATAAGGATCCCAAAACTTTGTATTAAGCATATGGGATAGCTATGACCATTGAAAACAACCTAAATTATGGAATACATAAGGATCATTTGAATTCAAGTGTTTACTACCATAGAACACCAAATGTTGATAAAGGGTACATTTACACCCCTATTGTTCAAGCTTACACAACATTCTGTAATACTGATCTCATAAAGCCCCAAACACATCATCAAGAAACCATCATGTTTTCAACTTACAATGATAATAACTTGGTTGCTTTATGTGAGTTGAGTAGTGAGATGTCACAGAAAGAGGATGAGAACAAGTTAAATGATGAAAATATAGATGAAGCAAATAAAAGGTGTGGTTTAAGTACTATTGAAAAATCCACTACCTATGCTCTTATGGATGAGGTAAGACTAAGCATTAAATTTGATAATTTTTAACACAAGTGCAATATTGATGAGTCTTCTTGATGTAGTAATAATGATGGCATAGGGTATGGAAATTTTTTGTTGATTGTGATTATTCTCATGGAGTAGAGATGGAATCATTTGTTGTAGATAAGAAATTTGATGATAATGATGTAAGTACATTTGAAAATGCATATATTTGTTCTTTTAGTGATTACTGTGATTTTGGATGTAGTAATGACTTGAAGGAATTAGACCTCCATAAGGAGAAAGTTAAAGCTCTTATGTCAAGAATGAATGTAATAGAAAATCCATTATTTGATGAGACTCCATCTTAACTAGAAATGAGAAATGATCCTTATTGGTGCAAAGATAATCCGCTCTTTGTTGAGGATTCTGATGATGCATCTGGAATAGAGTTAGACTTTGACCTTAAGAAAAAAAAGCAACACATTGATGAAATCTTTGGAGGTATTACTTATGAATGTTTTACATTTGATGCAAATGTTGTAGATAGGGATATGTATCATGATGCCAACTACATGAAACAATACAAATACTTTTAGTTTTCAATTCAAGTGATATATATTTTTATAAGACATGACAAAGAGTTAAATAACAAGGAATGCTATTTTCAGTATGAACATGTTCTATGTTTTAAAAATAACACGTGTCATGTAATAATAAAGTTCATTAGCTTATACCTAATTTTATAACACAAAATTATAGGGATTACACAGGCAATGTTATAATCAAAAGGGTTGTGAGAGATGTTGAGAACAAAAATTGTGATAAGGAAAACTCTAACTTGTTTAAAAAAGGCCTAACATTTTTTTTCACAGGATTAAAATTGCTCTTACTTTAGAGGTACAACAAGGGAAAATGTGAATGGAAAGACAATAGTTCTTTTAGGAGGCTAGTTTTGGATAGAGGCAGAAACTCACCTATGGTTTTTGTGGCCTAGGGCAACCAATCAAGAGATAAAGTCTAGTTAAGTTGAAAGGTGCATACTACAATTTGCATCTCTGGGGAATCTTCACATTTTTATTGGGTGGAGATTTGGCCCCCATTTTCAGTTCCTTTTAGGCCTGTGTATATCTTGTACATATGTTGTTTCTTTGATTTTTTTCTTGTGCCTGGTCTGATTCACCTGAAATTCTAGAATCTCACTATGCCTACAAGAGGCATGTGTACCCAGTCAAAGCCACTAATTGAACCCTCAAAAAAGTTTCCTTGTTCCATATTAAACCATTATTGCATTTGAGTATAGGGTTACTAGTTGAGGGTTTAGGGCTCTTTTTGTTATAAGTGCTTACAGGGTTCTATTTAGCCATTAACTCCCTATTACCTGTTGCTAGTTATTTTAATACATCTTTGGTCTTTCATTGTCACCTGGTAACTGACCCTTCAAGCCTAAGTCCAAAAATTTCTATTTTATAAGGTTGAGTAAAGGATCTTGTGGCCTTTACATCCTTTTCTTTTTGTGACTTAGAATTTTTTCAAGTCTATTATTAGCCTAGGTAGGAAATCCCCTTCATTAAGAACAACTTAAGAGCACGTGTTTAAAGGATTTCACTTAAGTTCCAAAAACCATTGTGTTCTTATCGCTCATCACTGATTATTTCAAGAGTGCCTATTTTGAATCAATGATGGGTGATGCAGTGATATTGTTATGCTATCACTTATCACAAATTGCTTCCAGAGTGCTTAGATCAAATATGTGATGAGCGGTGTCTTTTGTATTGTTGAAGGATCACTCATCTCTAATGGTATTAAAAGTTTTAAAATTTTTATTAGCGATGATCGATGCCTCAGTCTTATGTTCCTGTGTTCTTATTGCTCATCGTAGATCGTCATTGAAAAGATAAATTTGAATTAGTGATAAGCAATATAATGTGATATCATACGATCATATATATGTTTTGTAATTCTCAAATTAACGATATGTGATGAACTTTATAAAAGTTGTAAATATTCTTGTCGCTAATTGCTTTCAAAATCTATGAGGATAATTAGCATTAAATGAAGGCCTTACATTATATCGCTCATCATGGATTTATTTCAAAACTTGAGTTCTAAATTAGCGATAAGCACTGGGTGTAATCTTAAAAGGGTTTTTCTTTCACCAATTTAATATGATCCTATGAGTGATGTGCCATTTGTTTTATGTAGGCTCTACAAGTTTAAATTTGGTGCCTCCACAACATCTTCCCTCACTGATAGAAGCCTTGGTACAAATTTTTAATTAGTGATGCATGATAAAGGGATGAATGTGACCAAAGGTCTGAGCACTAGACAAGGGGATGAAGATTATTGTGAGGATGTCTACATCATTGATGGAACTAGGAAATGATAAAGTAAATAAGCAAAAAGAGATGATTATTACATGGAACAGGTAACATGGTGAAATACCAAGGATTTAGCATAAATAAAAAAATAAAACAACAAGAGGATTGAGGAACCATTGATAAAGTTTCAAAGAAAGGTGATCCAATGGACTGAAAGTCATTGCATGAATAAATTCATTGCTAATTGCACCCTAATATTTGGGGAAGATTGACAATGAAGCGATGAAGCGTATAAAGAAAGTTTCCCTCTAATAAAAATTGGTCTTGTGTATTGCACAAATATTAGTGCAAGCACAAATTAGGTTGGCAATACATGCTAACGGATAGATCGCAAAACTTGAGTTCATATTGTTGTTTTATGTGAAAAAGTTGCTAAAAGCATAAAAAATGAGGCTCAAATCACAATGGATGAAGTTTAAAATGTTTTAAAAGCAATGGCATAGATTTAAAACTGAGTTGTTAAGTTATCAACTCGCTCATGTGAAGAATTGTGATATCATTAATTCTACATGTTTCAAATTCCCTATTTAATGAAAATTGTCTATTACTCTTTCTCTTCAAAATTCAATTTGCACTAAATAAGAGGCATGGGCTAGTAGGGAGGTATGTGAGTATAAAATTTTATGGAATTCAGATCTTGTCCTAGTTACTTAGGTCTACCATGGTGGTTCATGAACCTGAGAAGCTGAGTTTATTTGAGTCTGAGGAAAATGCTCTTAAGGATGAAAGTTAAATTCAAGGAGCTCCTAGTATATCAAAAGGAAGAATAGGATTTGGGAAATTCAAGGAGTATAGGAACAAGGAAAATTACCATCCATGGGAGTAGATAGTTTCAAAAGAATTAGTCAAACACAAAGAAAAGAGGATGGTCAAATATGAAAAGGAGGAAAGGAGGGAGAGTGAGCACTATAAGGCTTATCCAAAGGGATGCAATTCTCCATGTGAAGTTTGTAATAAACCTTTAGGCAGTTTGGGTGACATTGATCTAGAGGGTGATTATTACCCCCTCTCCCTAGTACTACCAAGGAATTATGACAAGGAAGTGGTGAAAGTTTCTCTAGTCCCACCATGAGCAAAATGTTGACGAGTATCCTATGAGGTCAATGACTCAGAGTGGTAACTATGCCCTATTTTTGTTTTTGATGAAATCATTCCTTTTCACTTAGGATTATACTATTCAACACTCATGTGATATCTTGTTTCTAGTGCTGAGGTGAAATTTTTTCAGGATGGTATGTAGGAGAAGTGCTAGACTAGTTAACCTTGGCAGCACATGTGTTGTTTCCGAACAATATATATTTTTTTGCTCGAGCTTCTATTTGAGAATATTCTTTTCTCAACAAGGATGAAGATTCAACATGGTTACAAAAAACTCAAACTATTAAGGAGCTGGTGTGTCTTCATTTAGGGAATATGGCATGTAGTATTTTACTCTTCCATTTTCCTTAGGTGATTGCATGTAACAAACTAAGAACATCTCTAATTCTAGTGCAAATGAAATGAAATGTAAATGTAATTAAGCCCAACGCTTATTACTCCCTTATTCTATAAAAGGGATTTCAAGACTTATTAGAAAGATCAAATTTTGAAGTCTTAATAGGGTTATAGGTAAAAACTAAGTTTAGGAAAGGCATTTAGAATAGAATGCTAGAAATAAATCTGTAGTTAGTCTTGGACATGAGATCATGTATGTAGTGATCTTAAATAAGTTTGATAGAAATTACTTACATTAGAACAAATATTAGTCTAGAAAAAAATAGTCTCCTATGTATGTTCCTCATGACTTATGAATGATAAATGCTAATGGTGTTATCATTTGTCTTCAAATATTTCATTTGAATGTATTACTCTATATTTGGCTTTAATTCAAGGAGTTAATTAAAATTATTGAATAGGGTTATAAAATTTATATGGAATGGCTTAGGATTTATAAGAAGTAAATGTTTCTTGCACAATGTATTTTCATAAATGCAAGAAATATGAAGATATTTTGTTTCTTCCTTAAATGAGTAATTTGTAAATTACTAATCCTTGTATACTTGACTTTGTTGCTCCAATTGATGAGACACTGGTCATTTCATAAGAAAATCTTGCATAAAATGAAAAAATAGTGTTCCTAGTCCTAAACTTAAGATAAGGAAATATTCAATTAAAAATATTTCAAAGGATAGTATAGGTGGAATTATCCCCAATTCCTAGCAAATAACTAGTTGCTCACTTGAAAATCCACCAAATCTTTAGTGAAATGAACTTTATTTATAGTATATAGGAATAAATTTGTGTATGAATGTGTTACTAATTGAATACAGTGTCTGAAAACAAAATTGGGATCACCATCCCAAGTTTCACAAAGCCTAAAGTGATGGAGTACGGACGATAAAATCCTATGCTTGTTGTGTTGGCCACTAACCTAATAGTTCTTCATCATAGGAGTTGGCTACTTCTTAAAGAATTTTTTTGGTTCCACTAGAAAAATCACCAACACATGCCACATCACCCATCTATCAATGGGCGGGGTCTCTTCATTGTTGGGAGCATTGTCTTTGTGAATGCTGCTAGGTATTGGGGTGTTTTTTCTCCTTCAATCATATCAGGCTAGCTTCCATTTAACAATGTCATTACTACTTGTAGCCGATAGGATTAGATTTTATCATGAATTTACAACATGGTATCTTCCTCTGATAGGGAAATATTCATGAAGATATTGTGGCATCTAGTTTATCGAGTTGTTTCACCCATCTCCATTATTTAAGCAACTTAGTTTTTATTACTCATGATTTTCATGATCAGATTTGATCTTTGATTGGATTCTTAAGTTGTATTTTGATACCACCTATTAGGGTTTTTGTTTTAGTAGTGGAGAGTGTTCTATGCTTGTATGATTCTCTTTATCTATTTAAGGTAATTTCCATTATCCTCTCCATAAATACAGAGATACATATATAAAGTAGGGGTGTAGAAGATTTCTTACAAGACTCTCATTGCTTTGTAGTAATTTTGTAATCAATTTCAAGATAATTATCAAAAAAATTTATTTGACCTTAGAATTTTTGTATTTTTCTATAAGATCAAGCAATAGAAGAAGAAAAATTGTATTAGATTGTGCACATGTAGCCTTTGTTCTAAATTTTATTCTCTATTCATGTATTCTAAATGCTCAGTGTCACTTTATTTTTAGATATAGTCTCGATAATTGGTTCTTAGTTCTAGCTTATATGTTCTTCTAACTTAGACTCGTAGGAATTGAACCATGTTATGATACTCTTTCATTTCATATTGAAATTATGTTAGATCTCATATTATGCTATTGGGTCAGAATAGTTCTATAAGGGTTTGAAATATCTTATTTAAACTTGGGTTACTTATATTTTGTTGAACCTTAATTAGTGCTTCCCATAGGAGTATTTCAATGACTTATTTTTGCTTGTATAAGCCTTAGTTTCTCATTCTCCTTTAAACAATGAAGGGTATATGGCGTTCTATGTTCATTTTATTAGAATTAGGAACTTTTTGGGGTTTTGAAATGTTATAAAACCTTTCTATGCATCAACTTAGTTAAGTATTATTCCAACGTTTCCTTCTCCCTATCCCTAAACACAAAGGAAAATTCAACTTCTTTAAAAATCTTGGAGGTTATTCAATAAAGCACAAGAAGGCCCCCCATTCACCAAATTTTGCATAAAGCTATTTGGAGAAGTTCAAGCTTTCATGATCAATAGTTCTTTTTCTTAGCATATGCCTAATGTGACTATGATCTTTCACAACATCTGATTGTTGGAAGAAGGAGAAGAAGGAGATTGTTGGAAGCCTTGAAATATTGGCAATATGGGCATGAATTGCATACTATTTCTTGATCCAATATTCTCAATTATGTCAACATTGTATGATCAACTTAGTATGATTTATAAGTGCTACTAAAGACATGTGTATAGAATAAGTCTATTTGATAAATATGGTTGTATAGGAAATTAGCCTTGAGTACTTCTACTATTTTTTTTCTAATTTAGTGTGTCAATGTTTGGGTTCACACTCCACTACACTACGTGATATCACTCTATGCTTTCAACCATAGTTTGAAGTCTATTAGATTCAAAGAAAATCAAGATTTTTTTATGTTCTGTGAAATATGCTAGAAGTTATGTATGAAAATTTTTAGCTTTATGTATCATAGTCATTTCTTTGTTTAATATATTAGTGTGGGATATTTTGCATTTCCTTGAAAGGAATTATATTATGATGCAGTTCTAAAGCTAGAATCGCTAATTTTAACTAAGTGTGAATTTGAAGAAAGATCAAGTCTTGAAGTCGCTTATATGAAGAACTGTATGTATGATTGAAATTTTTATGATTAGGTCTAATTCCTATCTGACCTAATATACGATATGTGTTGTGAAGATTAAATATACATTGCAGATGGTTTTAGGATCCTCTTTTAGGTTCATTCCAACCTAAATTAAGTATAACACATTTGATTTAAGCGTGAGGATGGTTGTTGAATCATGTGTAGAGCCAACATAGCTATTTTTGAATTTTTTTTTACATCTAATTAGGTTGAGCTAATTGATGTATGCAAATGTAATTGGGTATCTATATGTGAGAACTTTTTGAGTTGTAAGAGGGATGAGAAGGAATAAGTGGAAAATAAGGTGCAAACTATCTCATATGATGTGAACATGCAAATTCAGAGGTGAGACATTAGAATAAGGACAAAATTATTGAGCAACTAGGAAGGAAAGTAGTACTTTGTATGTAAAGCTTCAAAGGACATAAAATTTAGCACAAGGAAGGTGTACTTTTATTAGCTCACTTTTTGGCTATTTAGCCATCTCTGTTTTGTATGTAATTCTAGATATGAGCCCTTTTAAGGATAGTGTGTCTTGGAAATAAGCTCCTATAATATACTATAGGGTATGTGCAGGATCATGATGGGCCAAAAAGTGGCAATATGATGGGTATGCAGCTGATGACTTTTTCTTAACCCAAAATTGATGAAACGAAAAAGGGTTTGTAAAGGAGATTCTTAGTTTTCCACCAATATGTATTATGCCTTACTATGAATTTAATAAGTAATTATTATTTATTTTCTACTTGAATTACGACTAAAGTCTTGATTGATAGGCTGATTGAAAAATATCTATAGCTTTCAAACAGTGTCACATTTTTTGAATCCAAAACATGCATCACATTCTATGCTTTGCATAATATAGGATTAAAAAAAAGAAAAAATGAATTTCATAAATTTTTGACTAAGTTAAGGTGGTCAAACATACGATTTTTTATATTTTTTAAAAGTTGTAATAAAAAATCATAATTAATTATTTACTTGGAAAAAAATTACAAAAAAATATGCATCACATCACGACATGAGTCCTCTACTTATATCTAAAATTTTATAAAAAAATTTATCATCTTATTGTGGTTAAGGTGGTCAGACAGACACCTACTTTTTAGTTTTTCCTTGAAATTTAAGTACTATTGCATTGAAATTTCAAATTTTGACCAAATAGATTTAAAAACCTAGTAGTTTAGAAACTACATTAAATTTTCTATAAATTCTATTGTTACATATTTTTGAAATAATATAGATATCTTATTCAAATTTTTATGTCAAATTGCCTAATTCTGATTTTTTTGAATTTTTTGCCACTAAAGGGCCTGTTTTTTCCATGATGATCCTGCACATACCCTATATTTAGATATGGGTATGTACAAGATCATGATGGGCCAAAAAGTGGCAATATGATGGGTATGTGGCTGGCAATTTTTTTTTACCCAAAATTGATGAAACAAAAAGGGTTTTTAAAGGAGATTCTTAGCTTTTCACCAATATAAATAATGCTTTAATTTGGATTTAATAAGTAATTATTATTTATTTTCTATTAAAATTATGACTAAAGTCCTGATTGATAGAATGATTGAAAAACATCTATAGCTTTCAAACGATATCATATTTTTTGAATCCAAAACATGTGTCACATTCTATACTTCGCATACTATAGGATTAAAAAAAAGAAAAATTGAATTTCATGAAGTTTTGACCAAGTTAAGGTGGCAAGACATATGAGTTTTTTATATTTTTTAAAAGTTGTAATAAAAAATTCATAATTAATTATTTATTTGGAAAAAAATTGCAAAAAATATGCATCACATTAGGACATGAGTCCTCTACTTATATCTAAAATATTATAAAAAAATATTATCATTTTATTATGGTTGGTGTGGTCTGAAAGACACACACTTCTTATTTTTTCTCTAAAATTTAAGTACTACTACATTGAAATTTGAAAATTTCACCAAAAAAGATTTCTATTTTTTTTAAACAAACCTAGTAGTTTAGAAAGTACATTCAATTTTCTACAGATTCTATTCTTACATATTTTTGAAATAATACAGATAATTTATTCAAATTTTTACGTCAAGTTGTCTAACTCTGATTTTTTTTTTTTTTGCCACTTAAGGGCCTATTTTTTCCATGATGATCCTACACATACCCATATAATATATTGAGAGCTAATCCTCACTGTGGTTTTTCCATTTTTGTGTTTTCCACATGGAAATCTTGGTGTTCATTTGTTATGTGACTTTGTGTATGATTTTGTGTTGTAGAAAAAATGACCCTTTGCTTGACATGGGATTAACTCATGATAACTTGGACTTAATGAGGCTTTAATTCAGCTGTTGTGGGGAATTTTATGCATCCAAACTAGGTCTTAGACCTTTTCAAGTTAAATAAAATGCATTTAACATCTTGTAAAGGTGTTGTAAAGTCTTGTAATGGACTTTCACACTTTTCTAGACTTAATTAACTTATTTATTCCTAATTCAACATTATAAAATGTGAGTAAATGATAATGATCACAATCAATAAGACATTATATCAATAGATCTAAACAAATATAAATCTAATTTAAGCAAAGAATCTACTGAAAGTGTCATATTGCTCTCTATCTCCAAAGATTTATTAAATCATTGGGCTCTCAGATTTTGATTGCACTGTGACTATTAAAAATGCCAATCTGGAGAATGAGAATGATAATATATATGATTGCTATATGATGTACAAGCTATGATATTGATTACTAATAATGAAAGCTATATGTCATGATATGATAATAAAAACTATATTAAGAGGCAGTTTATGATGGAAGTCATGATTATAAACTAAATGATATGCTATTTTCTATTACTATTGCTATTTGTAAAATGCTTGATTGCTCAATTGATATTTATCCAGTAAGTTTGCACTAGATTGGGATCCTTTTTCCTGTAGACAGAGGCTATATTTATAGATCCCCAGTAGCACATTTGTGAAGGGGTAGCAAAGCAAAGGTCTAGATTTGATCTAAAGGATTGAATGGTGAAAGAGGAAGAAGCCTGAGATGATTATATAGATTATTCCTCCCCACAAAAACACTTAGCTAGAAGATAGGAAGAATCAATGGAATACAATTAAGAGGTTTTCCTGCAAATTTGTCTTGAATTTGTCTCCAAATTTTCCTCTGAAGGTTGAGATGAATTAAATTAGATATTTCATATCTAATTTGGTAGGTAGATATGATTAGCTAGAAAAGCATACTTAAATTGAATATTTAGATTTATTCAATGCAGGAAAAGAAGATATTTAATTTAATCAAACAAACTATAGAAGTCTATGTTTATTATATAAATATGGAAGAAATATGATAATTAAATAAAACAAAGTATTAAATTCATTTATTTAATAAAGATGAAATAATATGACAAAGATGGAAGAATTAGAAATGAACTATATAAATTAAATTATCCAGATCATTTTTAGGTGTATACATTTTTCCCCTCTTTGAAGTGATGTGTTAACACATTGTTTCAAAGAATTTTTTTATGTTGCTTCAAGTATTGATGAAATTTTTTTGATATGCCCCAAATGTTGATTTTTCTAAGATGATGAATATATGCCCACTTGGGAGATAAATCGATGAATTGTTAATTTTCTATATATTTTTTTAAAAAAAATCCAATTTATTTTATGATTTTTGTGATGATTTGACGATGTTATGAAGATTTGATGAAGCAGCAATTTATCTCCCGACAAATATTTGTGAAAAATGCCCCTATGATGAAATTTGAATTAATCCCCTTTGAAAAGAAATTAAATAAATCCCACCAAAATCCCTTTAATCACTCTATTAAAAAGCTAAAAAGGTTTATTTTGAATACATTTGTGCATGTTGAGTTTTCAAATTTGAGAGAGTAATTTGGAGCCTAATTGGAGCTAAAATCTCAATCCCCTACCACACTCATGATTTTGAGCACGTGCATCAACACAAACACCTGGCCACCTATGGACCTCTGGTATGTACCCTACAAACCTCTTCATGTTTTGTGCATTTCAATTTTCCACACCTTTTATTCATTTGAATTAGGTTTTGTGATGTTTTAGTTACTTTTAGCACATACATAGGCCATAGTAGCGTATCCACCAAAATAGTGCATAGGTTATCTATTTTAGCATGCTAATAGGTTAGATTAGCACATCAATGTTTTAGCGCATAAAATAGATAGGTTCTCACATACGTAGAATATATTAGCGCATTGAACGGTATAGTGCATTAGCCACCTGAAATAGTGCATAGATTCCCCAAATTAGTGCATAGACAAAATTAGCACAATGACTACATATTTTGGTGCATTGATGAGTTTAAATGGTACATTTAATTTTTTGGTGAATCGAAACCCTATTTTAGTGCATCTAAGTCAAAATCATGAATTTTGTCAAATTTTTCCTTCATTTTGATCATTTTTTATCACATCAGCCATTTAGTTGATGTTGATTGATGTTCCTAATAGATTAGATGATGGTCAACCTCATCATAAGTGAGATTTGATGATCGATTGATGATAATTAACCTCATGATAGGCGAGGAATAATTATAGTTTTATTGATAAACCTCATGATAGGTGAGATACAAAGATTGTTTGATGATCTACCTCATGATAGGTGAGGTTCAATGCTAATTTCTCATGAGATTTTAGTGAAGTCTCACCAAATTTGATTAGATTTGATAGACTAGTTGATGTTTTGATGATTTGACAAATATTATTGACTTTTAGTATTTTGTGATGATAGGAGTCATTGATGAACTTACAGATTCGAGAGAAATTTCCAAGGAAATTCAATATGATATTGTAGCTAGTGCAGCTTGAGATAAAAATTATCTCGCAATATGGGTTGTCTTCTCTTTTATCTATACCCTAGATTAGGATTAATTGGGGTCTCTTGAGAGCCCTTGCATAGAGATGGGATAGTGAGAAAATTACTTTCCACCTTCCAGCCGGTGAGATGACAGTGACTTCTGAGGATGTATGGTGGATTTTGAGGATACTTGTTGTTGGGGAGGTTGTAGTTTATGATTTTTCAGAGTAGGGCAGAACTAATGGTTTGCACCTATTTTTTCAAGATGATGCAATTTGTGGTTATGATATCCCATGGAAAGTGATGGTGGATGCCTATGCTACCTTTCCATTGGTATTTTTTGGTTTCATTAGAGGGTTCCTTTGTCCTGATCATAGGTCAAAGGAACTTTTTGTTGGGTGGGGCCACATTTTGGAGAGCATGATTTTCCATGGTAATAGATATGCATGGGGTATGTGTATGTTAGCTCAACTTTACCATGATTTTCATCATGTGGTCTACCTTTTAGGTCACAATTTGTCTTATGGGATTACATTAGTTCAGGTGTGGGCATGGGAACATATAGCTATTATGCATCCAGTGATGTTTCGACAACAACCTACCATGAGGTCGTATGTTCACATATACACAGGTTGACTTACTCAGCCTAGAGTGGGTAAGTTTGAGCATTGGAAGAGAGTCTTGGATGATGTAGAGGTTGTTACATGGTGACCCTATCTAGATTGTGAGCACTGGGATGATGATGATACAACTATGCCATACATCTGTCAGTCTAATTTTTTGATTGGTAGGACTCATTTTGTTATAGAGATATTTTTATGTAGGAAGGTACTCAAACAGTATGGCATAGTACAAAACATGCCCTAGGGTGTTGCACATTACACCTAACATCAGATAGATTCTACTAATTGGGGACCTAACCTATCATATAATACTATAGTTTAGGAGTACCTAGGTGTATAGCCCTTTGTGTCAGAGATTTATCCTAAGATTATTGAGGCACCTATCACAACAGATTATGTAGAGTACTTGGCCCTAGATTCTTTTGCATGGATCTTCGTTCCTGATGAGCCATTGCCACTACCTAGTGAGGAGGAGATTTTTGTTGCACATGGTCACTGATGGAGGAGAGAGGAGGGTGGTGAGGAGGAGGAGAATGTGGAGAGTAGTGGTGAGGAGGATAGTTCTAGTGATGATGGGGGAGATGGAGATGGTGGAGAAGGGGGTGGAGGTGGTGGAGGAGATGGTGGTGGAGGAGGTGGATTAGGTGGAGTGAGTGGTTCAGGTGGAGTAGGTCCAACATTGGATGTCAAAGACTTCATGGTGCCTTGTAAGATGAAATCACTAATAGCTCTTATAGAGAAATGTGTGCATATTGGGGTACCTTCCTAGCATCAACAAACTTAGATTATGAGTTTAATGGTGTAGGTACAGAAATTATAGGGTTAGCTGATTCAGGATTAGGGGTTATTAGTACAGACATAGACATAGATGTAGTCTTAGGCATAGGCTTACACCCAAACTCTTTCATAGGTGCAATCACAGTTGGCAACTACCCAAGCACAAATAGCCTCTTTGATAGTCGAGAGAGATGTAGCTAGACATGCTATAGATCAAGAACAACTAATAGCTAAGAGATTACGAGAGTAGCTGATGGTACCTCTATGGCCTATTATATGAGAGAGGTTCTCCGTGTTGGTAGAGAGGTTGAGTATTACAAGGGCCAATACTATGATGCAGTTCCCTCTGAGCAGAGAGTCAATTATGCTCTATCTTGATCAAGCAAGACTCATTCCAAGACTATTAGCATGGTGTGACACAACCTCTACAAAGAGATCCGAGAGATATTGGTACATCTGGTGGGGGAGGCACTGGTCTAGAGATGCCTGCACCATCTAGAGATAGAACTACATAGCTCCTTGATTGGGTTCCATGATATATTTGAGACATGATATGTAGTCCAATTTTTTTATTCATAGCCATTTTTTATTTTGTATCTCTTTTCATTTCAGACATCATTGTATACTTGGTATTTATGATTTTTGAGATTTATATGATACGTGGTAGATTGATCAATCTATATGTGTTCTATATGGTTCTATGATGGATGCATTTAATTTCCTATTCTATATGCTTTCTGATGATTTATGTGATGATGTTATGGATGAAATTTATGATCCTAATGACATGCTTATGATTTTATGATGTTTTATTTATGATGTTAAATGTGATTATTCTTAAATGATGGTGTATGGAATGCACGGTGAAAATGGGATATGATTATGCAACTATATGTATGATTTTGAATACGTTGTTTCTATGATATTTGACATAATGAGGAAAATGGAATATAATGCACTATATTTTTTATATTTCAAATGCAAATATATGATGCAATGAATGGATGACTGAATGATCATAATATGATGATACTTTGAAATTTTAATGTATTATATGATAATGTTAATGAAAATGCAATTATGTAGATGATTTGTTTTTATATTTTTCTTACGTAATTTAGATGATGTGATGATTTGATGCATAAATGAAAAATGTGATATATGATGGAATGTATGAATGATTTAAATGATATAATAATGCATTCTAATGTATATAATGGAAATTATTATGTAAGTAAATGATTATGCTGATGTTTTTGTTAATGTAAAGTATACTCAATTCATTAATGAGAAAATATAACATTGTTTTCAAACATTCACCAGTTTTTGTAACAAAATACTCTACATGTGCAAAACTAACATGAATGCAATCTAATTTTACCATGCAAATCTATATGCAAGCATTGCACCTTAACAACCCATTTATCATGATTTTTATAATCATTGAGCTTTTAAAATGTTGAAAGTGAGTACAACCATCCATGATATGAGTTAGACCATGATGACTTGAGTACTACTTTCATGAATTTTGATATTGCAAGTTAACACAGGAAGATAGGTATAATTAAACTAAGATGACCTAAGAATTTCTTGTGTAAATAGACAATCTAATCAATCATTGTACTATGTGAATTCAAAATGTCATTTAGAGCATGTCTCATGAAAATTCACATAATAATAATGATTAACTCACAAATAGTATACAAATAAAATACCATTCTCCTTCCTAGCTTCTCTAGTTCAATACAACATCAAGTTTCTCCAAAAAAATGTTAAAAAAAATCAAATTACAACATTTGAACATTAAAAAAAAGGTGATAAAATCATAATTCAAAAGAGTATCATCCATCTATAATTGTTTGAATTGATTTGATTTCAGTTGTTTTGATGTGGATGGTTGATTTCCTAAAATGTTTTGATGTTTGTTGTATGTTCAATGTTGAGTTTCCCAATGATCATTGTGTTTTTTGCATTTTCATAATACTATTTGTCTATTTGGTTAAGCTAAAGTTTATTACCCCTAGTAACTTTAGGATTTCTCCCCCTAGCTAGGATGAGACACAACCACTTTGCTAGGATATGTACATGATGTTTCCCCTTCAATGATAGGTGAAAATCATGGCAAAAGTGAACGATCAAGACACACATCTAATAGATGAAAAAGCTAGTTTAAATCACAAGTTCCACCCATTTCTAGGTTTTCACTATGCGTTTTTATTGCACTTTTTTATATTTTATGATTTTTTTGTATTTTTCTCTTTTATGAGTTTTTTTGTATTTTTCTCCTTTTCTGATTTTTTTTTGTATTTTTGTATTTTTCTCTTTTTTTTTGTATTTTTGTGTCACCAAGTCACCTATTTGTCAAGTTTTCATCAAGGTGACTATTTCAACCATGCACTAGATGATTCAGGTATAGAATTTCCTGAGATGGATACTATTGTTAGGCTCATTGAACAAATCCCCTTCAGGTGTAGACAGTTGCTAAGCTCTAGATCCATAAAATGATATGACAACAAAGGGGCCTAGCTAGTTAGGTTAATAATTCTGTTTCTTTTCTTTGTCTTATTGATTATGAGGGTTTTCCTTTAGGACCAAATCACCAACCTTAAATTTTATAGGTTTTACCCCATGATTGTAGCTTTTGGAAATTCTTTGTTGATATGCCTTCAAATGGTTCACAACTTCTTGATGGAATTCATCTAGTAGTTCTAGTTCTTGAAGTCTAGACACTTTATAATCCTCATCTGAAATAATTCCCTTTAGTGACACATAGAGTGATGGTATCTCAACCTCAATTGGTAGTATGGCTTCTGATCCATATGCCAAGGCATATGGTGTGGCTCATATAGGTGTTTTGATGCTAGTTTTGTATGCCCAAAGAGAAAGATTTAATTAAACATGTCAATCACATCTAACATCATTAACAGTCTTCTTCAAGATTTTCATAATAGTTTTGTTTGAGACCTTTACTTGGCCATTTCCTTAAGGATAGTATGGTGTTGAAAATTGATGTTGGATATGAAACCTCTCACACAATTCCTAAACATTCTGATTCTTAAAAGGTCGACCATTGTCTATGACAATGGACCGAGGAATTCCATACCTATAGATGAGGTAATTCAGTATGAAAGAAGAAATATGTTTTCTAGTGATTGATATTAAGGGAACTGCTTCTATCCACTTTGTAAAGTACTTCATTGTTGTGATTATAAATTTATGTCCATTTGATGAAGATAGATTAATCTTTCCTACCAAGTCTAGTCCCCATTGACAAAAAGTCCATGTTGGAGTGAATAGTTGTAATTCATGTGCCAGTTCATGGATTAGATTACCATGTATTTGACATTTTTTGTACTTCTTAACAATATGAAAAGACTCCTCCATGTTTGGCCAGTAATACCCCAAAAAAGGAGTTTATTTGGTAGGGTTAGTCCACTTGAATGAGTTCCACAAATATGTTCATGAACATCACCTAAAGTTGTCTCAGACTCGTTATGTTCTAGGCACCAAAGAGGAGTACCATCTAGACACCAACAATAAAGTATGCCAACAATTAAGGTATGTTGTACAGTTTGGTGAATGAAGTGTTTTTGGTATATGGAAAGATTGGGAGGAAGGATATTGTCTTTTAGGTAAGTGTAGGTCTTTCCATAAATTAAGGATTCAATGTCAACTAAATGGAATATGGTTTGAGATTCTGGATTATCATAAGCAAGATTAGACACTTGCTCAACCATAAACTCATAATGATATCATTTTTCTAGCAACTACAAAAGAGAATCAATCATCACCATCACATCAATAGCTTTGTTTTCTACCCTTGGAATCTATTCAAACATGATATCCACAATGTACTTTTTCATATCATCCACCATTTTCTTATATGACATCAATTTCTCATCTTTGGTTTGATATTCATTATTTACCTAATAAATGACTATTTGTGAATCTCCATAGCTTTGCGATCTTCCATTCAACTACCACTTTGATGCCAATAAATAACGCCTCATATTTAGCTACATTATTTGTACATGGAAACATGAGTCTATAGAACTTTAGGATGGTATGTCCTTGAGGTGTAACAAGCAAAATTCCTACATCAGACCCACATTGTGTGTATGAACCATCAAAATAAAGCATCCATTGTTATGTTGTCACAGTAAGAATATCTACATCAAGAAATTCAATGTTCATTGGACGATCATCTAGTAATGGAGCTTTAGCTAATTTATTGGCTATCCCTTGACCCTTGATGGTTCTTCATTCCACATATTGGATATCAAATTCACTCAAGATCATGACCCAATTGGATAGTATTCCTATTAGAGCCACCTTGTTGAGTAAATACTTTAATGAATTAATCTTCATTATGAGTTTGACTATGTGGGTTAACATATAATGCCACAGCTATTGGGTAGAAAATACCACTGCCAAAAAAGCTTTCTCAATGAAGGTGTAATTTATCTCATAACCATTCAAAGTCCTACTGATATAATAGATAGCATGTTCTTTTCCCTCAAGATCTTTTTGTGCTAATAGAGCTCCTAAAGAAATGGCAGTTGTTGCAATGTATAGTAATAATCCTCTCTTCTGTAGGTGGCATCAATATGGGGGGTGACATCATATATTGCTTTATTAGATTGAAATTTGTTTCACATCCTTGATCCCATTTGAAAGAGACATACTTATCTAGAAAATGATTAGGAAGGGATGACTTTTGTCTGCTAATTAGGAGATAAACCTCCTGATCAATTGTAGCCTGCCCTGTAGAGATCGTAATTGACTGATATTCTTTGGTGGTGGCATTTCCATTATTTCCTTGATCTTGGCAGGATCCACTTTGATGCCCTTTTTTGAAACTATGTATCCTAGAAGCTTTGTTGATGTAACACTGAACACACATTTCTTAGGATTTAATTTGACATTGAACTTCTCTAGTCTGGTGAAGATTTTTCCCAGGATCTCCATATGTCCTTCTCTGGTATATGAATTTTCTAATATATCATCCACATAATCTTTCATAAAAGTATGCATCATGTCATGGAAAATGGTGGTCATTGCTCACTGATATGTGGCACCCGCATTTTTCAACCCAAGGGGCATGACATTCCAGCAGAATGTTCCCCATGGACACATGAATGTTGTCTTCTCCTGATCTTCTGGTGCTATCTTGATTTGGTTATACCCTTAGAATCCATCCATTAGTGATAACATGGCATGTCTTGTTGTTAAGTCTACAATAATGTCAATGTTTGGTAAAGGAAAATCATCCTTTGGGAATGCCTTGTTGAGATCTCT